>JAUIMM010000453.1:4987500-5587500 GCA_031769625.1 Taudactylus pleione
GACAAAATGGTGCTGTGTGCCCTATTTCTAAGATGGAGCCTTGTCGCCATTCGCAAGATGACGTCGCGCAAATCCTGTCTGCCAATCATCTGGCTTCGACAGTCCACCCTTTGATAGCCAACCAAGTGCTATCACAACCTAATTTGAATCTGTTTAGCCATGCATAAGAATATACTGTTTAATGTTAATATGGCATGACACAGTTTGGTCATTTGAACCATTAGATAATGCGTTTCAAGGAGGGTAAAACAACCCTCATACGCCATCTGCGGATCCTTAAGGGACCATGGGCAAGATGTGGGAACTCATCTAACCTATGAAGGATGCTTTGGGAAAGGGGGGTTGGGATTGCATTACCTAAGATGACTTAAAATAACATCAACAATATATTTATGCACAACCACACAAATCCAGATCACATTGTCATACATTACATTACAACTCAGGATTGTTATACAGTTCTTCTTTATTATTGGTATCCATATCCCACAACAATTTACTGTACTAGAATTGATCAGACACTCCCCTGATTTGGTATAACACTCCTCCTGACTCCACTCCATTAGCACTGCCATCAGCTCCCATTTCCTCAATCGGTCCTCCATCACAGACACTGAGGGCCAAATGTAATAGGTAGTCTGTTTTGGTAAATTGCGAGTTTGGTGCTAAACTCGCAATTTTTCACAACTCTCCAATGTAATAGGCTGTCAGTTCACTAAAACTCGCATTTTTCAGAGTTACTAAAACTCTCCATTCTCAAACTCGCATCCAGATGTTTTCACATTGAAAACAATCAACTCGCCCAATGTAATAGAGTGTCTGTTTCAGACTCGCAAAAAAAAGATTACCAAAAGTCCCCAAATAATAGACCTGCTTCAGGCTAGTGAGTACATCCTGAGCAGGTCAGATTAACACAGAAACATGCACATATCCATGAGATATGTACATGTTTCTGTGTGTACTTATGTTAAATGTTTTAAAATAAAAAAAAATTACGTGCACCCCCTCCCCAAAAGCATAACCAGCCCTGTGCTTTATAAAGCCTGTTCTGGTTCTAAAAATACAGGGGCCAAAATGCGTAGGGGGCCCCTGTATATTAAGAACCAGCACAGGGCTTTGTTGAGCTGGTCCTGGTTCTGGAAAATCAGGGGACAAAACGAGTAGGGGTCCCCTGAAATTCCAGAACCAGCACCGAACTCTTTCTAGCAGGGGGATAATAAATAAATAATAAATCCTTATCAAAGCTACCAATTCTAGGAAATGGCCTAACACTCTTTCTCGTCATATTAAACCATAAATCACAATACCTGGTTGCATTGGCACCGTACTTAGTATGCATAATATGTCGTGCCGACCCAAGCGGCGCTTCCAACAGCAGAAAACCTATGGGAGAAATTTCTAGATGCCTCCACTCACCTATGAAAGTTATTTCAAGATGCTTACACTCACCTATGGAAGTTATTTCTAGATGCTTCCACTCACCTATTATCTCTCAGTTCACAATCACAAGTTTCCTAGTGCAGCTCAACTACAATGCTCAAATAACCCAACCTAATTATAGAACACTGCAATCACACTGAGAGCCGGTCCCTACAACAAAGACAACATGTACACCTGCTGATGTATATAGAATGGTAAGCTACTTACCGAGCTACTAGGCTGACCCCTGCGCCTAGTACTTAAGGGTCATACAATACCCTTAACCTTAGGAACCGTGTTACACCCTAAAACAACAAATACTCACTATTACACACTCTTTTCCTGCGCAGAAAAATAAACATTCTCCCAGACTATGGCAACACCAACCGAGATACTTACAACAATGCTAGCTATCAATAACAAATCTCAGCGGCTTTGTTCAAAACACGTGGCAGCACTACTGGAAGTACGTATACGCTTAATGTGCGACCAGCCACATACAAAATAATGCGACTACCACACAACCGTATAATGACTTTTTAACTGCGTATGCAAAAGTGCGTCTTTGCTGCGTGCAAAACTGCGACTCAGCCGCGTGCTCAATACTGCGGCACCCCTTTTAAACGTTAGGTTCTATCAACAAAGGAAAACAAACTTTTCCCTCTCTTGTCCCTGGATTCTAGTCAGCTTCCTTTGCTCACACGAAAATGGATAGCGATTTTTCAGCACAAAGTGGTTGCAGGAAAACCCTGCATGTGGCCACTCCACCCTTTGCTGAGATATCGCTAGCCGTATGTGCCGTGTGAGTAGGTAAGTGACTTCACTCGACAAGCCCCCATCTGATAATATTGAAATGAACCTCTATATACCCCTGCCTGTACCTTCTAAAATCCTTCCTATAAACCTCTAAGGATGACGCTAATTTGCGTACGCAGTCATACAATAGAGACTCCAGACTCAGAACATGTGGTTCCGAAGCACAAAGTATTATTCAAATAAAAGTACAGTCAGTTACACGCTATGATCTGTGTACAATAAGCTCAAATAAATCATAAAGTCACAAGGTACAGTTGATATACATATGCATGATTAAACTTCAAAATACAAAGAGAGACACAGAGAGACAGAGAGAGAGACAGAGAGACACAAAGAAAGAGAGACACAGAGAGAGACACAGACAGAGAGACACAGAGACACACACAGAGAGAGAGAGAGACACAAAGAGAGAGAGACACACAGAGACACAGAGAGAGACACAGAGACACAGAGAGAGACATAGAGACAGACAGAGAGAGAGACACACAGAGAGAGACAGAGAGACACAGAGAGAGAGAGAGACAGAGAGAGAGAGAGACACACAGAGAGAGAAACACAGAGAGAGAGAGACAGAGAGAGACACAGAGAGAGACACAGAGAGGGAGAGAGAGAGACAGACAGAGAGAGAGAGAGGCACACAGAGAGAGAGAGGCACACACAGAGAGAGAGAGAGACACAGAAAGAGAGAGAGACACAGAGAGAGAGACACAGAGAGAGAGAGACACAGAGAGAGAGAGACAGAGAGAGACACAGAGAGAGAGAGCGAGAGAGAGAGACAGAGAGACAGACAGATCAAACTACAATGAGAGAGACACAGAAAGAGAGAGAGACACAGAGAGAGAGACACAGAGAGAGAGAGCGACACAGAGAGACAGGCAGATCAAACTACAATGATAGAGCTATCAATGTCTGCTGAGAGCACATGTCCAAGATGTGTGTGTGGGGGTTTGGGAATGATACATGCCCTATTGTTCAAACCGCATGGTCTCTAGACAAACTCCATTTTGAAAGTAAGAAAACCCACATTAAGTTGTAACTCTGTAAATCATATATCCATTAATGATCACAATTATAATAATTACAATATACTTATCTGACCAACACAACACCAAAACTGGGTAGAATTATAACTATAACCACAAGATTCAATGGGGAAACGTGGAGCGCATGGAACTTCCTTTGTTTACCCCACATGGAGGTAGCCATCTTTAACAAACTGCAGACTATTCTTCCACACGATAATTACTTCTGACCATTCAAAGCTGTTATTAATTCAACTTCCATAATATAATACTGATACTAGCCTATGATTACATTCATGAGTATATATCACATACCAAGCCTATCTCTCCCAAGCAGTGATATTGTTCAAGCACATGGGAAGGCCCTAACACAGCTCACCAGAGGATCTCAAACAATTATATCAACCAGCATCAATCATTACAAATATTACAAAAACTCCATAATCAATCCCTTTCCTGCATGCTGCTAAAACAACCAGTATGAACAGACTATTGTACACTACAGTGTAGATGATAATATTACAGACTAGATCACATTATATCATCCACTGTATGCTAACACAGACTTATGAATTCCCTTTCCAAACTACAAACTTATTACAAACAATCTAGATACGCTAATAACAGGTTAACTCAAAACTCGCTACAGATACCCAAATAGACTAACTACTGTACAGTTTAACAACAATATACTTAGCCATGTTCCCGGGGTACAGAGTTCCATTGTTTTGGTTGTCTTGTGAGAGAGAGAACCTCTCTCCTCCAATTCCCTGCTCCAAGTGTGTCTGCTGGCCCGTGTGTTGTCAGAATGCCATACTCCTCCCCTCACCTGTGAAAAGGGCCTCCCAAACCCCCACCTTGAAACTCCTATCCCAACAGTGTGATACAAATGCTAAACAGGTCACTTCAAATGGACACAGATCAGCCGCCAAAAGCTTGTTGTCTCCTTATTCCCCCCTGCATGCATAACTAAGCTGCTAACATTTTACAAGGTACATTTTGGTGTTTTGACTCTCTATGATCCATAAGTTGAGAATGCATGTTGCGATCCTCACCACGATGATACCGGAAAGCTGTTGAGAAAGTGTAGGTCAGTACAATACCAAACACTAATTACTTATCATGTATAAATCCTTAGATATCAAATAGTCTTTATTTAATAATTACTGAATAAACCTTGACTAGGGAACCTTTTATGTAAGTGTGCATGTTATGTTTTGTGTACTATGTGGTTTTGACAAAATGGCGCTGTGTGCCCTATTTCTAAGATGGAGTCTGTCGCCATTCGCAAGATGGCGTTGCGCAAATCCTGTCTGCCAATCATCCGGCTTCGACAGAATGAGCTCCTTTATTCTCTCACAGCCAAATACAGTGTTCAGCCTGTTGGAATCTTTTTGGATAAACTGTTGCCCAGGTCCCATTGTTCACCTTGCTCAGCATAGACTCCCTAACGCTACCTAGCTTTCCACAGGCCTGACTATCGCCTAGCCACTTGCTGGCATCTAGAGCACTTACCACTCTCTCTAGCTCAGCTAAATAGGGACGTTAATCTCTTCAGTGTGCAGGGTGTAACCCACCCCTGCTTCCAGGGAAACCCTGATTCTGGTCTTCAGGATGGAGTTCCCCCACTAACCTCTATCAGACTACACCCAGGTTGTAAGCCTGTAATAGTGGGTTTTCCTGGATTCTGGACCAAGTTTTAGCACCTTGAACGGTGGCACCTACTGTACACTAATACACTAATTTATTAATATACAATTTACATGTGAATCTGACTCCACAGTTTTGTTATGGGTACAGTAATATTATTCTTATTTATTTAACAACAAATGTCATTTGTGTACACTTTTAAAATACAGTGCACTCCTTTCTACAATGTAAATCCTTTCTAGTTAACAGACAACACTGTATATTTCTATTTTAGTTGTATCACAATCTTACCAGTGGATACTTGTAGCAAAACAATTCTGGGTGCTGACAAAATCGTAATGAGATTCTCAGATGCTGAAATTACCATGACTCTTTGTCTTCCATGATGTATATTTCGGGTCAGAGTGCACATCTACACTTGTTTGGTTATTACATTTGTTTCTTGGTGTGCTGTATATATAGGTTTTCAAGTTCACAAACTAGATATTTTAGGCATATGTTCTGTTTTATCTAATCACAATCATGTCAGGATGGAAAACAAGCAATTGAGCCAAAAAAGTGACATTTTAGGAACTGTAAGTGACAAAGAACTGAGCACAAAAAAAGAAACCTCTGTGCTGCATTTTCCAAAGCTACTGAAAGTTAATATTCTGTTATTTTATCTAGCACTAGTCAATGATTGAGAAACATCTGGGATTTAGAAATGTATTTAAAAACTGCAAAATGATTGCAGCTTGCCAGATTAATAGTTTGTTATCCTAGAGTATTAGTAAATTGCAATGTACTATAGCTAGACTGTATTCCAGCCTATCCCATTATGGTCCCATTTACTAAACAGCAATGTTTCCTGTTTTCCTTCATTAAAAATAATACCTTTTATGGCATCACACTGCAAATAAGTTGCTGCTAAAGCCACTGTTTTGGTGTGGATTTCAGTTCAAATACACAAAACAAAATGTATGTTTTAGTTAGTAACTTTCATTAATTATTATAGGAATACTGGTGTAACACCCTACTTAGTATACTATTCTAAATGTGCTGTGTTGGGGTGTTCTCTTACCGAGTAACACTGTTTCTGTTTCTGAATCGCCTTGGATAGTCTTGAACTCATCCGGATGGTAAGTACTAGATACAGGCAATAGGGTACTCTCACCAGTATTTATTCAATAGAATATATGTGGTAAAAGGCACATTTTCAGAACAACTTTACATTAAAACAATGACATTACAATAGGATTGACACTCTTTTAAGAGAATAAAAATACACTTGGATCCATGCGTTTTATTAAACAGGAACTCTGGATTCACGATCCAACTGTGGAGTTAATAGGTTACTTACCACCAAACATATAACGTCACTTTCACATGCAATAGTACAAACAGGAAAATATGACCAGCAGTTAATTGGTGCACCAATGGAAACAACAGACAATTGTCTCTTGTCCTATCTCTGCATGCAAGATATTATCTGGCTATTAATCAGTATTGTACAATGTTGCCTGGGTTGAAGGATAATTGGTGAAGGATTAGGTAAATGGTCCTTTATTTATGCAAAATCCTGCACTGCTGCTTCCTTTTTAAACAGTTAAGGTTCATTTATGAAATATGTTAATACTCACCATGTAATCCTCTCTGACTTCTCATATAGGATAATATTGATAGCTGACTGGGTTCAATGTACTCTGCAACACTAACAACTTTGCTGTCACTTTTGCTTGTAGGTAATTGTTTACATAAGCCATTGAAGTCATACTTCATTGTTTCTAATTCAATGAGGGTCTGTCTCTGATCCCTTTCTGCTGAAGTGATGTACAGTACAAACAGTGAACCAGGTGGAGGTGATGCTGTGAGTCTCTAATAGCTGTTATCTGATATCTTTTATCTACTGGACGTTAGGATCATTGAGCGCATACATGAGGGTGTCAGATTTTCAATACCCCTCCTGCATTCCACCGCTCCACCTCTCAGTAATTTGCTTGCTCCAGCTCAATCTTTCTCACTGCTGCTGGGGCTGCTCCTCAGGCTCCCAGCTGTCAGTCACCAAGAAGGGGGAGGAAGCAGGGTTGCTCCAATGTGATACTGCTTCCTCCGGCAGGCTTCCTGTAAGGTCCGTCCCCAGGTGTTTCCCCACAGCAGCTGCGGTGATCCTCTGCGCTCCCCGGTGAGTCCAGCTCTCCACACCTCAGAGTAGTGATGGGTAGTTCAGGAATGATCAGTTCAAAATGAACTGATCCTCAAAATTAACTAGTTCACTCAGCTCACAGCTCTGGCAAAGAACAGTTCAACAGGATCTAAAACAAGTGGGAGGAGTTAGACACAGGGACAGAGAGAGCACAGCAGCTCCATTAGGCATGACTCAGTACTGCTAAACGACCACAGGTGGCACTGCTATGCTAAGACTATGTGTGTGTGACTGTGCAGCTCATTGAACTAGACTCAGGCATTCTAGTTCACTAGTTCGAATAGGTCAGTGACTCAGTGACCAATGTGGAGCTGATTGAAATATATTGTCATGATGACTCATTGGGCGGAATTCAATTGTTTTCATCCCCTATCGCGCCCGACGGAGCTATTCTATTCTTGCTCCTGTCGGGAGCGATCAGCTGCCAAGCGCTACATTTCAGCTCGCAGCCCCTGGGGGATGAGAGCTGAAATGTGTGAAAAGCGACATGTTTTGGCGCCCAAACATCTCTTTTTGGGGTCGCGCCCAGCACTTTGGTCGGGTTTAGCTGCTTTACGCGGATAAACCTGACCTCTATGGGCGCGATCAGCGCGAAGAACGTCAGCAATTGAATGGCGGACCGCGATCTCCTGTCACTTTAGACGGGAGATCCGGACCGCGTAATCAATTGAATTCCGCCCATTGAGTAGTTCAAAAGTCACATGATACATTCCCCATTAGCTCTCTCACATACAGTTATGAGTCAATACTGCTAAACGACCACAGGTGGCACTGCTGTGATCAGACATATGCATTGTATAGATCTGATGTCAGGATTGTCAGGATTCATTCTCCTAGTATATAAATTCACAAGATACACTCCTAATCAGCTTAAGACATAGTGCTGAGTGCTTCATGCTACTGTATATAGTGTACTTCTGTTTACTCTACAAGACATAGGGGGAGATGTATCAAACCTTCAAGAGAGCTTCTGTCATTTTATAGACTATGCTTTGCATAACTTCTTTACTTTATCTCTCTCTCTAAGGTTTGATACATCTTCCTCCTATCTTTACTGTACTGAGCTCAATTTTATAGGTGTGATGTATAAAACTTGCCCATATTGAGACCATCCCCTATTTTTATGTGGAGGCTGTAATCCCACCCGCCCTATTGTTAATCTACAGTAGCTCCGGTGTGCATTAAGTGACATTAATGGGTACAATTAAAAAATGGGGCAAGATTTTTTTCTTGTAATTACTGTATTTTAAAAGAAAAAAAAGTGACACGTTACAATACTCTGAATTTGGGTCTCTCTCACTTGTATATTATGGAAATAAAAAATATAACAACAATTAAATTAACATTGCAGAGCTAAACATGTCACTACTACTAGTTTGTTATATATAGCTTTTTTAAAATATTAAAAGATCAGACATATTAAACATAGCTGATAATTTGAACAAGACTATAACTCACCTAATGAGCTAGTAGTTGAAATCCCTACTGTTTGTGTAATAGACTAGTTCTAGGTTTCCAATCACTTCTCTCAGCAGTGTTTCAGAGCCAGTGATGTAAAGACCTAAATGAACTACATGAACTGATCCTTTGAACTATTCTTTTCAGTGAACTAGATCATAATGAACTGTTCACCAAAATGAACTACATTTCCCATCACTACCTCAGAGAGTTCTCTCTTAGCCCCTTATGTCAGTGCGGCGCTCCTGCTCCAGTCACCTCAGGAACTGGTGCACACACCTCTCGGCTGCCCCCGCTGGTGCCCCTTATATAAACAAGCGGTCACATGCGGACTCCTTCCGAGTCAACCGCACACACCGCTCTAGCACACTAACATACTGGGCTTGTTATATGGGGGCAGTTTTTCCCTCTGCGCCGGCGGCATTAACCTGTTCCTGGCCGCGCGCCCACCTGCTCGTACAGTCCAGGGGTGTGTGTCTGTGTGTTTGTGGGGGCATTGCACTTAAATTTATATGTTGCCTGTTGCTGCTTTGTACTTTGGGGCTGTGGGCACTGCATACTGAGGGTATGACAAGGCCTTCTTGCAATCCTGGGTACCTACAGAGACCCGAGCCTGGGTAATCACTAATCCCCCTCCCCCCTCAATGTACCTGTTTACAGTAAGATTACTTACTTGAAAATATTAACTTTCCATGCCCCATGCTATTGAGGAATTGGGAGTCGTTGTGTATGGGTATAGGAAATCAATGAGACCACTGATAAGTGTTTATTTGGAGGAAGAAATCTAAGTTGGTTATGTGGAACATTTTTGAATCCTTTTTCAATCAACAAATATCTATTTATTAATTCTATAAGGTTTTTTACTGTGTGAGCTATTTTGAGAGAACGGCTGATTGTAAAAATATGGTTGTGGTATCAATATAAAGGTCTTACCATGTAGATGTGCCAGTCAAAGAGAAAAATTTGATTGGGGCAATGGTTCGGGTGTGGCAGAGTGGCATAGTTTCCATGTAAAGTAGTGTGTTATAATGACAGTATTCCCAATAACATGATTGGTCACACAAGACCAAATGACTGTGTATTCTTTGCGCACACTTCCCAGTGTAACCACTCACCTGAACTACTTCCAACTGTCACATGACCATCTGTAAACAAATCCAACTATAAACAACAGCATCACTCATACAGACACTACTCACAGGAAAGTAGCACATCCCTGCCTCACTGACAGCAGCACATGCCTGTCTTTACTAACAGACATACACATTTCTGTTGCATACTTACCCATAACAGAATGTCTTCCCCGCAGCAAAAAAATAAGAAAATGAGCGAGCCTTACTGGAAGAGATCAATGGGTCATAACTATATGTCTCAGACAAGAGAAAATGAAGAGTATTTGCAATGTGAGTTTCATTCCAACAACAAGTGTGGACTGGGCTGCTCTGGGCTGGGGAGACAGAGGATGATGCTGAGAGACACTGAGGAAGGCTGATTGACACAGAAGGGGAGGCTGCTTATTATTATTATTATCCTTTATTTATATGGCACCACAAGTGTTCCGCAACGCCTTACATAGTACATAGAACTAACAAGTGAACAAGAAACAAGTAACTTACAGTACATTACAGGACAAGGATATGATTTATATACATTGCTGCAATAGTGATTAAAGCACTCACAATAAGCACCCGGGAGTTGGCAGTCACGTGTTAGGTCCCCTTATGGGGAGTAAAGAGTAGAAGAAAATGTAAAGAGAAGCACATGAGGGAAGAGGTCCCTGCTCGTGAGAGCTTACATTCTAAAGGGGAGGGGCAGACAGATAGGCGTGACACAGAAGGGGAAGATAGGGAGGAAAGAGCATGAGGTGGGTTAGGATGAGTGCTGGAAGGCCTTGATGAAGTAGTGGATCTTGAGAGCCCGTTTGAAGATTTATAGAGAGGTGGAGAGTCTGATAGGGAGAGGGATAGCACTCCAAATGTAGGGAGCAGCATGGGCAAAATCTTGGATGCTGGAGTGGGAGGAAGTAATCAGTTGGCCATAGAGGCTGCATTCATTTGTTGAGCGAAGTGGACGGGCGGGAGTGTGAAGGGAGAGAAGGTCAGAAATGTATGTGGGAAAGGATTTGGTAAGGGCTTTGTAGGCAAGTGTAAGAACCTTGAATTGGCATTTGAAGGGGAAGGGGAGCCAGTGGAGGGCTTGAAGGAGAGGGGAAGCAGATGTAGAATGTCTGGAGAGGAAGATGAGCCAAGCAGCAGCATTGAGAACTGATTGTAGTGGAGAGTGGTGAGAGACTGGGAGGCCAACTAGGTTACAGTAGTCCAATCTGGAGATGACCAGTGAGTGGATGAGGGTTTTAGTGGCATCCTGGGTGACTAAGAGTCTAATCCTGGAGATATTTTTAGGTGAAAACGGCAGGACTGCGAGAGGTGCTGAATGTGTGGTTTAAAGGAGAGGGAGGAGTCTAGGATAACTCCAAGACAGTACACTTTGGGGCTAGAGGAGTTAGTTGTGCCATCAATAGATAATTAAATTGTGGGAAGTGATGTAGTGGAAGAGGGTGGGAAGATGATCAGCTCAGTCTGAGACATGTTAAGTTTAAGAAAGCACTGGGACATCCATGAAGAGACAGCAGTGATACAGTTGGAGATAAGGGTAAAGATCAAGGGGGAGAGCTCAGGGGTGTAATGGTAAATTTGAGTATCATCAGCATAGAGATGATATTGGAGGTCAAAGGAGTTTATGAGTTCACCTAAAGAGGATGTATATAGGGAGCAAAGGAGAGGTCCAAGAACAGAACCTTGGGGAACTCCTACTGTTAGTGGAAGTGGGGGGAAGAGGAGTCATGAGAGGACACAAAGAAGGAACGATCAGAGAGGTAGGAGGAAAGCCAGGAGAGGGCAGTGCCACATAAACCAAGAGAGTAAAGGATTTGCAGGAGGAGAGCATGTTCTACAGTGTCAAATGCAGCAGAGAGGTCAAGGAGAAAGAGCAGAGAGTAGTGGCCCTTGGATTTGGCAGCAAGGAGGTCATTGCTGACTTTTGTGAGAGCAGTTTCAGTAGAGTGGAGAGAATGGAAGCAGATGGAAATGAGTCAAGGAGGGAGTGGGAGGAAAGAAAGGTGGTAAGGCGGTTGTAGAAAATATGCTCAAGGAATTTGGAAGCAAAAGGGAGAAGAGAGATGGGTCGATAGTTGGAAAGTATGTTAGGATTATGGGTGGGTTTTTTAAGAATGGGGGAGACAATGGCATTTTTGAATGCAGTGCCAGATGATAGGGAGAGATTAAGGAGGTGAGCAAGATGATAACAGGCAGATGGAGACAGGTAACAGAGGAGACAGGAAGGGATAGGGTCAAGAGGGGAGGTGAAAGGAAGGAAGGACTGGATGAGGGCCATGACTTCTTCTCCAGAAACAGGGGAGAAGGATGTCAGAGTTGGTGAGACCGAAGGGGAGGGGTGGTCAGAGAAAGGAGAAGGAGGAATGATGAGGGTCTGATGTCCTCATGTATGGAGTAAATTTTAGATGTAAAGTAGGTAGCAAAGTCAAGGGCAGAGAGCGAGGAGGGGAGGGGAGGAGGGAAAGGGCATAGGAGGGAGTTGAAAGTGGCAAAGAGATGAGGTTCTTGAAATATGTTTGTTTGGAGAGAGACAGGGCAGCACTGTAGGAAGAGAAAATAAATTTGAAATGGAGGAAGTCAGCCTTAGAGCGTTATTTTCTCCACTGACGCTCAGCAATTTTTGAACACTTTTGCAGGTATCTGGTGCATTTGGAATGCCAGGGTTGTGGTTTGGATCTGCGAGTGTGAGTAGTTATTGCCGAAGCAACAGAGTCAAGAGCAGAAGTAAGGGAGGAATAGTACAGGGAAGTAGCTTATTCAGGACAGAAGAGAGAAAGGATAGGGGAGAGAAAATAGTCCAGCATGGAGGAAAAAGCAACAGTGTCAATAGCCTCAATATTACGCTTGGCGAGACCAAATGAAGAGGTGAGGGTAAAGAGTTTAGCTGCAGAGGATTCTGTGGGAATGTCAATAGGAATATTAAAATCACCTAGGATAATGGAGGGAAGATCTGAGGAGAGAAAGTGAGGGAGCCAGGAAGCAAAGTTGTCAAAGAATTTGGAGGGAGAGCCAGGGGGGCGGTAAATGACAGCTACTCTGAGGTTTACTGATTTGAAGAGGCATATAGCATGAACCTCAAATGTGGGGAATGTAAGGGATGGTTCAGAGGGTATTAGCTGGTAGGAATAACTGGTGGATAGAAGGACCCCTACACCACCACCATGGTGACCCCTATGGCTGGGGTTTGTGGGAGAAGGCAAGGACCCCAGAGGATATAGCAGCAGGAGAAGTGGTGTCAGAAGGTGAGATCCAGGTTTCAGTAATGGCTAGGAGATTCAAGGAGTTGGAGATGAAAAGGTCATCGGTGGGGACAAGTTTATTACAGACTGACCTAGCATTCCAGAGGGCACAGGATAGAGAGATAGCATTTGTGGGGGAGATGTGAATAAGATTATCCGGGTTGCTGTAACGTGGAGGTAAGATTAATTTGGGGGACCGATATGAATAGCGTTTAGTGATGGTGCGGGCACCTGAGCTAGAAAGGGAACCTGTAGGAGGTGGGCAGAGAGGGAGATGTGGATGGCAGTGGGGTGAAGTGATAGGGAGAGGAGTGTAGGAGGAGGGTTTGGTGGTGGGGTAGTAGGACAGAGGGGTTGTAGAACAGGAAGAAAGTGGAGTAATGGGAGAGGAGGGAAGAGTAGGCAGACAGAGCAGTGGGGAGAAGGGGAGGAGGAGGTGGAAGAGATAAGGGGAAAGGATAAAGGTGGAAGCAGGGGGAAGAACACAGGATTAGGTAGAGACTGATTGAAGGAGGGAGTTGAAAACAACCTTGTCATGGTGTTTATAAGTAAACAAGAGGAATTAAATTTGGAAATGTAAATGAAATATAAATGAGTGATTTGTAGAAATGCAAGTGAAAAAACAGTGATAGTAAATATCTATGCAGATTAACAAGTTTGTTATAGGGAGGATTAAAAGTGGGGATCTAATGTGGCAGATTTTGAACAATAATGCAGATTGTAAGCAGATAGAGGATGTGAGGCTAGGCAAGAGAGCTAAGATTAAGGACAGTGGACCTCATTCAGAGGCGGTCGCTCAGGAGCGATCGGCAGCACCCAAAGTGATCGAGTATATGCAAAACGAGCGCTCAGTCGCAAAGCACATCGTAAGTGCGGAAACACCCACAACAATGAAAGCACACCTCCTATCTCTACGGCCTAAGTCAGCACGATTAACACCTGTTACAGTGTTAATTGCCTACAAACAACGGTTGAGGCAGAAACCATCACCTGCTCTCACAATGCTAAAGGTAGACACTGGGCTACCTTTAGCACTATGAGCAGTAGCATCGTTATTGCAACAAGATGATGTGTGTGATTACTCGTCAGTAATATATGCACGCCCTTAAAACACCCTTTTTAAGGTCAACCACACCTGCATCCGCACCACCACACCCCCGTTCACAAGCACCTTCCCCTGCAGGGCCGGTTCAAGACATTGTGGAGCTCAGGGTGAGAGTTCCCAGTTGCGCACCCTCCCCCCCAAAAAAATAAATAAATAAATAAAGAAAGAAAATAACTTTTTTTAGATGGCGTTCCTCTGCACACTGTGGGGTGTGGGGCACTTACGGAGGTACTGGGCTTCCCCCAAGCTCTCAAGCTCTCCCCTCATGGTGAATAATTGCCATGCGCAGTTAAGCACCTTACACAGTAAGTCTTACACAGTAATGGCCTTTATAACACAATATGCCACACGCAGTAATGACCTGTAAAATACATTATGCTATATGCAGTAATAACCTGTATAACACATTATGCCACATGCAGTAATGCCCTGTAAAATACATTATGCCACACACAGTAATGCCCTGTATAATACATTGTGCCACACACAGTAATTACCTTTATAAAACATTATCCCCAATTCAAATTACACCACACAGTAGTCCCTTATTCATGTTATGACATACAGTGTTGCCCCTTTTACAAAATTCCCAAATTAGTGTCCCTTATACACAAGACCCACAGTAGTAGTGCCCCTAATACAATGCCCACAGTAGTAGTGCCCCTTATACAATGCCCACAGCAGTGGTGTCCCTTACACAATGGCCCCAGTAGTGGTGCCTCCCATGCAGTGCCCCCATTAGTAGTGCCCCCAGTGGTAATGCCCCCTATAGTAGTGCCCATAGAAGTAATACCCCCTATAGTAGTGCCCCCAGTTGTAATCCCCCCATTATTAATGCCCCCTATAGTAGTACCCACAGTAGTAATCCCCCCATTAGTAATGCTCCCCAGTAGTATTCCCCCCATTAGTAATGCCCATATAGTAGTGCCCCCAGTAGTAATGCCCCCTATAGTAGTGCCCACAGTAGTAATGCCCCCTATAGTAGTGCCCACAGTAGTAATGCCCCCTATAGTAGTTCCCCCAGTAGTAATGCCCCCATTAGTAATGCTCCCCAGTAGTAATCCCCCCATTAGTAATGCCCATAGTAGTAATGCCCCCATTAGTAATGCCCCCTAGAGTAGTGCTCACAGTAGTAATGTCCCTATAGTAGTGCCCCCTATAGTAGTGCCCCCTATAGTAGTAATGCCCCCCTTTAGTAATGTTCCCAAGTAGTAATCCCCCATTAGTAATGCCCCCTATAGTAGTGCCCATAGTAGTAATGCCCCATTAGTAATGCTCCCCAGTAGTAATGCCCCCTATAGTAGTGCCCACTGTAGAAATGCCCCCATTAGTAGTGCCCCCAGTAGTATTGCCCCCTATAGTAGTGCCCACAGTAGTAATGTCCCATTACTATTGCCCCCGTTACTAGTGCCCCCAGTAGTAATGCCCCCTATAGTAGTAATTCCCCCTATAGTCGTGCCCCCAGTGCTGGTGCTTCTGAAAAAAAAATACAAACACAATACTTACCTTAAGCCCCTCCTGCTTCCGCTGCCGTCCGGTCCGACTGCGGCTCCATGGATCTATGAGAGAGACATCATGACGACCCTCCCATAGTGCTCTATGCGGGAGCCGGAGCTCAGGAGTGAGCTCTGGCTTTTGGCTGGTGCTCCAATGAGGGAGCTGGGCGCCCACTGGGAACAAATCTCAGCGGGCGCCTGGCAAATGGAGCCTCCCTGCTGTGGCTAGCGGGGGGTACCGCTGCAGTTTTTTTTTTCTCTTCTGGGTTTTATTTTCTTTTGGGACTCAGTGGCGCCCTCTAGGGGCCGGCGCTCCGGGCGACCACCCTGTTAGCCCGCCCCTAGAACCGCCACTGTTCCCCTGTAACCACCCACAAACGGCACAAAATGTCAATCTCAGCTACGACCTCGTAGTGACTAACGAGCAAGAGGATTGCGGTTGGACAGACAGGCTTGCGCACGCGCACTGCCATGTACATGCATGCACAGTTGAAAAAAACATTGCTCGCTATGAGCAATCGCTCCGTGCGACCGCCTCTGAATGAGGTCCAGTGTTCCAAAGTGGAAAGATGTAAACTGACATGGGAACAAGTACAATAAGCATTGAAATGTATGCTAGAATCAGAAGGCCAGCATTATTAATAGCAATAGAAGTGTTCTTGCCGTGACTGCACAGGGAGTCCAGTTGCAGCCTGAATCTTTAGACTGTTGAGTTTGTTGTTTGATGGAACTTAGGGCCTGATTCAGACCCACTCGCGAGCGGCTGTACGCTCGCAAGTGGGTCGATGGTCTGCACTGAGCATGCGCACGACGGAGGGAGCTCCGTCGTGCGCATGCGCCAGACACGACGAGCGAAGGACTTTCCTTCGCTCGTTGTGTCCGATCAAAGGGGGCGTGCTGTCAATGTTGATTGACAGCACGCCCCCTTTGGGGGGCGTGCCTCCCTGATGGGGGCGTTCCCATGGGAACGCCTCCCGTCAGAAGCCGGCCCACTGACATCACTAGTGATGTCAGTGGGAGTGATTTTGGCTCTGATAGAGCCAAAATCACTCCGGAGCTTGCGGTTGAAAACCTCAACCGCAGGCTCCGGCTCGCAATTTCGATGGTCGCGATGGTCACGACCATCGCGGCCATCAAAATGCACGCTCGTATAGCCTGTGGGTGGTGACCCACAGCTATACGAGCGTCCAGGAGGACGCTCCATGAAAAAGGAGCCCGGCCCTCATGCAGAGCGTGCGCTCTGTTCAGAGCGTACGGCTCTGAATGAGGGCCTTAGAGTTTTCTCCTTCTGTTTATCTTTGGTTTAACGCTGGTCTAATGCTACAGTTTTGCACTTAAAAAAGACTGCACTTTGAAAAACTGCACCATCCAGCTAGCTATCCAGCCTAGATACTGACACTTATACAGAGATGCAGACAACTGTGGACACTAATTAATGAAAACCGCTAATTGGCCATCCAAAGAAAGCTAGCAATAAAAATGGCTTAAGTCAACAAGGAACACATACCAAACATCTAAGGCTAGAAATAAATCAAGCCTTCAATTCAGTCAATAGACGGAGAGAATCCTTATAACAATTTAACTATTACAAATCATAAGGCATTAGAAACAATGGCATAAGGATTCATTAAAGAATAAGCTAGTTACCTATAAGTATAATTAATAAAGCAGGCACAGGAGGTGGAATACTCTGCAGTCAAATTCAGTTACCTATAAGTATAATAATAAAGCAGGCACAGGAGGTGGAATACTCTGCAGTCAAATTCAGTTACCTATAAGTATAATTACTAAAGCAGGCACAGGAGGTGGAATACTCTGCGGTCAAATTCAGTTACCTATATATATAATTAATAAAGCAGGCACAGGAGGTGGAATACTCTGTAGTCAAATTCAGTTACCTATAAGTATAATTACTAAAGCAGGCACAGGAGGTGGAATACTCTGCGGTCAAATTCAGTTACCTATATATATAATTAATAAAGCAGGCACAGGAGGTGGAATACTCTGTAGTCAAATTCAGTTACCTATAAGTATAATTACTAAAACAGGCACAGGAGGTCAAATTCAGTTACCTATAAGTATAATTAATAAAGCAGGCACAGGAGGTGGAATACTCTGAAGTCAAATTCAGTTACCTATAAGTATAATTAATAAAGCAGGCACAGGAGGTGGAATACTCTGCAGTCAAATTCAGGACACTGAGGATGAGGCTGAGAGACAGAGGAGGAAGCTGAGAGACACAGAGGGAGGCTGAATGACACAGAGGGGGAGGCTGAGGGACACAGAGGGGGAGGCTGAAAGACACAGGATTAGGGGGAGGCTGAGGGACACAGAGGGTAGGCTGATGGACACAGGGGAGGTGTTGATTCTGAGAGACACAGGGGCAGGAGGCTGGAATGACAGGAGGCTGGAGTGACAGGGCAGGGGGTAGGAAGCTGGAGAGACAGGGGCACCAACATTTAAACCCTGCCTGAATACAAACTGAAAGATAGAGCAATCCTTTGCCCAGAATATTCCCACTGTTATGCGATCGACAACAAGGTCATTGAACAACTTTCAGACAAAGAGCACATTTTCCACAGTCTCAACACAGTTGTGTCTGAAGATGAGAGTGAAATAGTGCGCTATCCAGTTGAATTTTTGCACACGATTGAGATGAGTGGACTTCGGCCTCACATTCTATGACTGAAAAAGGGTGCAGTCATGATGCTCATCAGGTACCTGGACATAAGGAAAGGTTTGGTCAGTGGCAAACGTATGATCATAAAGTCGCTCTTCCAAAATACAATTTTTCTGTGGATATTTTTGTGTGGCGAACATAAGGGGACGTTGCACACCTTGCCACGCATTCCGCTTACTCCAAGCTACAACACTTTCTCTTTTACTATCAAACAGATTACATTTCCAATCATATTGTCCTTTGCGATGACAAATAATAATAGTCAAGGATAGACACTTGCCAAAGTGAGAATATACCTGCCAGAACCAGTCTTCTCACATGATATGCTCTACATTGCCCTATCTCAAGCAAGATCAAATTATTCTGTCGCAGTAAATATCAGTCACGATGATGCACCTGGTTTACCTGCCGCATATGGATGGACTCAAAATATTGTCTTTACTGAAGTCTTTAAATTAATTTGTAAAATTTTTTTGTTAATCAAATAAAGTTTACATTAGTTACTTGATATGAGTTTACTCTTTTAAAAATAACTTTCGGTTTCTACTAGTAAGAAGTTAATTGCATTAAAATTACTTCCTCATACAAACTGTTCAGATTCGTTTGACATGACTGTTTCTTCATAAAACCAAGTTGTGACATCAGTGGGTGTGGCACAAAATTGAGGAGCAGAGCTAAGGTGCTAGAATGATTTTAGAACTCTTTATTGCAGGCCACATCTCATGTTCTGTTTAATATTTGTCAGCCTGACCTCTCCATCGCATAGAAGCCCATTCACACTGAGCTATGTCTGCACAGTGTGTATGGTGCTATGCAGCAGTTGACAGGGGGTCACGCTGGGGACACAATGCTCAGCTGACCGGGAGAGTTTAACCCAATCAACCGCTGATCAAAAAGGTGTGTACCCAACTTGTGTAGTATAATTTAGAGGCCCTTAAAGTATTTTATCCATAATGAATGTAAGTCATACTGGTCTAAGGCGAATTTGAACCTATTGGTGGAATAAGTTTTAACACAACTCCCTTTTGCTAGACAAGTACAGGGATTCTTGTTCTGGAACACCTGTCATTTGTGAGATACAACTGATCCACATATCTACATGGAACCTTTTCTTGGAGACCAGCAGGAGCACGGTCAGTTTCTAGCATCTGACATAAATGTAGAAATTATAACTGAATGGCATTGCTACTCTTCCAAGGAACTCATTGTCATTTAAGTCAGTTCATCATATCCCTCCTCTCCTGTAACACTCCTACACTCCCATCTATTTGCCAGAGATTTGCAGCGGCAGATGTACTGTACTAAGCTCTGGATAGTGATACATTTGAGAGTGATAAACTACCAACCAATCAGCTAGTAACATTTTTCAAACACAGCCTGTAATATGACAGGAGCTGAGTGGCTGGTAGTTTATTACTTTCCAATTTATCACTTTCCAGAGCTTAGTACATCTCCCTCTAAAAGAGTCTGTATGGTGGAGAACACTGTCATGAAAACTGGGACCACATAGAGAAACCTTGGTCAAAGTTTTAAGGGTATATGTACTAAGCATTATATTTTGAAAACCTTTGATTTTTTTATGCCATATTTAAAAGACCTAGGGGTATATTTTGTATACTATGGGCAACAACTCCACTTCTAAAAAAAAACACTTTAGTAAATATAACCCCAATAATATTTACTGCAAATTAAGTCTTATTTTGCATTTACTATTATTGCTTCAGATGCTGGGGGTTAAATGTAATAGGGTGAGAGTTTAGAAAATGTGAGAGATTAACAGTAAAATTCTCACACTAGTACATTGATCGAGTTGTATTTTCAATATAGGAAACACCTGGATGAGAGATTAAATCTTGAGAGTTTTTTGAGTCTGAAAAACATGCGAGTTTGAAAGGTTCTGTGACTTTATTACATTGGCTGAGTGTAAAAATGTGACAGTTTTCTCTCACATTTTCTAAACTCTCACCCTATTACATTTGGCCCCCAGCATCTGAAGTGTCAGTCTGTTATAAGCATCTGAACCAGCCATTACAGATGACCACTCAATTAGTATGACAATTCAAACATCATCATAGGAGACCATAATAGGCTCTATTGAAGCACTTAAAATATAGGCTGGCACAGGGAGTGTACCACTTATTGGGGTCAAACCAATTAGGTACTAATTGCAATTTTGTTTCATGAAACTTGTAGGCTTTGCACGAATGCACGCACCTGAGAATTCTCCAATCCAATTAAAAATGCCAATTTGCAGTACTCGCAGCTGGCACTTGCGCTTTGTCAGCCAAATGCGATATGAAAGAAGTGCATGAAAAAGTGGGGTGACCTTCTTGGACCCCAAAAAACTGACAATTTTGTTTGCAGAAGCATACAGATGGCTGTTAGTGGGAATAAAAAAAGTACTGGAAGTATTTAAATGGTGTTAAATGGCCGAATTGTGCATTTAAAAAAAAAGTTTTAAAAAAATGAGAAAAAGCAAACTTTTTTGTTTACTTTTATATGAATAAAACAAACCATGCAAAAAATAAGGAAAAATATGCTTTTGGTGGACTTTGAGGTGACTAAAAAAAGTTAAAAATATAAAAGGCCATAATTTAAAAAAATAATTACTCTTATTATTCTTATTAAATTTGGGGTGCATAAAGCAACAAAATACTTGATTTTGGGGTAAGTTGAGGCCATTTTTTGTTAAAACCCCCCAAATTACAAGTAATTATTGGACTAATTGAGCTAATTGGAAACTTCCAATTGTCTAATTAGTCATTAGGAAGGGTGTCCAAGGGGTTCTGCATAGTGTCCAACATAAAGATTTTCACTACAAATCTCTCACCCTCAGAGAGGTGCGAATGGAAATATGCAAGTTTACTCTGACTGATTCAATGCAAGTGGCTAATTGGACTGCAAAATGAATTCACAATGCGAATTCGCTGAGAAAATGGCAACTCATACCTTGCATCTCGCAGCTCGCACATAATTGGATTGACCCCATGATCAGCATTGTATGACAAGGACTTATTGTTGTAACGTTTTCCAGTGCATAACCAACTTGCCACTTATTATTGGTGGTGAGGTGGATACAAATGCTGCAATTTACCATATATTACTGCACTACTCATTTCTCTTCTAACACCACTGACATACTAACCCTTACTGGATGGAGATCTTACTGGTTCTAAGGGTTTGAGTGCTACTAAAAAAACTGTGAATATATTGCAACTAAAAGTATCCATCACCTTGCTTGCTGAACTGACTTTATTACATTGATACATTGTTTGTGAGACAAGTTCTCTGTTTCAATTGGAAATGCATACCGGTATTCATATAGGTTTAATTGTTGTTATACAATAACATATATAATATTATATAGTTTCAAATAAGTGATTAAATATTATATTAGATTTGACAGTGCACCTTACTGACGGATTCGGTATGATATCCCGGCGGCTGAATAGCCACCAGCTGAAATCCCAATCCCGACAGTGGAATCCCGCATGGTCCAGAATCCCGACAGTGGTAGGTAAGTATCCTAACCTCCCCCCCCCCTAACCCTCCCTTGGTGGTGCCTAACTCTAACCTCCCCCCGGTGGTGCCTAACCCTAACCCCCCCATTCCCCCACCCTAAACCTAACCCTACTGGGGGCTGCCTAACCCTAAACTCCCCCCAGTGGTGCCTAAGCCCCCTTCCCCTAGCCTAACCCTAACCCTACGTCGGTATCCTGTTCACCTTTGGGATATCAGCATTGGCATATTGCCATCGGGTGGGATTCGGGCGTCGGTATATCAACACCCGGCATCCTGTCCGCCAGCAATATGACTGCATCGCTTAGTGACTGTTTAGTTCAATAGCTACCTTTTCACAGTTACAGTAGCCCTACAAAATGACTACTAAATTGTATCACCTAGTTCTATCAAGTAAGGGCTGTAAGGTAAATATGTAAGATACTGTAAATGTGGCACAAGGAGCATTAGAGATAACAGTTCAGATCACATTTGTGCATTGTCTCCTGCATAATCCATTTCTCACAAATAGAACACGGGGGAATTTAGACAGAGTAGTGATGAGGAGTTATCAAGCAAAGGAAAAGTTTTTTTTTTTTTTCTTGAAGATCTACTGAATACCAGCTACTGGATGCAGTAAGTTCAGTTCTCATTGCTGTTGTCATTTATTTCCACTGATGAGATTTACATCTATCTTAGTGGTAGCAGCTGCCTCCACTACATCATGGAGTGTAGTTACCATCCTGGTGGTTGAGATACCGGTGCTCAGAATAATGGTGCCAGAATACCAACAACAGTCAGAATCCTGTATCAGGGTTAGGGGGTGGGTTAGGCTTAGGGTTAGGCACTAGGGGGGGGGTTAGGGATAAACTGTGAAGTGGAAGGTTAGCACTAGGCTGCAGGGTGGGAGGGTTAGGGCTAGGCTGCGGGGGGGTTAGGTGGAGGGTTAGGGTTAGAACACTTACCTATTTGAGTCAAAATTCTAACTGGCAGGATGTCTCTGTCGGTGTTCTGACCACCAGCATCTCGACTGCCTGGATCCCTTACCCAACCCCTTCCAATTTAGGGAATAGGGGATCTATTTACTAAGCCTTGAATGGAGATTAACTGAACAGAGATAAAGTACCAGCACCTAACTGCCATGTCACAGGCTGTGTTCGAAAAATGACAGTTAGGAGCTGGTTGGCTGGTACTTTATATCCATTCACTTGATCTCCATCCAAGACTTAGTATGTAGACCCCTAGGTGTTTGTGTCCAGCAATAAGCATGAAGCCAAGCCAATATACTGGGCAACAGCTACACTAAGCTGTCAGATAACTGTGAGAGCTAAATAGGCAGGACAAAAGCAAATTCTTTTATAGAACCAGTACAGGAAGGAAGTTTGATTAATGTAACATTTTTAATAGTGAAGAACAGTCATGGTTGCCAGCAGATGACTGTCTTATGACTTCTACAATAACTAATTAATCTTTCTTTTCCACCTTCCACTGTCTCTCTTCATTCCGACCATACAACACCACCTGTAGCAGCACAAAATCACAAATGGCTGTTGTACATTGATTGCTGATGATTCTACTTAGCAGCAGACAGGCTCCTACACCAGCCGCTACAGATGTTAATCCACTATTCTATGTATCAGTTGTTTGTTCCCCACACTTCTTAGATTGTAAGCTTAGTTGGGCAGGGCCAGCTTTACTTTGTTTCATGTTATTTATTTGTATACTACTTAATATGTTAGCACATTATAAATGAAGAGTAACAATAATAATAATATACTTTTTTCAAGGATTCAAGCAGCGTCCAATAGCAACGGTATACATTTTTTCTAGTACCTAAAATAGCAACGAACTTAACAACTAATATAGTAACCAACATCACAACTTAAATATCACCTAAATGTTACCTAATCTGGAAACCTATAATTGATTTGGAAACAAAGTAATTTTATTAAAACCAATGCAAGAAATTATTTTTGTCGTGCTGTAAAAACGATAATACTGTACTTTATCCGAAAGCTAAATTCACTGTGAGGGTAGGGAATTGGTAATTTCTCTGTGATTCTTATATGAATAGCTCTCAGACTTTGATACATGACCTGAGGCTTTCAGGGATGGCTCTGTGATCCTGAGCTCTTTGGTCCTGCCTGTCTACAACAAAAAGGATTAAAGTCCAGTTTTCATCACCCTATGTGTACAGTGGGATTAATAATGCATACAGAGTACACCTGTGAAAAAAATTACGTTATTAACTACTTGAACATTGATAAATTCCTTCATGAAAGAGATGACATGTGACTGTGCGTGAGATTATTCCGGTAACTGCATAAAGTAAAAAGGTAAAACAGTGTGATTAATAATACACTAAAGGTAAATGTTTTGATGTGAGCAAAAAATAAATATTTAAGAAGCCTTGAAGGATTTATTGTACTCTACAAAATATTATTTGAGTATATGTGAATATTTTACCTATATATAGGTATTCAGAAATACAGTAAGTAGAGAACATTTGAAGACTATCCAAAGACACATTGCAGTATTTGCCTAAAATACCTTCTTACTTATGATAACCTGCAAGTGAATATTCTGTAATGTTCTCCAGAAGCAACTCCAGTAATTTAAGAAGTCTAGATTTACTGTTCAGTTTTTATAACCTGCAAAATCTGTAATGCTGGGAGCTCTAAAAGAAAGATATAGCTACAATGAACAAATGTAATTAAGAGAAAAAGTTGAAAAACACACAACACTCAACAGAGTTAGAACACAATAGTAGAGTATGTCCCTCAAAGTCATATTATTGTTTATGAGCCAATTTAGTCACATTAGAACAGCAATCAGGGATTATTGGTCAGATGTAAGTATTCTTCTATGAATTTAGCTCTCATGCTGGGATAATACTTTAACTACTGTAACTTCATGCTGTACAATTTATTTTTCCTAACGATTGCCTTTATTGATGGTTCATTGAAAAGCTTATCTATCAATACCAGCATTCTCCTTTAATTGCTTTTCAGGAATCTTGAACACGTGCCTAGTTTACACATGTTACAAGACCATGTGGAGTATCATTCATGGTATGCTCATAGGAAATTTATGGAGGCCACATTGTGACTCTCTTATATGTACCAAAACAAGAAAAGCAGTGTTACAACAACTGAGATGACAACATTGTGTGCAGATAAAATATGCTTCTGACAGGTTAATTAGACTATTTCTTCTATGCCTGTTAAGTGGACATATGTGTATCTGTGAGCAGGCATTTTATCAGCATGCATACTAGTCCTCTATCTAAACCTCTCACATACATATGTAACTGTATTCTCGGAGTTTCTGAGTGTCAGATTACTTACTGCAATGCTGCATTCTATTTTACCAAAAGCCTGATTCAGAGATATTCACAAAGTCGTTTAACATACAGTCATCTTGTGGCTGTATTATTATACCGCTTACTCCAAATTTTGTTAAAATTTTTAAGGCTGCTATTATATAATTTATTTTAACATGCTTCATACTGTACCTATAATAGGAAGGTGTGATTGAAAGCTATTTCTGTCTTCTTAATGTGCTATTCTAACTTGGAAATTAATCATGAGTCACTTCCTTCCTGCAGCTCTTTTGGACATTACATTAGTAAAAAGTTATTTTAATCCAGACAGGTAACATAACTGTAATCTGCGCTGGTACGCCTTATGCTCTTTCTAGAGCTGTAAGGGAAACTTCATGGAAAATATTTAGTTCACAACTTAAGGGCATATGTATCACAATCTGCATTTTTAAAGCAGATGTGCTAAATTTTTTGCAAAATATTTTGATCTTGAAAATTTTTATTTTCACACAAATGTACTAATCTGCTCTTGCCAGGGGACAACTTCAATAAGAGCCCATCCGGACGAAGAGCTGGAAACATAAAACTAGCGTAAAACTATGACACTGCTTCCTGGTTTGGAATTTTGTGCATGCGTACTGTTGGCTGGCGGAGTATAACTGGAAGCCAATAGAAAGGGGTCCAGAGGACCCTTCTTTGAAAAATTTGCAAAATAGTATTTCATAGGCTACTATAGGATAAAGTCATTAGGAGATGGTGTTACCTATTGAGGCCAAGCTCCTAAACGCTTTGCATTCTGGAGTTTGGTAAATCCGGCAGCATAGCAGCCCCCATAGAAACCTATGGAGGCTGCATTTGTTGTTGAAAATAGAGGGACTATGGCTGATATTGAAGATATTTGTCACAATTTCTCCATAGTTCATCTGGAAGATCTATATATTTGGTAAGGCACAGGCTGCAGGCCTTTTTCAAGGCTGCATAGATTTTTATTTCAAAGTGGGTTTTTTTCTAAGTGGTATTACATATACAGCATAATTTAGAGTTAAGGTGCGCATCCACTACCCGACTATGGAAAGACAGCACAATTATGACATCGTAATTGTACAGTTGTTCCTAATCCCCTGTAGTGCCTACAATGAATGATATGTCGTTTAGTGTAGGCACCCTCCCACATCCCTGAACATGGTCAGTCTGTTGTTATCGACAGATTGACTGGCATGTTCAGGTCATGATTGATGTCGGAAACAACCAGCGAGAGAGCGCATTGCTGGTTGTTTCCGACATTATAGTACACAATTTGTGCATGATTAATGAGCGATTGAACAATTACAATGTCGTAATCGTTCAATCGCTCATTAATATCACCTAATTGGATACGCTGCTTTAGGATATGCGACTTCAGACAGGAGATCTCACTAGCTTTATCCTCTGCGAACATTGAGGGATGATGATATGACTTATTTTCCTCTTCTCACTTGCAGATAAAATATCTATTGTCACCAGGCATCTGTTATAGGAATACCAGTGTTGTCTGTAATATACTGATTTTCTAGGTAAAAAATCTATTGTTACCAGGCATCTGTTATAGGATTACCAGTGTTGTCTGTAAAATACTGATTTTCCTAGGTAAAACATTTATTGTCACCAGGCATCTGATATAGGAATACCAGTGTTGTGTGTAATATACTGATTTTCTAGGTAAAAATCTATTGGCACCAGGCATCTGTTATAGGAATACCAGTGTTGTCTGGAATATACTGATTTTCTAGGTAAAAGAATCTATTGGCACCAGGCATCTGTTATGTTATAGTATCATTTACTCCTAATTTCCCAATTGGCACCCAACATTTGGTTGCTGAGGCCCTGCTGCTTGTGTTATGCAGCTATGTTTATAAACCTTGTCCTTGTCCTGCATTGTTTTGTATTACTATTAACTATTTTTCTTGTGTGCTCATTTATGCACTGTGTAAGGCACTGCAAAACCTTTGTGGCACCATATAAATAAAGGATAATATTAATAATAATATAAGATTACCAATGCTGTCTGGAATATACTGATTTTGTAGGTAAATTGTCATTAATTAATATCTGTAAAATCCAGAGTGACTTAAGGTCTGACTATATAAATATTTGTTTATCTCCTACCATAGATACAGGGGATGCTGTGTAGGTTTTGTTTGTTTGTATTATAATTTTATGACTTGCATTTGGTGTGGGGTGAGGTTATTAGAGGTGGGGTGCAATCAGTTTCTACACATGTATGCTATACATACACTATATATTTGGTAGGGCACAGGCTGCAGGCATGTTTGAAGGCTGCATAGGTTTTTATTTCAAAGTGGGTATTTTTTCTAAGTGGTATTACATGTACAGCATAATTTAGAGCAATGGGGCATACACAAGTAGCGATCAGCCAGTGATACGATATCATTGGCTGATCATCATGCACCCTAACTGGTGTGCTGGATGATTGATATTGACCATCCAGCACACCAACAACTCCAAGGACTATAGCAATCTGTGATCAATGATCATGGGTCCCTATAGTAACCTGATCGATATCGAGCAAGTTGGCCTGAATGCATGGCCAATGGACAATATCGCTATCATCCATACATAGCCGCGCATTGCTGGTCGTTGGTGAGTTTGTAGGGACCAAAAAATGAATGATTTGAATGATAGTGATATGAACAATATTGTTATCATTCAAATCATTCATTTTTATCGCTACATGTGTACGCACCATTAGACTGGAGTTAAACAGGAGGAACACAGAAGGACAACATTTAAAAATGTTCTACAACTTGGAAATGACAGAACAGGATCTTCTAAGCCTCTGGACACCCAGCAATTCAGCCACCTTTTTTCATTATAACCTGGATACACCTTTTGCCAACACCCTGCTTCTACATTGCAAGCAACTACCAGTTAGTTTGCTGCACTTTTATTTTTTGTATGTTCAGATGTTTTTCTACTCTACACTGTTTAAATCATTCCTGCACCACTGTCAATTTATATATATATATATCACTGTAATATCTACCATTGTTTCACGCCTGCACATTTTTTTAAATACTTTATCCTAATTTTAAAGTTCTGCAACTGTAATAGCTCCAAACTCCTTTTGTTTATAATATTCTATTGCAGTTGTGCCTTTACATCTACCAGCACTGTTCTCTCTTTTATCTGATTATTAGACACTTTAACTGTACTGTTCCTGTGTCTCATGGTCATTACTTCTATTGTACTGTTCCTGTACCACTCTCATCACTACTACTGCAATTTTTAGTTTCCCCAATTCCCTCATCTATACCATCTCTCTCTTTTCTTCTACCCCTCTCACTCAGCAGTTACATAATTCTCTCTACCAGCAGTTCCCACATCTTTCCTCCCTCCTTAGTCTCCTCCACCTTCTCCTCACCATCTTTCCTCTCCTCTGTCTTTCTTCATCCTATTTAGTACTCTCCCCCACATCTCCCATAATTCCATTAATATTCACTTCTTGTCAACCATGAACCTGCTACACCACCACTAAGCCCTGCACCCACTCTTTTCTCCAAGTCACCTCTCCTCTTCTCCATCCACACCACAATAAACCTCCCCCTTGCCCACCACCTGCTGTCAACCATCCTCATTCAGAAGCCCGCCACATATCCACACTCTCCTCATCCCCTGCTCTAAATCAATCTCAACTCCACACTACAGCAACCCTAATAATCTCATTTTTCTCTCTCCTCTTAACTTCCTCTCTCTGGTGCCCTCTGGAAATCCAGATCTGTCTATAATAAACTGGTTCCCATCCATGACCACTTCATCTCCAACTCCCTGAATCTACTAGCCATCACCAAATCCTGTATTTACCCATCTGACACCCCTTCTCTTGCAGCTATTTCCTTTGAGGGCCTCACATTCTCTCACATACCCTGGCCTGGGGGTCGAGATTTGGTGGTGGTGTTGGGGTCCTTCTATCCTCTGGTCACTCCTACCAACTCTTACCTTCTGAACCCTCCCTTTCATTCTTTCCATTCAACGCTCATGATATTCCCCTCTTACAACTTTGCGTAACTGCCTTTTTTGATCCCCCTGGCCTTAGCTCAAAATTCCTTCATTACTTTTCTTCCTGGCTCTTAATCTTCACATGGGCTCACCAGACCCATTTCTTCCTCAAAGTTATCCAGCACTCACCCTAACCCTCTACTCCATGCTCCTTCCTCACTATCTAGCCCATCTGTGTCACCCCTGTTTGTCTGCCCCTCTCCTTTAGAATGTAAGCTCTCACGTAAGAATACTAACCCTGCCCCCTTCTCCTCCTAACTCTCCCTTAGTGCCTAACCCTAACCTCCCCCAGTGGTGCCTAACCCTAAGCCCCCCAGTGGTGCCTAACCCTAACTTCCCCACAAAGCCTAACCCTAACACTCCACATGGTGCCTAAACCCAACCCCCCCCAACGGCTAACAGCTAAGATGCCCCAGTGTACCTTCAATCTGGATGTCAGCTGTTGAGATTCCCTTATCGGGATCTAGACTGGCATCTGGATTTCGATGCCTATCTTTAGTCCCGGGTTGGCTTCTGATGTCAGGATTTTGACAGCCGGCATCCCGTCCGCCAGCATACTAACTACATCCCCCAATAATTACCATATAGGTGTACTGCAGTTTCAAAAACTGCAAAGCTTCTGGTGGTTCTGTACAAGATCCTCAAACACAGAATTGTTGCTCGGCATTATGTTTGAAAAGGTAAAAGGTTACAAAATGATCTAAAAAGACTTTATATGCAAAGAATGAAGGCATGTTTAGATAATTTTGTGGCGGTGTCTCACCTTGCGACTGTGATCCAGTACGCAGGGAATATGGCTCCAGCATCTCAGTTCCCATGGCCATTCTGCAGGACCATAGCCTCACTCAGGACTGCGATACTCAAATTATCTATGGCTGATGCTGCATTTTTGTATGCAGGTGCTGCAATATTGCAGATACTTGGAAAATCAGTCTAACTGCTGCATTCAAAATTAATGGTATGGGTAAAGTCTGTTAAAGGGAAGACCAGTAAGCAGTAAATTGCAATAATCAATGCAGAGAATAAGGAGTGAATGAATAAAATTTTTTGCTTTATCTTGTATGAGATATGTTTGTGTTCTGAAAATGTTTGTAACAAATATGTAACAATACTTGTATGTAACAAGATTTGGAAACAGATTGGATGTGAGGAATGAATGAGTCAATAATTACATCAAGTTTGAGGGGCAGGGTTTATTGTTGTGTTGTCAACAAAAATGGAAATATCCATTTTGTTACTTCTGTTGACTTGATGAGAATATTCTTAGCTTTTTTGAAAACTTGAGTTTAAGGTGGTGAGAGGATATCCAAGTTCCAGAAAGACATTTAGTAACACATATTGTAAAATAATTTAAATATCCAGTGCAATCCTCAAGTTTTGAGGATTTCTGCCTGTAACAGCAGGGGATATGATTACTGACCGAGCAAACTATATTAACTCACTTGTGCATGATTAAAGACATCTTAAAAACATTACCTTTTGGTGGTAGGTGAGAAACCCTGACCCACTGTAGCATAAGGTAAGCCAGTGGCTAATATTTGGTGTGTACATCCACTAGCCTCTAACCTGAAGATAAAAAGACAAATATGTGTCTTGTAATCAGTCAGAACAGAGGAAGAGTAATGTCATGCCTTCAGCCTTTATATTTGTTATATGCATGCATATGTGTAAGCTATACCTAGTATTAAGCCTGATATGAGCTAATTTTGCACCTTACATACTACCAATAGATCTTCCCAGGTGCACCCTGGGTAGGTAATAGTGCAGACTCTATCTTAGTTTCCACATGGACCACTGCAAATAGGTGCTATACATTTTACCTTCAGCACATAATTGATGATAAGATCTGTTGTCAGTTCTGAGTCCTGTTTTATGTTTGCATTGCATCAGCACATGTAATAACATTCCAATGTTGTTTTTATTTCAGTTTTACCAATTTCTTCCATTATTACAATAAACACCATTCTTCAGATCTTCACATTTAAATTGGATTAATAAAAAGTAGCAGTGTTTGTACTGTCTATCTGATTTTGATCAGAGAAGATTATAGTGAGGACAGAACAAGTAAGATCATCATGGTCATAGTGTTCCTGACCTGTGGTGCTAAACTATTTACTATAGACCCCTCTAAAAATTAATATTGCTTTACATTAGTAATAAAGGGCTGCTGCCTTGAAAATTACTTCTAATCTTTTTTTTGGTTTGTTTCTGCATTAAGTACTATATAAACACCATATTAGGATATCACCCTGCCAAATTCATAAGAGTGGATCACAACTGAGGAACATGTGAAATAAGAATCTTCCTGCACTTCTCTTTGATGATGATAACCTGATGTGATCCTTAATGCTTTTATATACTCTGTTATGCTTTTACCTGGTACAAATGGTACTACAGGACTTTTAGGGTGAATTTTAATAAAATGGAGCAAAATGTCTTTGTTTCTCTTTCTCGATAGATGGCAGCTATCTGATATATTATCAAAATTTGATCAATTTGTTTCATGACAATTTTCTTCAGGTCTAACAAAAAAAGCCCCCCAAAAAACAGCATGGTACTTTTTTAATGTTGATGTTTCATGTTCTCATGAATTTTATAAGAGATTTATAAATAATAAATTGGGAATACCGAACATTGTGGGCAACAGATACAGTATTTCAGCATTCTGCAAAGTGCAGTACAGTGCAAATCAATTGAGTCTACTTCAAAATAAACTATGTGAGTTTTTATTAATAACATTTTTTCAAACTGACATTAATTTGTCCCTATACAAAACCTGTATTGAGAACATCACTGATTAATATTCACAACAATTGTAGATGTGTACATCTATTTGATTTACTATCTATGTTGTCTACAATTCTTTGATTTAATTTTATTGTAGAACATTTGGTCTTGACACAATGTAGCAAACAACAAACCAGCAAGTACAGAACATCAGTGTAACACATACTAGAAAATAATATATCAGTCACATATAGCTAAATCTCCTAATTCTACATTTTTATTGATTTCAGAATTGATTCACAAAGACATGTAACATTTAATAAATCTTCACTACTAGCAAATATCTTTTTTATTGAAATGACTGCCCCATTAAAATTAAAATGTGTGTTATTTGAAAATCCTGAAGTTTTAATTAGTAAATTAAATTTCACATTCTGCAGGTATTCAGCTTTCTCTTAAAAAATGTCAACTTTAATTACTGTGACATTTTTTTATCTTTGTACTTTATTTTGTAGAATATGTTTCTGTGGTGCATTTAATCTTCTGTAGAAATTTACTACTTTAGAATTATAGTATAATTGCATGGCTGTCAGTATTCATTCATCATAAATACTTCATCATAACAAACCATTGTATTTTTTTTACTTTGCTCATTATTCACACTTTGCTCGACATGATACCATCAACACACATGCTTTTTTGGGCACACACACACATACATTTTTTATTAATTATCAATTTTATAGCCTTTATGTAATTCCAATATGTCACTAGCAATCATATGAGTAACGGGGCGGTACACCTATCAATCCGTAACGCAGGAGTCCTAAGGTGAGCTCAGGGAGGACAGAAACCTCCCGTGGAGCAGAAGAGAGGTTCAGTGGTGCAGTGTTGAATGCAAGTCAGACGTAATTTTATTCATGTAGCTAAATGTGAATATTTCGCCGAATGCGAGTTGTATGCTTTGGTGCAACCGTACCACCCCTAACAGTACACTAGACATCATCAGAGGTGCTGAAATGGAGTAATTACTCAGGCCGAGATTTATTTGAGGAGCCTGTGGGGCGGGCACTGGACAGCTGTCAAAGGGGATAAGTGCCCCTCTTTGCAGTGGCATGCATAGAATTCTCCTTTCATACCCACTTAATTTTGGTCATACCCCCTTAGTATCTCCCAGGCCCACAGTTTGTTTCTACAGCCATGGATGTAATCATTATCATTACACACTTGCACTAGCCTTATCTCCTTAGTGTAAGAGAGCTGTCTGAAATACTGTAAAAGGCATATTTTACACATACTGTATGTACAACTAGCATAGCCCGCAATTCCATTAACATGCCCCAACTAAGCTTAGCTTACATGTAAATGCCTCATTACCACCAAGTTCTGCCCGTTCAGCTGTAAGTGGAGATGCAGCTGAATTGCTTATGACTCAGCATCATCCACAGTTGCATGTACAATGCATAAGTATGCAAGATCTGTTCACAAAACTGACATAAGCTCAACTATGCATCAGTCCCATTCATTTTATTTAAAAGCTTCTATAACTTTACAGGAACATATCCACTAATATCACACCTGCTTTTTAATGCATCTAAAAATGTACAAATCTATGGCATTAGAAAACCATTATTTATACTGCTGCCATAGCAATTGCTGGCTTGTTTGTGTTGCATTGCAGTACTGCTTGTAGAAACTCAGCTTGTTACTTTGTTTGCATTTACCGTATGTTAACACATCCTGGAAACCTCAGTGGAGCTGGAAAACACTGGTTAAATAGCTAGTAAAAACGCCTATGAAATTGCCTTATAATTGTGTTCACTAAAATGTAAAATGCCATAGGGTATTTGGCTTAAGTGACGCAGACATGGTTACTTATTATTTGTTGTACATGGTAGTGTCTTTATGTACATAATGCACTGATACTGACAGCTGTTTCACAGTAATTACACCACTTAGACAAAGCTATTATAATTTAAAAATAGATTCCACAAAGTAGTGTAATTACTGAGAAACAGCTGTCATTACTGGCTTATAATAAACCTAATAAGGACACTTCATCAACCACGCATAGAATTACTAATCCAGTGGTGGTTAGTTGAGGGAATCTAAATTAATAGCAATTTTTCATGATTTTTTTTTGTATTGTAAATTGTGCATTCATATGGATATACTTTTTACAACCGTTTTGTTACCTAGTACCCAATACTACCAATGCAATTACCAAAATTATTTACAAAAAAAACCACAAGAGACATTGCAGTATATAGTTTATTTTAGTTGCATACATCTTTCGTGCATCAACTACCCAATTTTTGTAACTTGTTTTCATAAAGCTTTCGCTATTATGCTGGAATTCAAAAACAATATCCTCATAGGTAAACTCTCCTTCTTTTATATAGAATAACATTTGGTAAAATGTCCGCGCAAGGTCATACAATACATGCACGGCCATTGACAGAAAAAAAACAGCTTTAGCAGGGAATGTGCAATCAGAAGCAGTTAATTGGTGCTGGTGACAGTCATCATCACCATTTATTTGCACCTGCCCTGTAGCTTTGACAGGAATACAGTATATGCACCTGTTTGTGTTTGTATCTTGTCGACATTTTGTGACTTGTACTCAACATATGGTAGACCGCTGCTTCTCTCCCCCATCCAATCTAAGCAGTGTCAGATACAGTGCAAACATCTTCATAAGTGCATAATGTATGCACACAGCTTATTTTGAGAGTATGCACAGGACCAATTTGCATATTTTTTCCGTTATGCAATTGGGTGTATTTTACACTATACAATCAGTATAATCTCCATCACTAAATGATGTTTTGTTTAAATTTATCTCTGCCATAAAAAAGCATGAGCGACAGCTTAAGTACATAGCAATTTGGTAACACACAATTACTGTTCTGCTATTGGTGATGGAATTGACCTTTTCAGGCAAGAAATATGGTATCTATAATATGTATTTCTAAATCCAAATATACAGAGTGGCAATGTTCTCTTTAAAGTGTAGACCCACATATTTTAGTAAGCATTTACATGAATATACTATAAAGTAACAATGAATGTTACAGTAGTTAAGGACCTCAAGTAATCTATATAATCACATGTAAGTTTGTAAATTAAGTTCTAAAAAGTTCTGGTTCCACTGGTGATCGAGTCACACAACAGTTTAATTATTATTAATAATGCAGAGATTAGAAATTGGGATTTAGATTAATATGACAAAACTTTTTTTAGTTGATTCTCAGATTGACTTCAATGGTTATGGTATATTTTCACTACATTCACAATGTCAACATTAACCATGTCATCATGTATCATGTTAACACTAATGTAAAGTCGACATTGTTAAAATGTCGACAATATGATTTGAGTCAAAATTTTTCTCTAACCCTAAAGTTAACATTATCCCTAATCCTAACCCTTAACCTGACTCTCATAGACATATCAAAATAATCAATGTCGACTTTCTGTTGTCATTATAATAAATAGAGACTGGAAAGGTGCGCAATGAAACCGTGGGTGCAGCTCAATCAGTGTATCTTAAGTAACAAACTTCCAATATTGCTCAAAAAGGAATACAATAAAAAACATAGTAGTTACACTGGAAACACAGCGCTCCCCTGATAAATACATTTCCAAAAAGAGATTTCCAAAAAGTGTCTAATTAAGCACCATTTGTGTTATTCACACAATTTATAGAAAGGATAATCACAGTCAATATTCTTTCGAGTAACACATTGCAGGATTGTTCAATAAAAACTTGATGTGAGAAATCCGTTTGTAATAGATGAAGTTTAGATATTGTCTTCTATTTTAATTGTCAACTTTATGACTGCATACCAGATGGGTGACTATAACGCCCAGGCCGTACACAGGGGGTCATTCAGACACGCTCGCGAGCAGCAGTAAGTACGCTCGCAAGCGGGTCGATGTTCCCCACTGCGCATGCGCACGATGGAGGGAGCTCCGTCGTGCGCATGCGCGAGACCCGGGGAGCGACGGGCTTTCCATCGCTCCGGGTCTCGCACCAAAGGGGGCGTGCTGTCGATGTTGATTGACAGCACGCCCCCTTTGGTGGGCGTGCCAGGGGCGTGCCTGCCAGACGGAGGCGTTCCCATGGGAACGCCTACCGTCTGAAGCCGGCCCCACTGACATCACTAGTGATGTCAGTGGGAGTGATTATGGCTCTGATAGAGCCAAAATCACTCCAGGGCTTGTGGCAGGGAGACCCTACCACAGGGTCTCCGTCACAAGTCCGATGCTCGCGATGGTCAAGACCATCGCGACCATCATCATGGCCGCTCGCATATGCTGTGGGTGGTCACCACACCTATGCGAGCGGCCAGGAGGCCGCTCCATTTTCATGGAGGAGGGCCCTGATTCAGAGCGACCTGGTCAGAGCATCCGGCTCTGAATCAGGCCCTCAGTTCACAGGGTATTATTGAATCTATCAATAAACAAAGAGCACTGGACCTCTCAGAAGACATAATTGGTGGTCAGATATAAAGAGATAATTAAAGGGACACAGGGTATATTACAGATGAGAAGGATTGTGGACACAGGGCCTGATTCATTATGGATCGCAACTGCAACAGCTTACGCAGATCGGCCGATGGTGCATACTGCGCATGCGTGTGCATCACAGTGTGCGCGTGTGAGTTGGTATTGCGATCGCACAGCGTTTGGGGGTGGTAACGGGGGAGTGGTCGGAGAAACGCAGACATGCCTGTCCATTGGAATGACATTGCATTGGCGTACATAAATTATCCCCTGTGACGGCATATGCAGCTGGAGTACTTACTGCGTGCAACGAGATTAGCAATTTCTGAGTAAGGTCAGACCTCTGGTAATTGTGTGTGAGGGGCCGATGTTACTTTATGTTCCGGATGTATATGCAGGACTGCAAGGTATTACAGATGTAAGATAGCAGTAGTGGGCGTCTCTATGCTGGCTGTGCAATGTGGCATTGGGATAGCATTCATTAGCAGATTTTTGCAACAGACCTGTGCGTAATCGCAGCTGCGATCGCAAAAGCGAACTGTAGTAAATCAGGCCCATAGTTCTGTCTAAAATGACCAATTAGAGTGTGCTCAGCTGGTATAGAATCTATGTGACTCTCAAGATGGCATTGTGCAGGCTGAAGAGGTGATTTGTGCTTTGTGAAATGGAAAGTTTTATTTACATATTTTATTTATATCATGACTTCCTTCTGATGAAACCGTGAGAGATAATACCAGAAATAAATGTTTTAAGGTCTTTGAGGCTTGTAATGATCACACTCCAGGAACAAACCTCTCACCGCTCAAGATGTTTACACAGGCAGCTGTCACCCTGTCAGTTATAAGGACACAAAAAATAAGAGAGGACATCTCACAGTAAGTCTCCTGCTCCACTACACTTACAGGATATTGGAATATCATTCATATTTGATGTGACAGCAAACTGTCTATTATCTTCCTGCACTTCATGGGACTTTTATCATTCTGGAATCCACATGACAAGTGTCCTAATATACTGCTCCAACTAATTCATCATCATCGGACAGATTACCAATACTGCTACTATTAATATATCTATTGCTGCCATCCAATATTGTCTGGTGTGTGCCTATATAGTGTGCTATTTTCATTTTATTCTTTCGTTTATTCATTATTTTTATCACACACACACATATATACACTGTATAGATAGATAGATAGATATGTGCATGTCTATACAGCTATTAAACACTGATTCCATCACTGTAAGTAAGTGAAATACCCGCAGATGCAAATTTTGTATATAGTGTAGCTGTCATGCAATTGAGTAAATATAAGAAATTGAATTTTTGCCAACACAGCTGCACGATCCTCACTATGGGATAGATGTACAGTATTAAGCCTCCTAAAGAGTTTAAAAGTGGACAAGTTGAAAAGTTGCCCGTAGCAACCTATCTACTTCTGGCTAGCATTTATAAAGTACATTCTATAGGTACAGTAGAAGCTGATTAGTCACTATGGGCACCTTCTCCACATGTCCACTTCTCTAATTGCGACTAAATTATATACAAATTTAAGATAAATATACTTACCTATATATGGTGAATATTCACTACAAATAATGGCCTTTGGCAATTCTGTATATCAGTGCAATTAATGTTATATATATATATCTATTGCAGAGAATGAGATATCGTATTAAGTACAGATATGCAACTCCACAGTAGATTAATACAGACAGAACACTATTGAGTAGAGATGTGTGGGTTCAGTTTCTGAAAACAGAGCCCATCTGAACTTCATGGATCCGAGTGGATCTGAGCACAGGCTCAGGTGTTCCCTTCTTGCTTGGATTCCAAATCGAGGCAAAACGTCATTATCTTGGCGGCGGATTTTCATGGGGTTTTGGATTCTATGTAAGTCCCTCCTGCTGTGATTCTGGCGCCATTTCACACTGACTCCAGTCTTTGCTAACGTGTCCACTGGCTGCTGAGCTGTGTCCAACCTCTCCACCTCCAATGGCTGCTGAGCTGTGTCCAACCTCTCCAACTCCAATGACTGCTGAACTGTGTCCAATCTCTCCACCTCCAGTGGCTGCTGCTGTGCTATGTCTACTCCAGTCCCTATGTCCATTGGCTGCTGCTGCATCCAGTGGCTGCTGTGATGTGTCCAGTGTTAATTTTTACAATGATTTTAAATTTAGTTTTAGTCTTAGTTGCTTATATACAATTGTAGTTGGTATAAAGTAGGGGTGAGCGGGTTCGCATTTCTGAAATCCGAACCCCCCCGAGCCCCCCCGATCCGAGGCAGATCCGAGTCAGGCTCGACTTTTCCCGCCTGACTCGGATCTGAAATCGAGGCAAAACGTCATCATCCCGCCTTCCGAGTCTCGCGGGTTTTGGATCCTATATACTATCCTATGTACCCACGTCGGCGCCATTTTCTCACTCGGTTGTGGACAGTGAAGAGGGAGGGTGGGAGTTAGGGCTGGCTGGGCTGTGTAGTGTAGTGTAGTGTAGTGCAGAGTAGTGTTGTGCTGTGCTGTGCTGCGCTGTGCTGCTGTTGTCCACTACTTCAAAGTCCATAGGGGCTGGCTGTGTTGTGCTGCTGTTGTTAATAGGGGCTGTGTCCACTACTTCAAAGTCCATAGGGGCTGGCTGGACTGTGTTGTGCAGTCAGTTCTCCATAGGGGCTGTGTCCACTCCAAAGTCCTGTGCAGTGTCCCAGTCCTAAAGGGGTGCTGTAGTGTTGTCCAGGGGGTGCTCTGTCCATCAGGGGTGCTCCCCCAAGTGCTAAAAAAATAATATATTTTCTGTGTTTGTGAATTGTGTGCGCAGTAGCCGCACGTGCATCAACAATGTAGTGCCAAGCGTGCGCCTGTGTCATAAGTAAAGGGCCAGCTGGCTTGACCGTTAAAGGGTGCTGTAACCCCCAAAGTACACTCAAGTCCAAACCAAAAAAAAAATTATTTTCTGTGTTTGTGAATTGTGTGCGCAGTAGCCGCACGTGCATCAACAAAGTAGTGCCAAGCGTGCGCCTGTGTCATAAGTAAAGGGCCAGCTGGCTTGACCGTTAAAGGGTGCTGTAACCCCCAAAGTACACTCCAGTCCAAACAAAAAAAAAAAATATTTTCTGTGTTTGTGAATTGTGTGCGCAGTAGCCGCACGTGCATCAACAATGTAGTGCCAAGCGTGCGCCTGTGTCATAAGTAAAGGGCCAGCTGGCTTGACCGTTAAAGGGTGCTGTAACCCCCAAAGTACACTCAAGTCCAAACCAAAAAAAAAATTATTTTCTGTGTTTGTGAATTGTGTGCGCAGTAGCCGCACGTGCATCAACAAAGTAGTGCCAAGCGTGCGCCTGTGTCATAAGTAAAGGGCCAGCTGGCTTAACCATTAAAGGGTGCTGTAACCCCCAAAGTACACTCCAGTCCAAACCAAAAACAAAATTATTTTCTGTGTTTGTGAATTGTGTGCGCAGTAGCCGCACGTGCATCAACAAAGTAGTGCCAAGCGTGCGCCTGTGTCATAAGTAAAGGGCCGGCTGGCTTGACCGTTAAAGGGTGCTGTAACCCAGAAAGTACACTCCAGTCCAAACCAAAAAAAAAATTATTTTCTGTGTTTGTGAATTGTGTGCGCAGTAGCCGCACGTGCATCAACAAAGTAGTGCCAAGCGTGCGCCTGTGTCATAAGTAAAGGGCCGGCTGGCTTGACCGTGAAAGGGTGCTGTAACCCCCAAAGTACACTCCAGTCCAAACCAAAAAAATATATATTTTCTGTGTTTGTGAATTGTGTGCGCAGTAGCCGCACGTGCATCAACAAAGTAGTGCCAAGCGTGCGCCTGTGTCATAAGTAAAGGGCCGGCTGGCTTGACCGTGAAAGGGTGCTGTAACCCAGAAAGTACACTCCAGTCCAAACCAAAAAAAAAATTATTTTCTGTGTTTGTGAATTGTGTGCGCAGTAGCCGCACGTGCATCAACAAAGTAGTGCCAAGCGTGCGCCTGTGTCATGAGTAAAGGGCCGGCTGGCTTGACCGTGAAAGGGTGCTGTAACCCCCAAAGTACACTCCAGTCCAAACCAAAAAAATATATATTTTCTGTGTTTGTGAATTGTGTGCGCAGTAGCCGCACGTGCATCAACAAAGTAGTGCCAAGCGTGCGCCTGTGTCATAAGTAAAGGGTCGGCTGGCTTGACCATTAAAGGGTGCTGTAACCCCCAAAGTACACTCCAGACTAAACCAAAAAAAAAAATATTTTCTGTGTTTGTGAATTGTGTGCGCAGTAGCCGCACGTGCATCAACAAAGTAGTGCCAAGCGTGCACCTGTGTCATAAGTAAAGGGCCGGCTGGCTTGACCGTTAAAGGGTGCTGTAACCCCCAAAGTACACTCCAGTCCAAACCAATAAAAAAATTATTTTCTGTGTTTGTGAATTGTGTGCGCAGTAGCCGCACGTGCATCAACAAAGTAGTGCCAAGCGTGCGCCTGTGTCATAAGTAAAGGGCCGGCTGGCTTGACCGTTAAAGGGTGCTGTAACCCCCAAAGTACACTCCAAACCAAAAAAAAAAATATTTTCTGTGTTTGTGACTTGTGTGCACTGTGGCTGCACGTGCATCAACAAAGGAGCAGCGCCAAGCGTGCGCCTGTGTCCCATAAGTAAAAAAGAGCCGGCTGGCTCATTTCTTAAAGGGTGGTGTAACCCACAAAGTGCACTACTCTCCAGCAAAAATAAAAAATATTTTCTGTGTTTGTGTGCGCTTTAGCCGCACGTATATATCAATATAACATAAATGGAGGACCAAACTTTCTCCGATAAAAATAAAATAGGGAAAGATCAAGAACCACTTCCTCCTAGTGCTATTGCTGCTGCTGGGAGTTGTTCATCATCCCAGAGAGGAAGTAGGAACATCGCTACTTTTACTAAACAATTGACCCTCCAACAGTCCCTAGTGATGAGGATGAAGTACGACAGCAGTCATCCTGAAGCAAAACGTATAACTGAGGCCTTGACTGCTATGTTGGTGTTAGATGTGCGTCCGGTATCTGCCATTAGTGCAGTGGGATTTAGACAATTGATGGAGGTAGTGTGTCCCCGGTTACAAATCCCATCTAGATGCCACCTGCATCCTCAAAGCAGCAGCAACAAGCGTGCGTCTGTCTGTTAAAGGGTGGTGACACCCTCAAAGTGTGCTACACAAACAATAAAAATATTGTTCTTTTTTTTCGGTCTTTGTGAAATGTGTGGGCTGTAGCCAAACCTGCATCCTTAAAGCAGCAGCGACAAGCGTGCGTCTGTCTGTTAAAGGGTGGTGACACCCTCAAAGTGTGCTACACAAACAATAAAAATATTGTTCTTTTTTTTTCTGTCTTTGTGAATTGTGTGGGCTGTAGACGCACTTGCATCCTCAAAGCAGCAGCGACAAGCGTGTGTCTGTCTGTTAAAGGGTGGTGTAACTCTCAAAGTGCTCCAAAAAATAAAAAAAACTATTTTTTTAATGTGTTTGTGACTTGTGTGCGATGTAGCCGCACTTGCATCCTCAAAGCAGCAGCGACAAGCGTGCGTCTGTCTGTTAAAGGGTGGTGACACCCTCAAAGTGTGCTACACAAACAATAAAAATATTGTTTTTTTTTTCTGTCTTTGTGAATTGTGTGGGCTGTAGCCGCACTTGCATCCTCAAAGCAGCAGCGACAAGCGTGCGTCTGTCTGTTAAAGGGTGGTGTAACCCTCAAAGTGCTCCAAAAAATAAAAAACTATTTTTTTAATGTGTTTGTGACTTGTGTGCGATGTAGCCGCACGTGCATCAACATAGTAGCAGCGCCAAGCGTGCGCCTGTGTCATAAGTCAAGGGCTGGTTTGGACATCTGGTCCGGACTGAAGGACGTGCCAACAATTTCTGACAAGTCTACTGTCACTGCATATGATACTGTCCTCAAAGCAGCAGCGACAAGCGTGCGTCTGTCTGTTAAAGGGTGGGACACCGTCAAAGTGTGCTACACAAACAATAAAAATATTGTTCTTTTTTTTCGGTCTTTGTGAAATGTGTGGGCTGTAGCCGCACCTGCATCCTTAAAACAGCAGCGACAAGCGTGCGTCTGTCTGTTAAAGGGTGGTGACACCCTCAAAGTGTGCTACACAAACAATAAAAATATTGTTCTTTTTTTTTCTGTCTTTGTGAATTGTGTGGGCTGTAGCCGCACTTGCATCCTCAAAGCAGCAGCGACAAGTGTGCGTCTGTCTGTTAAAGGGTGGTGTAACTCTCAAAGTGCTCCAAAAAATAAAAAACTATTTTTTTAATGTGTTTGTGACTTGTGTGCGATGTAGCCGCACTTGCATCCTCAAAGCAGCAGCGACAAGCGTGCGTCTGTCTGTTAAAGGGTGGTGACACCCTCAAAGTGTGCTACACAAACAATAAAAATATTCTTCTTTTTTCTGTCTTTGTGAATTGTGTGGGCTGTAGCCGCACCTGCATCCTTAAAGCAGCAGTGACAAGCGTGCGTCTGTCTGTTAAAGGGTGGTGACACCCTCAAAGTGTGCTACACAAACAATAAAAATATTCTTCTTCTTTTTTCTGTCTTTGTGAATTGTGTGGGCTGTAGCCGCACTTGCATCCTCAAAGCAGCAGCGACAAGCGTGCGTCTGTCTGTTAAAGGGTGGTGTAACCCTCAAAGTGTGCTCCACAAACAATAAAAATATTCTTTTTTTTTCTGTGTTTGTGAATTGTGTGGGCTGTAGCCGCACTTTGCATCCTCAAAGCAGCAGCGACAAGCGTGCGTCTGTCTGTTAAAGGATTACATCGGTGACAGCATCCAAGTAGGCATGTCAGACAGTCCGTACATGTACTGGCAGGAAAAAGAAGCAATTTGGAGGCCCCTGTACAAACTGGCTCTATTTTACCTGAGCTGCCCCCCCTCCAGTGTTTACTCCGAAAGAGTGTTTAGTGCAGCCGGGAACCTTGTCAGCGAAAGGCGTAGGAGGTTGCTTCCACAAAATGTGGAGAAGATGATGTTCATAAAATGAATTATCAACTCTTCCAGGGAGACCAGCCTCCAGAACGTACAGAGGGACCTGTGGTTCCAGCGGGGACGAATTAATACTCTGTGAGGATGAGGATGTACACACTGAAGAGGGTGAGGAATCGGTGGATGAGGAGGATGAGGATGACATCTTGCCTCCGTAGAGCCAGTTTGTGCAGGGACAGATTAATTGCCAGCTTGTTTTGTGGGGGCCCAAACGAACCAATCATTTCAGCCACAGTTGTGTGGCAGACCCTGGCGCTGAAATGATTGGTTTGTTAAAGTGTGCATGTCCTGTTTATACAACATAAGGGTGGGTGGGAGGGCCCAAGGACAATTCCATCTTGCACCTCTTTTTTTTCTTTGCATTATGTACAGTTTGGGGCCTAGCTTTTCAAACTGCCATCCTGTCTGCCACTGCAGTTTCACGCCTAGATGGGTCACGTGTTTGTGCCGCCCACTCGTGTCGCTTAGCATAGTCATCCAGCTACCTCAGTGCAACCTTTTGGACATAAAAACACTATTGTGAGGTGTGAGGTGTTCAGAATAGACTGGAAATGAGTGGAAATTAAGGTTATTGAGGTTAATAATAGCATAGGAGCAGAAAAACCTACAAATTCTGTGATTTTAGCTGTTTTTATGCTTTTTTTCAAAAAAATACAGATCCAAAACACAAAACCCAGAACCCAAAACACGGAAGGGTGGTTTTGGCAAAACCAATCCAGATCCAAAACACAAAGATAGATCCAGATCCAAAACCAAAACACAAAACACGAAAAGTGGCCGGTGCACACCCCTAGTATAAAGTCACATTTTAGTCTCTTTTTTATACTTGGTTTTAGTCAAGGTCTAGGGCAGTATTTATCAAAGCTGGGAGAGAAATAACGAGATAAAGTACTAACCAATCAGCTTCCAATTTACATTTTGCAGGTTGTATTTAAAAAATGATAAGTAGGAGCTAATTGGTTAGTAATTTATTTGTTACAACTTTATTTCTTATCAAGCTTTGATAAATACCCCCCTTAGTCAGTGGTCCTCAGTGTTTATTTTAGTCTAGTTTTAGTCAATGTTTTAATCAGAATTTTTGCAAACAGTTTAATGATACTATAATAGATTTTACTGAAGAACTTTTTCTAAAATTCACTTGAGAACTTAAAGTCAGCATACCTTTAAGTTAGAGATGAGTGGGTCCAGTTCTCTGAGAAACAGACCCACCCGAACTTCCAGATCCAAGTCGAGAACCGAGCTAGGCTTGGGTTTTTTGACTCGGGTGTAAAAACGAGGCAAAACATCATCCCACCCCTGTAAGATTCTCACGGGTTTTGGATTCTATAAAGGTCCCGGGTGATTGGTGCCATTTTCACTCCGGGTGTTGATGGTGAACTGAACAGACATGTTGCTGTCACTATCTGTGTCAATGTGCTGTCCAACTTGTTCTGTCAGGGTCTGGGGCTGAAGGCTGCTGCTGTGTTGTCCATAAAGGGGCTGGGGCTGCAGTATATAAAGGGGGGCTTCAGTTTGTACTGCAGCTGCTGTGTCACTTATCAAGGGGCTGCTACTGTGTTATACATAAGGGCTGCTGCTGTGTTGTTATCCTGTCCATCAAGGGGCTAGCGCTGCAGTCCATAAAGGGGTGCTGTCTTGTCCAGGGGGGTGCTCTGTCAATCCGGAGTGCTCTTACCCAGTGTAAAAAAAATAACAGTGCTTTTTTTTGTGTTAGCAACTTAGCTGCGCTATTACTGTTTAGTGACACTGCCGGCCAGACCACAATTTATTGTCCACGTATTGGTGACTGCACTGCAAGTGGTATGTCCGCACTTGGCAGGGTTGCTTTGTTGTCCATAAAGAAGGGGTACTGTCTGTGTTGTTCATCAAGGGGCTGCTGCCTCATTCAGGGGTGCTCTTCCCCAGTGTAAAAAAAATAAAAGTGCTTTTTTTTTGTGTATGTGCATTAGCACCTTAGCTGCATTATTATTGTTTGGTGACACTGCCGGCCAGACTGCAGTTTATCGTCCACGTATTTGTGACTCTGCAGGTTGTCGTCTGTCCGCACTTGGCAGGAGTGCTTTGTTGTCCATAAAGAAGGGGTGCTGTCTGTGTTGTTCATCAAGAGGCTGCTGCCTCATTCAGGGGTGCTCTTCCCCAGTGTAAAAAAAAATAAATGTGAAATAAAATTAATATCAATCCACAAAAAATAAAAAATAATATATTTTTTTTGTGTGTGTGCGTTAGCAGCTTAGCTGCGCTATTATTGTTTGGTGACACTGCCAGCCAGACTGCAGTTTATTGTCCACCTATTTGTGACTCTGCACTGTAGGTGGTCTGTCCGCACTCGGCAGGGGTGCTTTGTTGTCCATAAAGAAGGGGTGCTGCCTGTGTTGTTCAAGGGGCTGCTGCCTCATTCAGGGATGCTCTCTCTCAGTGTAAAAAAAATAAGTGCTTTTATTTTGTGTGTGTGCATTAGCAACTTAGCTGTGCTGTTATTGTTTGGTGATACTGCCGGCCAGACTGCAGTTTATTGTCCACATATTTTTGACTCTGCAGATGGTCTTTCCACACTCGGCAGAGGTAAGGACCTTAACCATCTAGTAACCTCCTCCCTGTTACATCACTTGTAGTGCATTCATCAAATTCCAAAGTATTTGCAAAATGTATAAGCTTTGACTAAAGATGTAACAATCAGTCCAGTGTCACCTAGCTGCCCCCTTCTCTCTGTTAGAGCCATCATCAACATCCTCAATTGTGATTGGAAGTAGTCCTGCTGCATCCAATTTCATAAGCATGACTGACTCCTCTCCTATCCATGATTCCTCAGAAGGATCCTTGAGTGCTATGTCTGTTGCTGCTGCTGCTGTGAGTGGATCTTCATCCCAGAAGGGGACCAGGAAGAAGACTACTTTTAGTAGTGTAACAAAACAATTGACTGTCCAACAATCCTTTGCAACGGAGAACAAGTATGACAGCAGTCACCCAGTTGCACAGCGGATGACTGATACCATAACAGCTATGTTGGTATTAGATGTATGTCCAGTATCCGACATTAATGCAGTGGGGTTTAGACAGTTAAATGAGGTCCTGTGTCCACGCTACCATGTCCCTTCTAGATTCCACTTCACTAGAACAGCAATTTCCAGTCTGTACAAGGATATTTAAAAAACCTTATTAGTGTCCTCTGAAATGTCGTTGCACCCACTGTCTACAGATTTGTGGACAAACTAAAGATTACATGACTGTGATAGCCCACTGGGTAGGTGCATTGCCTCCAACAGTGCAAACAGCAAGAGCAGAAGCAGCATTTAACAAATGCCAGCTCATTCAGAGGCAGGCTACTCTGTGTATCACTGGTTTCACTAAGAGGCATACCGCTGAGAACCTCTTAGAAAAACTCAGGGAAATCATTGCAAAATGGCTTACCCCACTTGGACTCTCCTCAGGATTGTGAATATCTGATAATGCCACCAATGTTGTGCGACTATTACATCTGGGCGAATTCGAACACGTCCCATGTTTTGCTAACACAATTTATTTGGTGGTGCAACATTTTTTAAAAAATGATAGGGGCGTGCAGGAGATGCTCTTGGTGGCCAGAAAGATTTCAGGACATTTTCGACATTCAGCAACTATGTTTTGAAGATTGAAGAACCAGCAAGTACTGTTGAATTTGCCCTGCCATCAGCTGAAGCAAGACATAGTAACTAGGTGGAATTCTATCCTCTAAATGCTTCAGCTACACAATGGCCTATAACATAGGGAGAGGAGTGGGAATGCACCTTAGTCAAGTGCAGTGGAGAATAATTTCCGTGTTGTGCAAGGTTCTTAAACCCTTTGAACTTGCCACATGTGAAGTTAGTTCAGACACTGCCAGCTTGAATCAGGTCATTCCCCTAATCAGACTTTTGCAAAAGCATCTGGAGAACCTGAAGGAGGAGTTGAAAAGGAGTGATTCCGTTAAGTATGTCGGACTTGTAGATCAAGCCCTTCATTCACATCGACAGGATCCAAGGGTCGTCAATCTCTTTAGATCAGATCACTATATTTTGGCGACCATACTTGATCTTAGGTTTAAGTCATACATTGTGTCTTTCTTTCTGATGGACGCAAATCTGAAGAAATGCAAAGAGCTGTTGGTGAAAAAATTGTCAGCTCAAGAGGTATGTGACACGGCAGCATCTCCTCCTTTAGTCTCTGCGTCTGCCAGGAAAAACTAAATTTTCCTAAAAGACCCACTGCTGGTGATGTACAGTATATCAGTCAGAAAAACCTAATGACATCTGGTTGGGTCTGAATGAACTGCCTACAATTAGTGATATGTCTACCCTGACTTTGTCTGATACAGTCACCATTCAGAGATTAGGGATAGTATCCAAATAGGCATGTCAGACAATCAGTTTCACTACTGGCAGGAAAAAGAGGCAATTTGGAGTCCCTTACACAAACTGGCTTTGCTTTACTTAAGTTGCCAGCGCAGTTTTCACTGCAGCTGGGAACTTTGTCAGTGATCGGCATAGGAGGTTGCTTCCCCATAATGTGTAAAAGATGATGTTCATCAAAATTAATTACAAATTTCACGAGGAAGACCTTTCCAGTATTTAAGTAAAAATAATACAGAGGCTCCTGTAATGGTGGATTCCAGCAGGGACAAATTAATATTGTGTGAAGAAGAGGATGTACACACTGATGGAATTGATGACGATGATGACATCTGATCTTACCTATGTTGTAAAGCCAGTTTGTGTACGGGATCATTGCCACCAATGTCCCTTGCACATTGACAGCTTGTTTTGTGGGGGCCCAAACAAACCAATCATTTCAGCCACAAGTGGCAGTCCCTGTCAGTGAAGTGATTGGTTTGTTAAACTGTGAATGTCCTGTTTCATATATACAACATAAGAGTGGATGGGAGGGCCCAAGGACAATTCCATCTTACACCTCTTTTCTTTGCTGTCTGACATTTTTAATTTTATAGTCTATGAATGTCCAGAAATTGTAATGGCCACAGATAGCATCTTCTGTATGCCCCTTTCATTTATTTATTTATTTAAATTCTGAACCACCAAGTTGATAGGTTGGGCAAATATGAGCAGCAACACAGAGCATCTTCCTGCCAGGATGTGTGCAATAAAGTGCAAATACGTTTAATACAAAAATTAGTTGTGTATATTGGTCACATACATACATATTTACCTGGATCATACAGTGCATAAAGCAGGGTGAGGTAAACTGAAGCACGCCACCTGTTGTTGACAAATAGCTTCCAGTAGGCCCAGCAAACATCACAGATGCTGGGAGTTCTAGTTCAGCTGGAGAACTACAGGCTGCTTTCCTCTGATGTAAACAGCAAGTCTTGGTCCCATTATCCCTAACTGCCTCATTAAGTACAAAGTAAATGTATGTCTACAGTATGTTCTAGCAGCACCTCCACAAGCAAGGCCACCACATTTCTATTAGATGTATAAAAATTCAAAAACCTCCTCCAGATGAAAGATGTCTTTTAGGAACTGAATAACTTGATCCTAGATTGATCTTTCCTCATACATTTTTTTAAGAATCAAAACATTAAAATAAATAATTAAAAACTAATCAATCCTTCCGTCCTTTCCCCGTCTTCAGTCCATAAACATATTCCAACTCAGTTGGGCCTCTTACCTAGTTAAGGAAAACATTCTTGGTTTTTAAACTTCCTAGGGGTCGTATAGTTTATTAAACTGCCATCCTGTCTACTACTGCAATGCTACTTTGTGCCATGTTGGAAGCTGAACTGCCACATGTTAGTGCTGCCCAGTGCTGTCGATTAGATTAGTCAGCCAGCTAGCTGGATGCAACCTTTTGGCCCAAACTAGATGAAATCAATATTGTGAGCTGTGAGGTGGTCAAACTGACTGGAAATGACTGAAACAAATGTGATTGAAGTTAATAATACTGTAGGAACAAAAATAGGCCCAAATTATGTGATTCTAGCTGTTTTTATGATTTCTTTCAGAAAAAATTCAGATACAAAAACAAAACCAAAATACGCAAGGGGCGGTTTTGGCAAAACCAAATCCAGATCCAAAACACGAGGAGATACAGATCCAAAACCAAAACACGGGGGTCGGCACACATCCCTACTTTTCATATGTGTTTAGTAATTTAGGCTCAGTAGGCAGAGTGAGAATGTGTTACAAACTGACACTGTAGTTCTCCTCCCATATATCATATACTGTACAATAGAGTGCGTTAAGTATTTTAGAACAAGTGCAATACAATCATATTTGCTTTATACAGGTCATTTTTATTTTCTTCAAATATCTAGAACACATAACTTATTTAAAAATTTAAAATAACCCTACTTAAAAAATAGAAAGTAGTGTATGTGTAATAAATCACTAGTGGTGGGGTGTTGGTAGGTGAGTCATACCTTTTTCCCTGCAGAAGTCGTCAATCCCGGCCTTTCAAATAGTCTTTGAGCTGCTGCTGCTCTTGGATTCTGTAGTGGTTAGGCAGAGAGATGGGAACCCCCCAAAAACCCCTGACAAGTCACTACACGTGTGGACAGTGACAAAATGTTTTATTTTGCCTGAATGGTAGATCACTGTAATGTTAATTCAATATAAATAAACAGTTTAGCAATATGACTTTGTTAACAGTAAACTCAGTTTCACACACATTATAAGTTTAACCTTTCAGAATAAGTTATAGCAATTTTACAAAGAACAAAACAATGATGATAAATGCTCTAATATCTCACAAATAATCTAACAATCTGGCATTACCATTAGGAAATAACAGGAAGTTCTGCCACAGATAGTTTTCCCTCAATGTAGTCTCCCTCAATAACACATATTGCACGAAAGTCTTAATGGCTACTGGCAGAAAGCAAAAGAGTTCTCTCCACACTTTGGACTGGGAATGTCAACGTAAGATTACTATTATCCACAAGGTGGCGGGCCTGAGCTGATATCTTTAATGTATCCAGACTAATGGACACGTTGCTTTCAATGACTTCCGGATGGTATATATATATTATATATATATATATATATATATATATATACACACACACACACACACACATATATATATCTGTTCTGTCCTTGATAACTATGCAAGGGAGTAACACCCTGTTCTCTTTGGTTGTCTGCTAACAGAATATATATATATCACACAGTTCTGTTCTTGGATTGAGTTCAAAGGGGTAAAGTATTGCAGTTGGGTTAAATGTGTACTATACAGGCTGTTATTCTGACCAGTTCATTAAACAGCATGAATCCCAAGTCAAATACTGTGCACACCACTGGTTACTATAGACTGGTAGCTGGTTGCTTTGCTTTCTTAAGGTAAATATCTCTTGGTAGTAAAGGGAAGGACAAGAAATCTTGGATAAAGTTCAGTTTACAGTGCTGCAAGAGTTGTTACTCACTGTGCCTTACTGAGTCTTTCATAATAGATAATGGGAGCCACAGTACACTTTATGATATCACTGGGCCTGGGGACACTGCACCTGCTCCTTCTTTCTCTGTCTCACTGGGAGTCTCTTACTTCATATTGCTGGCTACTTGCTGCCCACTGTGTCCTCTGACCTGGCAGTACAGCTTCCTCACTCCACGGCTTTCCTTCTGGTCACAGCCCTGCAAACAATCCCAGGTGCTGCACTCCACACAGCCTACTTTTCAGTCCTCTCACACACCATACATGTGCTTTCTCAGCCAGTTTCAGGGTCCTTCTCACTCCTTCCCTTTTAGTTCCAGTTTTTTAGTCTGAGCTCACTAGTGAAGCACACTCTGCCAGATTTCTTGGGTCCCAGTGCAACTCCTCAATTCAGTTCCAGAACATTCTCCAGCTCAGGGCAACATATAAATGTCCACAAATATGAGGGTCTTTACAGGGTATATCAGTGTTCATTTTGACAATGATTTTAAATGTAGTTTTAGGGGTATGTTTACTAAAGTGAAAGTTTTCTGAAATGGAGAAGTTGTCATAGCAACCAATCAGATTCTACTTAACATGTCACTAGCACATTCTAGAAGATCATAGCTAGAAGCTGATTGGTTGCTATGGGCAACATCTCCACTTCTAAAAACTCTCACAGTAAATATACCCCTTAGTCTTAATTGCTTACTTAAAATTTAACACAGTTTACGTCATAGTTTTCATTATTACAACATTCATATTATCGTTATCTTTACAGTTTAGTCCTCAAAAAAATGTCGTCAACGATTACTTTTAGCCAAAATTTTCATCAACAAAATGAGCACTGGCTGTGTCCATCCTCTCCACCTCCAGTGGCTGCTGCTGTGCTGTGTCCTCTCCAGTCCCCTTAGTGTTAAACTGTTAATATTGGCCACGCTACATTTACAGTACAGGCAGTAAACAAATCATGGTTTATTATTTTTTATAGTGCAGGAATCATTATAGTATTAGCAGTTTAACTGTCACTGCACTGTGACTGCACGCAGCATCAGCTGAGCTGTGAAGTTAAAAAGTAAAAAATAAAAATATTTTCTTCTATTGTTTATACCACGTCTGTGCGCTGTCCCCGAGTGCATTTTTTGTTCATGCACATTAGTGCTGTGTCTCCATGCAGTGTGAGCTGAAGTTGTTGCAGTTGGTGGCCAGTTTTTATTATTTGTCTAAAGGTGCGTACACACTGGGCGATAAAGTGGACGACTGAACGATAACGATATCGTTATCGTTCAGTCGTACACTTTATCGTCCATTTTTAAGCCAAAAAAGATGAACGATAACGACGACGCGAGTTCCCGCGGGTTGTTCGTCATCATCGTTCATCGGGCTGACATGCAGGCCAACCTGACGATCTCGTCAGGTTGCTGCATGTCAGGGAATGGGGGAGAGAGCCAGGCGCTGAACGATATCGTTAATGATATCGTTCAGCGGCTGTGCTCAATGTCATAAACGACATTGAGCACAGCCTGCCGGGGACACACTAGACGATATCGCTCAGGGAGCATATCGTCTAGTGTGTATGCACCTTTACTTTTATAAAAATAATTTTTTTGTGCTATAAAAAATTCAGGCCATGATACTGTAGTGTTTAAGAACACTAATGGTCAGTAGGTCAAGGGCCACCGATTAATATCTGCACAGTGTGTTGCAGTTGGTGGGCAGTTTTTTAATTTGTCTTTTATCAAAATCTATTTTTTTTTGTGTGTATTATCCCTCATACTCAGACTCCCTGGTGCTCATAAACGTACTACAGGGGTGTTTTATCCAATTGGGGGGGGATGATTTGGAGTTAGTTGCTCTGCACTGCAACTATTACCAACCCTCCAACATGACCCCTTCCATCAGGTACAAAATGCTCTGCTCCTGGACTTATCGCCTAATTTATGATTGCAGTCATCTGTGTTGAACTAGTTCATTGATGAGAAGTGTGTATCAACAAAGGTGACTGTAATGTTAATTTAAGAAGGAAGTCCAGGAGCAGAGCATTTTGTACATAATGGAATGGGTCCAGGGCCGTAGAGAGCACCGCCGGGCCCAGGTAAAGAGGGGGCATGGCCTAATTGCAGGAGGCATGGCCACACCCACTTGAGGAAAAAAAAAACAGTTTTGCAGCGCCGCATAGCAGCGCTGTGCGCTGGGGAGGGGATACTGTGAGCCCCTCAGCCCAGCACAAAACCAGAGGGGGCGTGGTCAGTGTGATCGCTCCCCCCTCAGGCATAGGAGTTTGCTGTGGCTGCTGCTTAGCAGCCATGAGCAATCTCCCACTGCATCCCAGCTTGCTGGGCTGCTGCAACGGAAAGAGGAGAGGGCAGCACCAGAACAGAGCTCCCGCCGGGCCCCTCTGGAAGCCCGGGCCCGTGTGAATTGTACCTGCTCCCCCCCTCTCTGTGCCCCTGAACGGGTCAAGCTGGAGGGTCTGCGATTAGGTTTCATGGCTTCTCGTTCAGCCCTTGTGAGGAATCCTTGGCTACTGACAATGTAATCTGTGATGGCCTTAAATTTAAAAATGTACTACAGGGGTGTGTTACCCAGTTGGAGGGGGTAGTATTGCCAGCAGTTTAGCCTTCTCATTTTTGTTAGTAGGCTGAATTGGAGTTAGCTGTTCTGCAGTACAACTATTAAGTTTCTTGGCTTATCTTTCTTATGAGGAATCCATGGCTATTAACAATATAATCTTTTATGACCTTACATTTAAATTTCACTTTCATCCATTTTGGGTGCTTGTTTTTTAAAAGCATTTTCCGCTTCTCTGCTTTGTTTTTTTATAGCAGTAATAAAATAATGATTAATCAATCAATCAATTACTCAATCAATCAATCTCTCTTTCACTGCATACTCTACCTCCATTAGTTTATTATTAAACTGCCATCCTGTCTGCCACTGCAGTGCCACTGTGTCCTAGATGTGCATATATAAGCCATGAGGCTCCAGTCCACGCAGAAATACAGCTGTGCCATAAAAAAATGGTATTGTTTGTACTGTTTGGTGTGCTTCGTTTTGCTAATGTGCATATCTAACCCTTTAGGCTCTAGTCCATGTAGGAATACCGCTGTGCCATTAAAAAATAATAAATGCATTGTTTGTACTTTCTGTGTGCTTTGTTTTGCTCACATGCGTGTATAAGCCCTGTGGCTCCCGTCCATGCAGGAAGACAGCTGTGCCATTAAAAATAATAAATGTATTGTTTGTACTTTTTTGTGTGCTTTGTTTTGCTCACGTGCATATATAAGCCCCGTGACTCCAGTCCATGCAGAAATACAGCTGCGCCATAAAAAAAATTATATTGTATATTGTTTGTACTGTTTTGTGCGCTTTGTTTTGCTCACATGCATATATAAGCTACGCAGTGAATTGAAAAATGGTTAACGTTCCATTTAGAGAAGATCAGCAACCAGGGGCGTTTCTAGAGAGGAGGGGGCCTGCGTGCAGTCTCCGACACGGCCCCCTGCTCTCTGTCCTGCGACCAGCAGCGCACCGAGCTGTGCGCGGCCAGCGCCAGAGTTATAGACTCTGGGCACTAGAGTGCGCCCAGAGTCTATAGAGAATGCGCAGGTCACCAGGAAAATGTACACGGTGGCCATTTTCCTTGTACTGCGCATGCACAAACCTCGGGAAAATGGTCGCAGTGGCCTTTTTCCAGTAATTTTTGCAGTGCTCGACCCGACGTGGGACCCCGGAAAGGTAAGTAATACTATGGGTGCAGGGTGTGTGGTGCGGGGGCCCCCTGGGGCCCATACACCCTGCACCCATTATAGATACCCTCCTTCTAGCAACCAAATACTGTCGCTCCAGCTGCTGCCACCAGTAATGATGACAATGACAGTCCTTCGACGTCATCTACTAAAGCCAATGCTCAAGGGCATAGAGGGTCTAAGTCAGGACATCTAAAATAAAAAAAAAACAATATACAGTGCTAAAAAAAAACCCACATCTAATAAAGGGAAAGTGTGGTGCAGAAAAACTAATTTGCCAACATGCCATTCACCAAACACAGTGGCAATGAAAGACTAAGGCCTTGGCCTTTATTTAGAGTGGTGGTTCTGCAAGGTTCAGTGAGGCATCTTCCTCTACCTCTCATGATGATGCAAGACCTTTTCACTCAGAGTGTAGAAGAGGTGTAAAAAAATTAAACCACTAAGGCAGTAGAACAAACTGCATTCAGAAACCGAAATGTCACAATTCCCTGAGAAGAGTGTCCATGAGTGAGATGTGTGACCCTGACCTTTCTGATACTGTTGTACTTCCACCATTTCTGCTCTTTCTGCAAATGTGTGGATGAGCAGCAGAAATATAGCTGATGACATAGAAATTGAGGATGCCACCATGGAAATGCAAGAGGCTGAGGGGGATATTTGTGTAGCTGACCCCGGCGCTAATGAGGATGTTGAGGATGAGGATGTTGTTTGTGTAAGTCAGGCACCAAAGCACCAGTGGAAGCAGCTCTTGGTCATGATAAGAGGAAGGCCATTGTCATGCCTAGGCATAGGACCAACAACTGAACCTCTTATGTGGTGAATTATCTTTACCCAAATCCTGACAATTGTCAAGCCATCTGTAGTGTTTGTAAAACCATGATAAGTAGAGGAAGGAATATAAACCATCTAGGAACTTCCTCCCTGTTACATCATTTGCAGCAAACTCATGAAAAGTTTTTGACAACATCAATAACTGGTGCTAAAAAAAGAACAAGAAGCAGTCCAGTTTGAGCTAGCTCCCTTCCCTCAAGTTCAACTAGGTCTCAGCACCTGCAATCTCTACCACCAACACCTTCATTCTAAATTTTCACAGTACTGATTAGAGGTAGTCCTGGACCAAGTTAGTTAAGACTAGGTGACTCCTTTGCAATTCAGGATTCATCAGAAGAATCATTCAGTGCTAGGCCTGCTGCTGCTGCTGGGGATTGATCTTCATCCCAGAAGGGGACCAAGAAGACTACTATTTTAAAAAAGCAACTGACTGTGAAACAATTCTTTGCAAGGGCAAGCAAGTATGACAGCTCTCACCCAGTAACAATATGAATATTGAAAACAATATTGTGAGCTGTAAGTTGGTCAAAAATGATTGGAAAGTAGTGTAAATTAATGTTATTAAGGTTAATGTACCCTAAATTATGTGATTTTAGCTTTTATTTGCTAATTGTTGGAAAAAAATCCACAACCAAAACCAGTCACGGCGGTTTGGCAAAACCAAATCCCAAACCAGCAAAAGAACCCATGTCTGACTGATCTCCAAACTGTAATGCATAGCGCAGAGTGGCCAATGTGCTGCTTGTAATGTGTGAGTCCTTGCAATTTGTCGTCTCTTGCTAAAGATTCTCATTTGCAAATATTCACAGAAATAAAACTTAAATTAGCAAAAGATTAGCAGAATATCAGAAAAAAAAGTAGCAAAGAAAATTTTAACACTAGACAATGTTGCTGTTTGTTCATGAATAACAATGCGGCTGAATATGGAAAGTCATGTTGTCATACATATATACAATGAGCTATGATATTGGGGGGTGATCAGAGGTGGATGCAGATAAAGCAATAGACATCCAATGTTTTACATCTGCACATGCATCCAAGATGCACTGCGCAATCAGCCTGATGTTTACCACCAGGAGACATAGAAAAAATTGTATGGAGATCCATGCAATTGCAATGGACAGTTCATGGAGGTAACTGGTGGATGGCTACCATTTGCGGGTGTGTCGCTGGCTTGTCAGTGTCCGTGACTTCATCTAAAGACACAGTTGCACTGACTCCAGCAGCCATTATCACTCAGATATTTTGTACCTGTTATAGGCAGGTGCAATGTCCGATGGTGCGGCCGGTCGTGTGGACGATGGTGAGCCGAGTTGCATTGCAGCCAGTGGGCATCTGAATAGGATGCCCACGGGCCATGGCATTAGCATAATGATGCAGTAGCAGCTGTGACAAAAGTTGCAGCCTCTACTGCAACTGAGTCAACTTCAAACTCGAGCCCACCCAAATTTCCCCAATCCAAGTGAATCCGAGCAGCGGCACGGGTGTTCCCGCCTTGCTTGGATTCCAAAGCAAGGTAAAACATAATCATCCCAGAGTCGGTTTATCGTGTGTTTTGGATTCTATATAAGTCCCTCCAGTGGTGATTCGGGCACCATTTCACACTGAATCCAGTCTAGGCTCTCGTGTCTGTTGGCTGTTTTGTTGTGTTCATCCTCTCCACATCCAGTGGCTGCTGCTGTGCTGTGTCCACTCCAGTCCCTGTGTCCAATGGCTGCTGCTGTGTTCATCCACTCCCTGTGTCCAGCGCCTGCTGTGCTGCTGTGTCCATCCTCTCTACCTACAGTGGCTGTGTTCACTCCTGTCCCTGTGTCCAGAAGCTTCTACTGTGTTCATCCACTCCCTGTGTCCAGCCTCTCCACCCTCAGTGGCTGCTGCTGTGCTGTGTCCAGTTAAGTCCCTTTAGTGTTAAAGACTTACTGTAGTGTTAATATTGGCCAAGCTAGATTTAGAGTACAGGCAGATAGCAAATCATGGTTTATTATTTTTATAGTGCAGAAATTATTATAGTAGTCACACAGTGGTGCTGCACTGTGACTCCGCAGTTCATACCCCACTGTGATATAAGCAGTGTGACTGCGCAGTCCATACCCCACTGTGATATAAGCAGTGTGACTCTGCAGTCCATACCCCACTACGATATAAGCAGTTGTCTTTTGCGGAAATGGAAAAAAGTGGAAAGAAAAAAAAGATTTCTCTATTGTTGTTTGTACTATAATTAAAGTAAAAAGACAAAGTATATATAATTGTGTCTCACCGTGTATGAGATCTGGTGGTGATCTTATAAATATAATATATTTACAACGTATGAGCGATAACTCCCAGTGGGAGAGAATTATACACATACGAATGTTAACCCCCTAGTGGGAGAAGAATACATATAGTACATAAGAGTGTGTGTATATATATATATATATATATATATATGGGATAAGTGCAGGCCCGCACAAGTTGTGACAATTATATTATACCTTATTAGAAACATACTTTATGTATACATGGGAATTAGATACACCACAACAATCGTATCTCTGACTGAGAAATTAGCTCCTGATGTGGGAGTAAGTAAGTGGATATGAGACTTAGCTGTTAAATGTCAGTGAAAGGGACTTGCCAAGCTCCTAAATAAACATTATGGTTACATTGTGATACCACTGTCTCTTAATTGTGACAAGAGATAGCTCCTACATTTATTGATATAATTACATCATATTATCATATTAGAGCTATTGGATTCATAAGGAGATGGAGTATGTGTATATACAATATGAAATATTTGGCTGAGGTGCATGAGTCTCATTCGTGATTTACTATCATTCAGAGACATATAATATATTGGGTTCTGTATATAAGAACAACAGTGCTCTGGGATTAATAATCAACAAGTACGCCTTAATACACTACAGTGTGGTATATATAACTATATGTAAGTATATTGAGGCAAGAATTAATCAAAATTGTGAAGAAATAACTGTGGGCAAAACTGAATTTTAAATTAGTACACAATATTATGGAATATAAAAAAATATAAATAAATATTTAGCTGTTTTTATTTTGTAGGATTTAATAAAGGTTATGTTTTATATTTTCTATGGGTCACTGTAAAATACAATTCAGATTGTAATTAGTCTGTGATTGCCCCATTGTCTTTTTGCTTTAATTGTAGCTATTCATATTCCTGGGTGCAGCTCCTCTCAAATAATTATTTATTGAACTAGAACTCAAATACAGGGGAAGGACAATATTTAAATATAGGTCTGTGTGGATGTTCTCTCTTTTACTGAATATTAGTTGTTTATACTATATCTGTGCGCTGTCCCCCAGTGTGTTTTGTTCGTGTACTTATAATTGCTGTGAATGCACGCAGTCAGGTGAGCTGTGCATTTAAAAAAGTGTAAAAAAATAATTATATCTATTATTGTTTGTACTGTCTGTGGGCCTGATTCAGACCCGCTCGCGAGCGCTGAGCGCTCGCAAGCGGGTCGATGGTGGCCCAGCGCGCATGCGCACGACGGAGCCGGCTCTGTCGTGCACATGCGCGAGACCCGGATAGCGACGGGCAAGCCATCGCTCCAGGTCTCGTACCAAAGGGGGCATGCTGTCGTTGAGTGACAGCACGCCCCCTTTGGTGGGTAGGCCGGGGGCGTGGCTGGCCAGATGGAGGCGTTCCCATGGGAACACCTACCATCTGGGGCCGGCCCCACTGACATCACAAGTGATATCAGTGGAGTGCTTTCAGCTCTGGTAGAGCCAAAAGCACTCTAGGGCTTGCGGCAACGAGACCCTACCACAAGGGTCTCGTCGCAAGCCCGATGGTCACGATGGTCTTGACCATCGCGACCATCTTCTTGGCCGCTCACTATAGCTGTGGGTGGTCACCCACAGCTATGCGAACAGCCAGGACGCTGCTCTAAAAACACAGAAGGCCGGCCCTGATTCAGAGCGAGCGCTCTGTCAGAGCGTCTGGCTGTGAATCATACCCTGTGTGCTGTCCCCCAGTTGTTTTTGTTTACGTACATATAATTGTTGTGACTGCACGCAGTGTCAGCTGAGCTGTGCATTTAAAAAAGTGGAAAATAAATACTTTCTTCTATTGTTGGTTGTAATACATCTGTGTACTGTCCCCCAGTGTGTTTTGTTCACTTACATATAAGCACTGTGACTGCACGCAGTGTCAGCTGAGCTAAGCATTTAAAAAAGTGGAAAAAAATAATTATTTTTATTGTTAATTGTACTACATCTGTGAGCTGTCCCCCAGTGCATTTTTTACACGTACATATAATTGCTATGATTGCACACAGTGTCAACTGAGCTGCGCATTTACAAAATGTAAAAATAAATAATTTCTTCTATTGTTGTTTGCAATACATCTGTGCGTTGTCCCCATTGCGTTTTGTTCACATACCTGTGATTGCACTCAGTGTCAACTGAGCTGCCCATTTAAATTTTCTTTAAATAAATAATTTGTTCTATTGTTGCTTGTGCTACATCTGTCCCCATTGCGTTTTGTTCACATACAGAGAATTGCTGTGACTGCACGCAGTGTCAACTGAGGTGCGCATTTAAAACAAAATGATAAAATATTTTCTTACATTGTTGCTTGTACTACGTCTGTGCGCTTTCCCTTAGTGCATTTTGTTCACTGTGACTGTATGCAGTATCAACTGAGCTGGGCATATAAAAATTAAAATAAAAGAAAATGTCTATAGTTGTTTGCACTACATCTGTGCGCTGTACCCCAGTGCATTTTGTTCATGTACATATAAGCGCTGTAAATGGATGCAGTGTCAGCTGAGCTGTGCATTTAAAAAAGTTAAAAATAAATAATTTCTTCTATTGTTGTTTGTAGTTGTACTATGTATGTGTATTCTTTGATAACTCAATAACATGGATAATGATAATTTGAGAGTAGAGCAGAAGCAGCAAGCAAATGCTAGCACTGCAGCTGCTGCCACCAGTCATCATGACGAACCTGATATTCAACATCATCAACTAAAGCATCAGGGCATCTGTAATCCAAAAATCAATATGTTACAGTGGTAAAGAAAAAAACACCTCTAATAAAGAGAAAGTTAATTGCAGAAAAATATAAAATTGCCAACATGCCTTTCACCACAAGCAATGGCATGGAAAGGCTCAGACCTTGGCCTTTATTTATGAGTGGTGGTTCAGCAACTGTTGTCAGTGAGGCATCTTCTGGCTCTCATGATAAAGATGCAAGCTCTTCTCACTCAGAGTGCAGAAGAGGTGTCAAAAAATTAAAACTTGAAAATCCGTGCAAAACAAAAGTCAAACCACTAAGCCAGTAGAACAAATGTAACAAATCCCTGAAGAAAGTCTAAGTGTGTCCTTGAGCGCTATGTGTAACGTTGACCTTTCTGAACTCATAGAGAAGCCTCCTTCCTTCCTTTCCCTGCCTTCAACTACATACATAATCCATCTCCCTCAGGCCTCTGATCGAGCTCTTGATTAATTAAAACAGTCTTGGATTTATTACACTGCCTGTCTGTCTGCCACTGCAGCCACTGCAGTGTCATTCTCTTTCCTAGATGTGCCATGTTGGAAGTTGAACTGACATGTGTTTGTGCTGCCCACTGCTGTCACTTAGCTTAGCTAGCTCAGTGCAACCTTTTGGCCTTAAATTAATGAAAACAATATGGTGAGCTGTGGGTCTCATTCAGACCCGCTCGCGAGTGCTGTACGCTCGCAAGCGGGTCGATGTTACCCAAATACGCATGCGCACGACAGAGGCGCCTCCATCGTGCGCATGCGCGAGACCCGGCGAGCGGCGGGGAAGCCGTCACTTGGGGTCTCGCATCAAAGGGGGCATGCTGTCGATGGTGAGTGACAGCACGCCCCCTTTGGTGGGAGTGCTGGGGGCGTGGCTGCCCAGACGGAGGCGTTCCCATGGGAACGCCTACCATCTGGGTCCGGCCCCACTGACATCACTAGTGATGTCAGTGGGAGTGTTTTGGCTCTGATAGAGCCAAAAGCACTCCGGGCTTGCGGCAGACGAGACCCTACCACAAGGGTCTCATCGCAAGCCCGATGGCAGCGATGGTTTTGACCATCATGACCATCTTTTTGGCCGCTCGCATAAGCTGTGGGTGGTCACCCACAGCTATGCGAGTGGTCAGGAGGCCACTCCATTTTAAGCTAGGCTGGCCCTGATTCAGAGCGAGCGCTCTGGTCAGAGCATCAGGCTCTGAATCAGGCCCTGTGATGTGGCTAAAATTGACTGGAAATGACTGGAAATTAGCGTTATGGAGGTTAATAATACTGTAGGAACAAAACAGGCCCAAATTATGTGATTTTAGCAGTTTTTCTAGTTGTAACAGTTTTGAACTGTCTGTACACTTTGAGTACATAGGCACACATGGATATGACTAAAGCTTATGATTACCCAGAAAGGCAGCTGAAGTTTAACAAATACTACATGGTGTTGTTAGAATATTGTTACATGTAAACTATTGTGTAGTCACCAGTGTATCTAATGTTCATAAATAAACAATTCAGCGCCAATGGTGCTAAAGCCTGAATGTAATAATATGTTAATTAATCATTTCAAATTCAGTACATAATAAAGCAGCTCTCTCTTTAAAAGTTATATTTACTAAATATTGGGTTTTAGACACAATAATTCTAATTATAATATTACTTTATATAGATGGGCCAAATGTACTAATAATTATAATTACATTACATGCATGGACAGGGGCTCTGAAAGGAGCCTGCCCCTGTAATGTGTAAGAAGTTAAATATTTGCAAAAGCAATAATTTCACTTCAGCTTTGGGAGCCAGGGCTGCTGACCACACATGTGCTCCAGCCAACCCTCTCCCGGTAATTTCTGTGTAATGTAGCCGATTGGCTACAGCTGTTAACAGCATCTTCAGATGGCATTAGCTTCCAGGGCCAACCTCCTGAATGATTCACATTCTGGAACTTGGTAAATCTGACAGCTTTGCAGTCCCCACAGAAACCTATACACTCAGGGGATCCTTAATATTTGTGGGTACCCCCTGAAAATTTTTATTTTTGGGGGTATGGAACAAATATTATTTGAAAATTAGGCCCATATAAGAGTCTTCTGTGTGGCTCTCAAAAAATACAAACAAGGAAAAATGTTATACAATATTATAGGAAAATATTCAGGAGTCAGGTATTATAGCAAATTATATAATTTTATAATGTAACCACATAAAAAAAACTAACCAAATAAATGAAATTGTTATGCAAATCACATAAAAATACTAAAAACACCAGAAAACTGTCCACAATATTGCTATTAGTAGTAAAGTGAGCGTAAGTACGATAATGAATTAAAATAGACCAGATAGATTACTACACTTGGTGGGATATCCTTGGAAGCACGGGATAATTCCCTTAGGAGTGTCCTACAAGTAGATCTTAAGATTCCAGAATGACTGCAAAGTCCTGTGGTTCTCACTCTAGTCAGCAGAATCTGGTAGCCCTAACCAAAGGGTACATGTGATTATTGATAATCACATCAGATATTTAGCTTTGGCACATGTTGACAGAATTGAGAATAGAGTGCACCTCACTGGCATAGTATGGTATAGCATTGTGCTTAGTGTACAAGCCTCCAGCCACAGTCTCTGGTGCTTGATATGAGTGGCTCCATCTGCATTGCACCACCAGCTTATGAGGAATGTGTCAATTGCCTGGAGTATGCTCTCTGATACTGGGACACAGTGCTATGATGTTATATGCTCAGTATTAGTACTTCCAGCTGCAGGGTGTCAATAACAATAAGGAGTAAATTTAAAGTGAAGTTTTAGAAGTATAGTTGTTGCCCATAGCAACCAATCAGATTCTAGCTATTATCTTCTAGAAGGTGCTAGTTAAATGGTAAGCAGAATCTGATTGGTTGCTATGGACAACATCTCCACTTCTAAAAACTCTCACTTTAGTAATTATACCCCTAAGAATCTGTATTGAAGGTTCGATGTCCAAATACAAAAGCATTTTTAAACACAGCAGATTTTATTGTCTATTGTTTGCTATGTACAAATTGACCTGCACTGTACTTGATAACAATGTGTTTTTAATAGAAGTCATTTGATGGCACTAGCTGCACATATGCATTTTATTGGAGGTACTTTTTTTGCTGCAAATAAATCTTTTCTGCTTTGAACCACACCAACCTGGCAGCCAGTTATTTACTTTTAATAAGGGTTACATGTGTCAATCATTGTTTTCTTTTGAAATGTACTAAAAAGCAGATTGGGGAGATATCATAGCTTTCTTCAGTGGCGCTTTCGGTGTCTGCAAATAATTCTGCCGCTAAAGCCAGCTGTGATGGTGAAGTGTGATCAGTAGTTATGAAGTGACGGTATACATTACTAGCTATGTGTAACTTAGCAGTCCCATTGCTGGCTCCCATCCTCTTGGCACATGTGCCATTAGACCATACTGAGATCTCATGCATGTGTATAGGTGGCTGCCTGGGAGCCATGATGTACAGTAATGCATCAGCACTAGGCTGATTTGCTAAGGGACTGGCCAAGGTTGCTGGAGGGGTACATTTTCTCTCCCTACCACTCCAGCAGTCAAGATGTTAATAAATCTTGGTGTTATTGCTTTCTACTTTGCCTTGAGAAAAGCAGGAGCAGCTTTATTTGCACAATATGTGATTTAATAACACACGTCCCTCATAATGACATACATGACAAAGAACAATAAAGTACAAATAATTGTACTTACTAATATATTATATATTTGCTAAAAGCCTTCACATTTTCTGCTAATCTTTTGAAATTTGTTACTATTTTTACAATTTTCTCAACTGAAATCAGTCTAAAGACTATAAAGAAAGCTAAGTAATCTGTAAGTGTAAACTTTTAATTAAAAACATTTTTTTTGAACCGTTGAATACAGAATATATGTGAGAAATGTTAGTGGTCAGAGGATGGCATGTGAGAGAATAGCTGGTGTTAAGGTAGGTATGTAATAAAAAAAGTTGGTGGGCAGTGGGGGAACTGTGAGAGAGGGGTGCATGTGAGAAAAAGTTGGTGGGTAGGTTTATGTGTTAATGAAAATCTGATGGGCACCAGGTGCCATGTGATAGAAAAAGAAATGGGTAGAGTGACATGTGATAAAAAATCTGGATGGCAGAGGGGCATGTGAGATTAAATCTGGTGATTAGTACACGTGAGGGTAAGGGAAAGTGAAGTGATAATTGAAAAAACCACTCTTCCTACTATTGTAAGCTTAAATGCTTGATTACTAAGTATACGGTAGTGGATGTGCTCACTAGAGCTCAATAACAGTTTAAACATAAGGGGTTAGAGAGAGAAATAACTCTGTTGGGTGAGCACTATTTTATCGGAATTAAAACATATCTTTTATTAATCAAGTTAAATATCAAAATAAATTAGACTTATAACAGACACCTTAAATACACAAAAATATACAAGATAAAGTGCTATAATATATGGGTAAGGGATAGGAGAAACTCTTTTCCTCCCAATAAAAGTGGCAAAGTATAAACACATAAATACATACTGTATAATATGTATCACATATAGAGCATTAAAATACACCAAGTCTACACTTCTAGGTATGTTGCCCTATGAACATTAGATTTGATATGCTTTGTTTGAGGTAGTGGTAGAGAAATAGTCAAGGTAAATGAAGTCTGCTACTGATAAATTCTGCTGCACCTCATTATACCACGGGGCATTGAATTAGGAATGAGAGATTTCAAGTACACAGATTACCTATGGAAACAACAGTAGCATCGGCACTTTGGCACTTTGACCAGTTTTCACTTCTGCTGTTGAATGTTATACTCTGGGTATTGAACAAACAATGAGAGAGTTAATCAACTGAAATTGTGACCAATTGGAGAGGATAAAGTTGTAGTGTGTAAAAATAAGGTACTGTCACTCACAACTTTAAAGAGTACCATTTATATGCCATTAGTAAACACTGTAAAATATCCATGCGTTGTGCAGTACGGAGTAATCACAGATTGTACATTTCTAGGATCATAGCATCAATCACGAAGTACAAATACTTTCAAAAAGATATATGTACACATTTCTGAATACAAATTATTGCCTCTAAAGAAAATATGAGCCCAGTGCAAATGAGCTAATAATAGCAAAATAAAGTGCTATAGACAGATGTAAGTTGTACAAAACAGTGCTGACCATAAAGTGCAAATGCCTTATTAATAGGAGTATAGATCCAAATGCAAAAGCAGTCTTCTCTATGCCCATATAGATATAATAAATTATCAATATTGTTGGTATGAAGCATTGTACACATCAATGGATAACAAACTTTAGCCCAGCTAAGAACAACTCTTTCAACATGCATGTATAAAGGATAGTATCAAAATTGATATAAATATTCAAACAAACTGATGATCATATACAAACTTGGTGTATGGGTATCCTGTACTGTGCAGCCAATGTGCATTTCACCTGTGTGGCTTGTGCACGGAGAAAATGGCTCACAGAAAATCTGGAGAGTAGACAAGCATGTGAGAGACAATCCTGTATGCAGAGAAACATCTCATAAAACGGTGAACAGGGGGCATGAGAGAAAAGTTTGTGGGCATGTGTGCATGTGAGAGAATAGCAGGCAGAAGATGGTTATAGAAAACTAGTGGGCAAATGATAATATACAAAGGAAAAACAGATGAACAAGGGGGCATATGTGAGAAATTCTGGTGAGCAGCTAGGGTATGTGAGATAAATGCTTTTGTGTAAAGGAAATGTGATTGAAAATGTGTTAGGCATAGAGCCAAGTGAGTGAAAAGCTGATATGCAGAGAAATATGTGATTGAATAGCTTGTGAGTAGTTGGGCATGTAAAAGAAAACCTATTGGACCACGGTGCATGCGAGGAAACAGCAGGTGTCTGAGTATTTTTGCTAAAAAATCTGGTGAGCAAGGGGTATCATATGAGAGAAACAGGTTAAAAAAGGGGCATGTGCAGGAAAATCTCTTAGATAGCAGAGGGCATTTTACAGAAAATTTGGTAGTCATGTTAGGGAAAAGTTTTAGGGAAATTTTGGGTGAGTAAGTGAAAAATATGTTGGGTGTCAGAGAAAATCTAGTTACCAGCAGGAAGCATGAAAGAAAATCTTATCTGCAGTTGGAACATGTGAGAAAAAGCTGGTGAGAAAAGGTGTAAGTAAGAGAAAAGGTGATAGGTAGGGGAGTACTGTATATGAAGGAAAAATAAATTACATATCGGCATGCAAGAGAAAACCAGATTGTCTGAGTGTATATCATAGAAAAGCTGATGGGAAAGGGGTGGCATGTGAAACAATAACAGGTAGCAAAGTGTGTGATACAAATTGGTGGGTAACAGAAGAAATATGATAGAAACGCTGGTGGGCAAGTTTGAGAAAAACTCTTGAGCTGAGGCAGGCAAGAGAAAATCTGGTAGACTGAATCTAATGTGAGAGGAACAGCTGTTGAGATGGAGAATATAAATGAAAAGCTTATGGGCAGAGATGCCTGTGAGAGAAAATCTGGTGGGTACAGCTGCATTTGAGAAAAAAGCTGATGAGCAGCAAGGGCATAGAAAATAATTTGGTCTACAGTGGGTACATGACGGAGAAAATCTGGTTGGTAGCCCCCCTACCAACCAGAAGGAAAATTTATTGGCACAGTAACATGTGAGAGAGCTTGTGGGCACTGCTCTATTTTATTGAAATTCTGCTGGGCAGGTCGTGTTTAAGAGAACACGTGGGGTATATTTACTAAAGTGAGGGTTATTAGAAATGGAGTTGTTGCCCATGTTGACATCATGTGCAAACTAGTCTTGAGTCGTTTTGAAGGTTTTAAACTAGAGGCCTCTTGAACTGTGTGAGGAAATGAGTTCCAGAGAGTCAGAGCCACAAAGCTAAAAGCTCTACCCCAAAACATATTAAGGGAGATTCTAAGTACTGCTAATTGTCCATCATCTGCAGACTGCAGATCAAAGTAAGCATGGGGAGTCTAAAGATATGGGTTCTGTGTAGAATTAATAAAAAACTGTTTCCTTGCAAGGAGGAGAGGGAGCCACAAGGGACTGAGGAGGCACAGGAGGAGGTTGATCATGAAACAAGAGAGAAGAGCAAACATTCTAAAGAAATCAGGGAAAAAATATTAGATTATCTTATGCTGAAAATGTGGCACTACCTTGGGCCATGCCTTGGTTCAGTGGCTCCTCTCTTGCCTCTCACATCCACATTCCTCAACACATACCTCCACAATGAATCGTATCAAAAGATTCCCAAACTCAGTGCACAGACTGGATGACAGCACTGCTCCTGGTAATATAAGTATTTGTTTTCAAATTCTTATATGCTATTATTAGCATTTACATGCTAATCACTCCATGTGGTGTGCATGCACTTTTTTGCCCTGTGAATGGATCCTACTTATTGTATCTGAAATTCTGATTACCAAGTGTACTCAACAAATATACTTAATTGTTTGTACTTATTGTGTCATGTTATTTCCACCCCACATGGTAAAGTGCACTCTATTGTGTATCTATTGTGCCATGTAATTTCCACCCCACATGGTAAAGTGCACTCTATTGTGTTTAGCAAGTGTATTTGACTCACTGCATCTACCTTATTTTGTGACTCCCACTCATATGCAATTGCACTTACATACTTATCACAACATCATTAAGTTATTTACTTTTGATTCCTATTGGGATTCCTATTGGATTCCTATTGCAGTAAGGTACAATTGTAAGATGAACATCATCTCAAAAAATCCCCAAAAAGTTTGCTCTTGATGTAACCTGATACAGTATGACCAAGACTGACTAACATGTAACCTTAAATAAATTTTAAGGAGGTGTATGTTTGTGTGTCTCATAGGTCTGGTAACATAATGATGATGATGACTATAATACCTGACCCCTGGATGCATCTTTATGTTCTATTTTGAAGTTGAACATATAAGATTTGTGTCAAAATATATTTTTACATCTGCCTTGCGTAAATAAATCAACTTTATATAGTAATAATTCTCAAATTGCAATATATCTGACCAATCTCGACAATGGTAACTATGTATCATTTTGTGCCTCATTGAAAGCGCTGCTCCACACATTTTGCTGATAGTATGGATATTAGGTCATAAAATAATCATAAATGTATATGATGTGCCCATTTGAAAGAATGCAGCCTGATGAACTGGTTTCAGTTTTTGCACAGTTTGAAAACCACACAAAAATAGACACATTTAAAATAGCGGTTTGGAATAACTGCACTTTGATACATCCCTCCTCCAAATGTTTAAATGTCACTTTCATTTTTTTACAAAAAAACAATAATTGCTTGAAAAGTTGACATAGTAATGATTTTCTATCCAGTTATTTAGGCTAAAATATTAAAATACTGAAACATTAGCAAACCACAGTTACTAGGTGAAAATATTAATTCAATTAGCTACAAAGTTATGAAACTGAAATATGATATTCACATAGCTATGAAATAATTATCCCTTTCTAATAAGTAGAGAGCAAAATGTCAGTTACTTTTTTTCAAGGACAGAGATTATATGACTATATTAACAATAATTTCCGTACATTGCAAGTTGAATTAGTAACACTACAATGGAAGCCGCTGCTAAACTGAGTAGGCAACAAATTATTATTTCACAATTATATAATTTTTTAATATTTTACACTTGCTGAGAAATTTTGAATTTCTTTAGCTAAAATTATACACCATTAGAGAATTTACTAGTCATTAAGAAAATCTTAAATGTTTTAAAAATTCTACCGAAAGCACCTTAGAACCGTATAGACATTCATTAAATGTAGATTCAGTTTGATGTGTGGGAATAACAAAGGCTTTAATAAGAAACTGGATATAAATGGAAATTCTCATGTAACATTATGCTATCTGCACAGTATTTATCACACACTCATAGACAAACCTATTCTGTCTATCATTTATGTAGTACATTATAGAAATGAAAGCTATACTTTTCCTTTGTAGGAGCACTGGTAAATCTACAATTTCAAATTACTATCAGCACTTAAGGGGCTAGATGTGCTAAAATCTATGTTTTATAAAATAGCTCATTAAATATCACTGTTCTGTTTTATTACATGGAAAAAAAGCAAAACCATCAGAAAAACTACTGGAAACAATACCCAAAAAAATGAAGTGGTTGTGAAAGGCAAAATTGCTCAAACTGCATAAGACTGACTAGAGATTTACATAGACCACCGTGTTTTGGTTTGAAATCATCATCATGTTTTTGTCTAGACTGGGGAATCAGGGATGCTCAGTAGAGGCTCAGGTACTTGCTCACTGATCGTACAGGAGGTTTTCAGTAGAGATGGTCATATATACTGTAAGTCCTCCTCATAGATGGAATAAGCAACAGGACAATATACAGTATGTGGGCATTATCAGATAGCAAGAACTAAGAGCAGCAATTGTGGTAGGCATTTGGCTGGACTGTGACCGGAGTGGATCCAGACTTGGAGAAGACACTGGTAATAGAATGAGACCAGACTTGGAGAATACACAGGTGCTGTAGTGAGACCAGACTTGGAGAATGGACTTATGCTGTAGTGAGACTGGACTTTTAGAATGCACTAGGTCCTGTAGTGAGAGCAGACTTGGAGAATGTACTAGGTGCTGTAGTGAAACCAGACTTGGAGAATGCACTGGAGTTGGAGTGTAACCAGACTTGGAGAATGCAGTGGAGTTGAAGTGGAACCAGACTTGGAGAATACACTGGAGTTGGAGTGGAACCAGACTTGGAGAATACCCTGGAGCCGGAGTCATCAGAGTGACTAGCACATTTAGCAAGGGAGCTACAGAAACAAATAATGTGTCAGCAATGAATTTCAGGCACTGAATGCTGTGAGGAGCAAGGCTTGAGATCCCTGTGCCTCACCAGGATTGGCTGATGCCATCAGGTTGCCGCTGACCTGGATACCCATTACAGTAAGCTGACCAGGATCAACATGGCAGTGCCCAGTGTTCGGGGCCAGTGAGAACACCACTAGAAGCCTGAGCCCCCTGAGACCAAGAGCACACTATGGATCCTCCAGAGACACACCTAGCCAGACAAGAGATGCCATGACTGCTCTCAGTGTCCAAAGACAGTGGGAATGCCACTGGAGCTCCAGGCCCCTAAAACCACCGCCATGCTGGAGACCTGCCAGCAGCATTCTCCATGAGACCCCAGGCTAGGACCCTCACCAAGACAGTGCAGCACAACCTTGAAGGTGAGCATAGTTACTGACAGTACCCCCTCCACCAAGGATGGATTCCTGACAGCCTTTGGGTTTGGGTGGATTCTTTTGGTGGAAAAGCTTTACCAACTGAGGAGCATGAACATCCATGGAATCAATACAGGTGCTTTCCTCTGGGTCATAGCCCTTCCAATTAATGAGATATTGAAGATGACCAAAACAATGACAGGAATTCAAGATTTGGTTTACCTCATACTCCATTCCTCTGCAGGACTTGATTCTAGCAGTCTTAGATGTTGGATATTGAAATCGGTTTAAAATGAATGGTCATAGGAGAGATATGTGGTAGGCATTATGTATTCGTAGATGTGATGGCAACTCCAACTTGTAAACCACAGGATTCAATACACATCAAATTGAAAAGGGTCCAATGTAACAAGGAACAAACTTCGTGCTAGGGACTCTGAGTTGAATATTCCAAGTTGAGAGCCAAACACGGTCTCCAGGTTTTAAGTCAGGAACGGCTAGAAATTTCTGATCTGCAAACTTCTTGTAGCTGGAAGAGACTTTTTTGAAGAAGGAATTTACATTGATCCAAATTTTTGAAAAAGACTGAAGAGCAATGGCTGCTGCTGGGACACCTACACAGCAGGTAGTGACTGGAATTCCAAAACACAAGGATGAGAGCTGAAGACTGTGAAGAATGGAGTAGAATTGGTAGCTGTATGGTAACTGGAGTTGTGGGCAAACCTAGCCCAAGGCAGTTGATCCACCCAGTTGTCCTGGGAATAGGTCAGGTACACAAGAATGAAGGTTTACAGGTCTTGGTTTAACCTTTCTGTTTGTCTGTTGGTTTGAGGGTAGGACAATTTTAAATTGACTTGAATAGTGGAACACAGTGCTCTCCAATATTTGATCATGACCTGCACGCCTCTATCCAAGATTATTTCCTTTGAGAGGCCATGGAGTCAATAGATCTCACATATGAAAATAAACACCAGTTGAGGTGCATATGGAAGACCAGACAGAGGTATAAAATGAGCCATCTTTGAAGAGCAATCCACTACCACCCAGACTATATTGCATCCTTTGGAAACAGGTAGATCTGTGATAAAGTCCATTGATAAAAGGGTCCATGGTTGCTTGGGAATAGAAGGCGCTGAAGAGGGCCAAAGGTTTTTTGATGTGGATTCTTGTGCTGCACACATTTAGTAAAAGAAGTGATGAAGTCCTGAATATCATGTTTCATAGAGAGGCCACCAGTAAGAGCAAGAAAGAAATTTAAGAGTTTTTTGAATTCCAGCATGTCCAGCGAACAAGGATGCGTGAGCCCAGGTTAACAATTTTTGGTGAAGTTCCGGGATGCACAAAGATTTTACCAGGTGGTGGTATAGGAGTTAAATGTCTATTAGCAAAAGAGAGAGGATTAATGATAGGGCAAGATTATTGATGGGTAACATCTTCCACAGTAGACCAGACACAGGATAAGGCATCTGCCTTCTGATTCTGAGCACCAGGGTGGAAGATGATTTTGTAGTTGAACCTTGAGAAAAATAATACCAACCAGATTGCTGACTATTAAGACATTGTGTGGACTTTAAATATAGCAGATTTTTATGATCAGAAAAAATAGTCACAGGATGCTTAGCCCCTTCTAAGAGCCTCTTCTAGAGCTAATTTGATAGCTAAAAGTTCCTGGTCACCAATAGCATATTTTTTTCAGCAGGAGAGAATCTTTGAGAGAAAACCGCACAGGGATAAAGTTTGTTATCCCATGATCTGGGATAAACAGCACCCACACCAACAGATGAGGCATCAACTTCAAGAAAAAACAGTTTCTTTAAATTAGGTTGTCTGAGGATTGGGGCAGAGGTGGAGGCCTGTTTCAAGTTGTGGAAAGCAGAGGTGGCTTAAAGAGACCAGTGTGAGGGATTAGCACCTGTTTTGGTTAGAGCTGTGATTGGAGCAACAACAGTGGAAAAATTCTTTAGAAATTTCCTGTAATAGTTTGCGAATCCCCAAAATTTCTGGACTGCCTTCAAAATGGATGGTTGGGGCTAATCCCAGATAGCACTTAATTATTCTGGATCTATCTGTAATTTATTCCCAGAGATAATATAACCAAGAAATGGTGCTTCAAAAATACATGTGGATAATTGACATGAAGACATTGCAAAATTTCCATTACATGTGGCAGATGGGACTGTAGATCTTGAGAAAATATGAGAATGTCATCTAAATAGACCACCTCGTAGATATACAAGATGTCTCAAAATATTGAATTTACAAAGTGTTGGAACACTGTGGGGGAGTTGCATAGACCAAACTGAATACCTAAATATTCCTAATGGTCATCTTGGGTATTAAAAGCCATCTTCCACTCATCACCTTTTATTCTGATCAAGTTGTATGCTCAGTCTAAATCAAGCTTGGTGAAAACAACATCTACCTTCACCCTGTCAAACAGCTCAGTGATGAGAGGCAAAACTTATCAATTTTTGATGCTTAAGTAATTGAGGCCTCTGTAGTCTATACAGGGTCAAAGACCTCTGTCTTTCTTCTTTACAAAGAAAAACCTAGCCCCAGCAGGAGATGAGGAAGGTATAATGAATCCTTTTTGTAAATTCTTCTGAATGCATTCAGACATTGCAGCAGTCTCTGGCACAGATAACGGATATGTCTGATCTCTAGGTGGAGACTTTCCTGGAATCAGTTTAATGGCACAATCCCATTCTCTATGAGGTGGCAGAGTATCAGCAGCATGTTCACTAAAAACATCAAGGAACTCCGTATAAACTTCGGGAAGTACTATAGACCCACCAGACTGGGTTAATCACACTGGAATGACATGAGACAAACAAGACTGGAAACAAAAATCACCCCAAGACTTGAGTTGAGATGTTGGCCAATCGAACTGGGGATTATAAAGTTGAAGTCAAGGAAGGCCCAGAACCAGATCGTGCGTAACTTTGGGAATTACAAGAAATTAAATTTGTTCAACATGTAGTGCTTCAACTTGCATTGTCAAGGGAATGGTGGAATAAGTAACAAGTCCTCCTTGGATGTGTCTTTCATCTACAGCTGTAAGATAAAGTGTCTTAGAGAGTATTTTCAAAGGAATTTAAGTTTCTTGGACAAACAGTAGAGATAGAGAACCCAGCAGCTCCAGAATCCACCAAGGCATCCAATGATTTATCAGAGAGAAAAAATACCAACAATAAGTAAAAAACAGGCCCTGGAATGAGTGGTTCTTGCCAAGCAGCTACTAATATAGGGTTAGTCACTCCCTATCACAAGGAAAATACAAAGAAAAGGTAGTAGCGCTACACAACTCAATGACATGTATTACTCAGTGCATATGGTATTATACAAACAATATATTTAATGTTAATAAAAATATTAAAAATACATTGACAGTGTCAAAAAAATGTATATAGATGTATAAATTACAGTTGATGTGACATAAAAACATCAAATCTCACCCATAACCTCACTGCCATTGGGGTCTGTTCAAATACAGCATATTGATGGGGGACACAGGAGTATCAACTTAAGCGGATATCCACTGGATGTTTATCCTGTATGCTGCTAGAGGAGTGTCCCTTGTATAGATGTTGAAGCAAATTGAATGGGGGGTCCTCAACCTATGCGGTGCCCACAGACGACAGGAGTTCCGGTATAACTGGATATATGTCCTGGTTGCCGCTAGAGGAGTGACCCTTAGAAATATGATGAAACAATTCAAGGTAGATGGGTCCTCAAACTTTGCAGTATCCACAGCCAATAGATGTCCCAGTATGACTTAGGTGTTGAAATCCTCCTGGTTAGTCCTATTGTCCCAAAAAGCTGGTATAAGGCCAAATGGATCCGATGTTTGAAGGGATAAAGATTGGCAGTAGGCGTGGGTGAAAGTCCCTAAAAAAGCGTTTCGCTGCAACTAAGTGCAGCTTTATCAAAGGTGTCTAATAGATGTCCAAGATGGTGCTTTTATACCCCTCTAAATGAGGTTACTGATTGGCACCTGGTCACAATTAAAAATACCATATGCTTGCAAATAAATAGTTTCCAACTTATATAGACATAAATATGGATATATATATACGTAACATTAATCAGGCAAACCTATTAATATTACTATAAAATAAACGAGAAGTTAATTCAATTTCCCATTAATTTACATATAAACAACGGCACTTCCAGTATTCCGGTATCTAGTCACGTAATGTAAATAAAGGCAAAGATCGTCTATTATGCCCATCAAAATACTAAACAGGAATAGCCCGTATGAGATTATATCAGGAGAAAGGTGGGAATAAATTATCCCATTTGATTTACCTTCCTCCCTAAAACAATCGAGGTTTTCATCCTCCCGATTGTGCATCTGAATCATGCTGTCAGATGACAGCCAATCCGCAGTCCGGGGCCACATGATCAACAATGTGACCTCACAGGACGCGACGGTGGAGATGGTGCGTCCGATCACAGGTTCAGATCACATGATCGGAGATGCGGTCATGTGGTTTGAACTACAATGAATTCTGGGATTTGTAGTGAATAAGTACCTCCACTGCATTAAAACAAACCTGACCATAATAATCACAGGGAAATATTAGGTGCTGTAGAAGGGGAGAATTTTAAACCTTTGTTAAGGAGAGAATTTCAGCCTCAGTAAGTTTCTTGGATGATAAATTAAAAATGCTACTATTAGTAGTGCCTTTCTCTTTTTCTCTCTCTAACCTGTTAGAATTACTAATAGAGAGGATATTTTAATACTAAACAAGAAAAAGGTGAACGGTGAAAAAGATCTCAGAAGGGAGATAGCATTTATATCCACTTACAATAACCAATATTCCAAAGTCAAAAATATAATACAGAAAAACTACAATATTTTGAAGCAAGATCAGCTTCTATGTGATCTTATACCTCCCCTGTCTTTATTTTTCGGAAAAATAGATCTCTTAAAACTCTACTGGCACCAAGTAATTTAAAATCATCTATTGACCAACAACCAAAGAAATTACAGGATCTTATGTGGCTTCAACCCAAACCAAAGGGGTTTTCTAAGTGTGGAGGGAACAGATGCATCACATGTAATTATGTTGTAAATAGGACTATGTCAATTAAGACAAAAACTGAAGATCATTATGAGATAAAAAGTTTTATCAACTGTAACAGCACTTATGTAATTTATATGTTAAGTTGCGACTGTGACCTCAAGTATATTGGGAGGACTACAAGGATGCTCAAGTCCAGATTTCTGGAGCATCGTAGAAATATTTTAAAGAAGGTACCAACACATAGTGTATCCAAACATATTTTGGATCACCATAATGGAGACCCTAAGTGTTTGAAACTTATTGGTGTAGAACACATTCCAGTTACACAACGCGGTGGAGACCGTTTTAAAAAAACTATGCAAACAGGAAGTGTTCTGGATGTTTAAAATTAACTGTATATATCCAGAGGGTTTAAATGAAGCAGTAGAACTTAACTCTGTCATATAATAGTTACTTTTTGTGCTTCCGTTGTCAATCAGTTTTTACTGAATATGAATAATAATCATTCATATAACATCTACCTTTAGGCTCATAGATCAGTCACTTACACACTTCCTATGTCTCTATTGGTGTTTATTCCTCTTTTTTTGGCATAATTATTGTAGCAAACCAGTTGCTTTTAGTTCTATGTAATCTTTTCTTGCCCATATATATCAATATACTGTATGTTTTTTTATATATTACATATGATTAGTAGTATCGCAGCATAAATGCTGTTTTACTTACTATCACGACCATCACCTGGCCGCTCGCAAAAACTGCAGCTTAGCCGCAACCAAAAAAAGAAAACAAATGCCCTGATACAGAGCAAGCGCTCTTCAAGAGCATCCGGCTCTGAATCAGGCCCTCTGTTTTACTTGGAACACCAATTTGAACAAGCCAGGACTTGGAACCTCAAAGTTCGGGTGTGTTCAGCTTCAGCAAAACTGAGCCGCTCCTCTCTAATTGTGAACAAAGTGGCCAATAAGCCATGCCATTATTATCAGGGCAATCATTATTTATAAAGGTGTCAAAAACAATTAATTTTTTTTAATGGGGCAAACTTATTTTGTGAATATATTATGATCTGTAGATGTTTAATAATATCAAGAAGGCAATATTGTTATTGATATCATGTTGTAGAGGAAACATTATTTGATTGTTAACGGGTGCAAAAAATGAATTTATGATGTGAGCAACACTTATTTTATGATGTTGGCAGCATTTATATGGCCATAAAATAATATGTGCCCCCATCATAAATAAATGTACAGTATAATGCCTACATTAACAATGAAATAATATTAACCCTATAAGATAATTATGAAATTAACTCCAATAACCCCATTAGATAATTATATTGTATTACTCCCCATAATAAATAACATTTCTCTAATAACAAATGTATTTTACCTCCTCATGTACTGATTGGTAAGATGTGTCTGGTGCCATTTCTAAATCTCTTTCCAGCAATGTTGCCTAACTCACTGACAGTTTTGGTGGTCTGAAACCATCATGCATCACCTGTGTTTTCATTTTTCATCTTCAAACCGGATTTGAATGTGAAAACTGCTGGTAAAGTGCTACAGTTGCAAAATGCAGTGGTAGTCAAAAAGCAAAAGGTATATTCCAGTGCTCACCTTTAGTAATTCAAGTAGACAAATAACATTGCTAACACTTTGAGATTAATTAAAATATATATTTATTCTAAATCAATTACAAAATGAATCAATTAATTATAACATAAATTCTCTAAACAAATAAATAAATAATACCGGTATACTGACATGACATTACAAACAAACAACATAAAAAATTTGTAATCCAACTGGAATCTGTTGTGCTCTATAGTGGCTTCAATCATGTAGATAGTTTTCACATAGATATACAAATATGTAATGAATCCTAAATCCAAATAAACTTTGTACTCCAGATAAAATCCGTTTTAATTCTGTAACCAAAGATAATAATAAAGACCTGCACAGAAAAAATCAATGACACTGTGCGGCCACTAAAAAGATATTTAATCAGATCCAGACAGCATAATACATAAAAGGCAATTAATTCATGCAGAAAAAAGGTTTAAAAACCCAGATAGGCAATGTTAATTTGAATAATGTCCATAATAGATACTGCTCATGACATAAAATGCAGGTGGACAAGAGCCGTTCTCCGCAATGCTCTCTGTGATCCCTATAGGGATTCAGACAAGCGGGTCTGCTTACCTCCCTGCCGATGCTTCATACACGAGGGGAATTAACTCCTCTGTGTCACTATTTGGGCAGTCCAGCCAGGACGAGTCCTAAGTGTCTGCCAGCAGACTCCAGGGTGCAGTCCTATGATAGGAAACTCAGACTGGCGTCCCTCGATGCACTCGGTGATTGACGCATTTCACCTGTACACAGGCTTCGTCAGGATACCGAGCTCGTCAATCCTCATCCTTTTAATCCTCATTAGAACAGCTGGTCATAATTAATTATAACATCACTTCCGCCCTTTCATTTGCCAAATCCATACTGCATGATTTGCCCTTATCTCCCAATAATGCTGTAGACTTCCAGAACCAAACTTAATTACAAAAAACACACAACATATAACATAAAACAAATCACAAACATATATGAATTTATTTAGAATTTTTTTTTTTTTAAATATATATAATTTTATTTATTTAATATCGTATAATTTTATCTAAAAAATATTATATATTATATCAGCAATTTTATATTGTTAAAACAGAAAAAAAGAAAAAAAATGGGGAGAGGGGGGGAAGTAAGGTTAAATATCACCCAAAATTTTTTTTATTAAATATATATATAGGAAAACAGGTTTTTGTAGAAATCCTCCTCAATTTATAAATATTTCTACCTACTCTGGAAAATCACTGAAGATAGAGACTTTTAATAGGGATCCTATTAAATATATAACTTAATAAATAAATAGATCAAATGATCAAGGGATAGAATAATGAAAAGTTTCAACATAATGGTTCAGGATCATTTTAAAACAGGTATAAGATCGAAGTCTATATTTAGGCCTTTAGGTGTTAAAGTGTCTAATTCAAAAATGGCCTTTGTTTCTTCTTTCAGGAGTTGATCATTCAAATTCCCTCCTCTCCATGAGATCTTCACTTGATTCAAACCTATAAAACTTAGGGCCTGATTCAGAGCCGGACGCTATTTGCGGACGGTCGTTCCTAAAAAGGGGCCGGCTATTTTAATTGAGCACTCGCTCATTGCGGTTTGTTGACGCCTCTATGTCTGAGCGAACGAACGAAAAATGCGCTCGCTATTTTGTAAAGATGCCCCTTTGCCGATCGCATCACACATCATCTCCGGTATTTATTTGATTAATCGGGTACATCGAAAGGCATCTGAACTGCTCGCAGTGCTTGTTTATCCTACCGCAATCACTGCGAGCAGTTCAGGCTAAAAGACCACCAAGTGACGTGGTTGATGATGCTCCTTTACTAATTATGCACTCCCATGAAATGCCCTTTTTACCGTTAGGCACGCCTGCATTCGGATCTCCACTCCCCCGTTTTCAAGCACCTTCCCCTGTTACCACCTACAAATGGTACATTCTGTCAATCAAATTAGCAGCCCCTCGCTGTTTTGCGAGCGCTCGATTTCCGACTGCAATGACTGGTTTACGCATTACGACCCATACGCAGTTGGGCGAACATCGCTCACAGCGAACGAGCGGTTGCTTACGAGTGGCTCTGAATCAGGCCCTTAATCCAGATGGATCACTCTCATGCATTTCTTTAAAAAATATATTTTTTTATGGTGATATTTAACCTTCGTTTCCCCCCCAGCTGTCTTAATGAGGATAAAAAGGATGAGGATTGATGAACTCTGTATCCTGACGAAGCCTGTGTACAGGTGAAATGCTTCAATCACCGAGTGCATCGAGGGACGCCAGTCAGAGTTTCCTATCATAGGACTGTGCCCCGGAGTCTGCTGGCAGACACTTAGGACTCGTCCGGGCTGGACCACCAGAATAGTGACACAGAGGAGTTAATTCCCCTCGTGTATGAAGCATCAGCAGGGAGGTAAGCAGCCCCGCTTCTCTGAATCCCTATAGGGATCACAGAGAGCATTGCGGAGAACGTCTCCTTTCCACCTGCATTTTATGTCATTAGCAGTATCTATTACAGACATTATTCAAATGAACATTGTCTATCTGGGTTTTTAAACCTTTTTTCTGCATTAATTAATTGCCTTTTATGCATTATGCTGTCTGGATCTGATTAAAGATCTTTTTAGTGGCCGCATAGTATCATTGATTTTTTTCTGTGCAGGTCTTTATTATTATCTTTGGTTACAGGATTAAAACGGATTTTATCTGGAGTACAAAGTTTATTTGGATTTAGGATTCATTACATATTTGTATATCTATGTGAAAACTATCTACATGATTGAAGCCGCTATTCAGCGCAACAGATTCCAGTTGGATTACAAATTTTTTATGTTGTTTGTAATGTCATGCCAGTATACCGGTATTAGGTATTATTTATTTATTGTTTAGAGAATTTATCTTATAGTTAATTGATTCATTTTGTAATTGATTTAGAATAAATATATATTTTAATTAATCTCAAAGTGTTAGCAATGTTATTTGTCTATTTGAATTATTAAAGGTGAGCGCTGGAATATACCTTTTGCTTTTTGACTTCACCCCCATATGAATAGGGTAGGTAGATCCCTATTCAATTTTTCATAGCAGCTACCTTTAGATTCACAGGTTAAGTGCAGCCTTACATACCCTCTTTTTCTTTACCAAATGCAGTGGTAGCCCTCTTAGTTCACGGTGCGAGTCGCTCTGTGCAAATTGCCGACTCAGGATCCACCAAAAAAGCCCCAGACCATCACACTTCCTCCTTCATAATTGACATTTGGTGTCACAGAAGTTTATTTAAAAGGGTAATGCTTTTATCAGGGCCTGTGCTAGGTGTCGTGGCACCCAGCATCACCCTGTGCTCCCCCTCTGCCCCTTGCATCACTGCACCCTCCCCCTGAGCTTAATAATTACCCCATGTGCAGCCGCACACATGGAGAGTGTCTGGAGCTGGCCCTGGCTTCTGTTAGCTAAACATGGCATGCCATTTTAAATGTTGGTCTTAAACACGCTATGAACCAACAGCTTTTATAATTGCCACTAGTAATCAAAACCCTACACATAATGTTTTGATATACAAAGACTTTGTATGATGAAACAAAGATTTCAATTCTGATTCATCGGTCCATAAGACCTTATTTCAGTCTTCAGTAGCCCACTTGTGGTGCTTCATGGCCCAGACAAGCTTCATTTTGCTAAAGAACAGCTGTAAATTCTTAACCTATTACTTGTTCCTTGGAAAAGCCATTTTTATAAATGTTTGAAATATTTTTTTTTAAAGTAGCTGATGACCTAAACTTTTCTTACCAACAGAAATTTACTGCTTACTTTTGTATCATCCAGGGTGATCCTGTACATATTTTTTGGACAACCATATATATGAAGAATCTCTGCCACTGGGAGCTCTTACTCATCTTAGTGCAGTCTGCAGTGGATTTACGATCTCCATCTTCCACAGGATAGGGATGATTCATTTGATGATATGAAATTTATATTGTACATAAATTTAATCTCATTTTTCAAAATATAAAATACAATATTACTACACTTTAAGATCTTTCCATGTGTTTTGTGCTGGGCTTTATTCCAAATTTGGAGATCATTAGAAACTGTGGAAAAAGTTTTCCATCAGAGGACAGTATGACAAATTCCATTATGTAAAAGTGGAGTTACATCAAAAAAGCTATTTTACATATATTTTCAAGTACATACAGTATAAAATGTGCTGTTAATAGCTAGTCATTTGTGTTTTATTGTCTACACTACTGTATGAGCACCTTCCTGTTTTTTATATATACGCACTCAGTGGCAAAATTAGTAGGATCTCTGGTTTTTACTTGGTTGTCTTGCCCTTAATACGGCTTGAATTTCTCTAGGCATGGATTCTGATAACTGTCCACTTAAATTAAAGGACCCAGACAATCCCATGAAAACACGCGCCATACCATAACATTGCCTCCGATAGCCTGAAGAGTTGTGATGATGTAAGAAGGATTCATGCTTTCGTGCTGTTGTCTCCATATCCTTACCCTAATATCTGCATGGTGTAATTGAAAACAATATTTGTCAGACCACATGACCCATTTACAATCATTTACTGTCCAATCCCTGTGTTCCTAAGCAAACTGAAGGCGTTTCACCATTTGCAACAGATACCAATGTAATGTGCAGCATACTGTTCAATGAGAGGTCATCTGCTGAGCCATAACCAATATGTGGCTCCTTGCGGCCGATGTGTGACAGCCTGTGGTTATAAATGGCTACTGGAAGCTCAAGTGGACCAGAGAGTGAGCAGACTTCAGTCCCACAGAATGACAATAGCGGATCAAATTTTGGATAATCCTACCATGCATAATTGTGTGTCTCCTGTCTCCTGGTGGAATGACATCAATTAGACATCTGGCCAATACGGAGACTGAACCAATCAGCAGCAAGGCCACCCTATTTAATTTCGCAGGTGCTGGCAAGTAGTTGCCCATACAAATTCTTTCATAGAGGCCTCAGTACTTTGGGGTCTATTTACTAAGCTTTATATGGAAATAAGTGAATAGAGATAAAATACCAGCAAATCAGCTGTTAACTGCCATGTCACCATGTCACAGGCTGTGCTTAAAAAATTACAATTACTATGTGCTCCATAGTGAATCCTGTTATCCTGTTAGGTTATCTTGCTGTACCTGCACTGTGCAAGCCTGAAAGCATGTGGTGCAATGCTACTAATCTGCACTGTACAATCCTGTTATACTGCTGGTTTATGCTGCTGTCTATGCACTGTGCAATACTGAGATACTGCTGGGCAATCCTGCTATTGTGCACTGTGAAATCCTGATATCCTCCTGTGGATATCTAGTTATACCTGCATCATGCTACTCTAAAATCCTGGTTAGTATTTTGTGGATTCCTGCAAACCTGTCCTTTGTTACTTATACCCTGTATTCTATTCCTAGGATTCTGCACCTGTGCAGCAGTACACAACTATAGCAGTTGTGATATTTTATCTCCTGGTTGTAGTCTGCATAAGTAGTAGTATTATATGGCATGCTTGCCGACATACTGACTGTCCCCTCCAGGAGGGGATAACCAGTTCGGCATAGTGGGGGTGGGGGGCATGGCAGGGACATCATATTTAATTAGGGGCAGAGCGAGTCCCGTCATCATAGCCACACTCCGCTCTACACAATGCCAAAATTACCAGCCACAATGACACGATTCAGTGCTGTGGGGCTGTTTGTGTTAAGTTGGGGGGGGGGACAGAATAGGCAGACAACCGGGAGTGGCAGACAGCCGGGAGTCTTGTCCACCTTTCCGGGTGGCCGGGAGAACCACACAATTTTTGGGAGCCTCCTGACCATTTTCTGAGGGTAGGCAAGTATGTTTTATGACCATCTAGTCACCACTGCTAGTCCAAGGGGCCTTGACCTAAATCCCAATCCTCTAAGTGATTTGCCTTGCATTCAGACCCAGTTTTTTGTCTCTTGCTCCACTGTCTGCACACATTAACAACTGCAACCTTTGAACAATTCACCACTGCAGCCATTTTGCTAATGCTTGTAGCACTGCTATGTGCACCAACAATAATTCAATATTCAAAGTCCATCAGATCACATTGATTACCCATTATTTCATGAATGATACAGAACATTTCTTTAGTCTCTGGTTACCATCGCCATTCTCTTCTTATACATTATCATTATCTGCAGAATAGCTACAGTAGTTTGCATACGATTACAGCCAGTATTATACACACTTTCCTAGGTGTGTTGGAGCTTATATGCTTGGTGAAGGTCTTATCTATAAAAGCCTGTGTGCAGGTGAGCTTCAAACCAGGAAGTGTGTCTTATATTTAACACAAATGCAATTGCATTGTTTATAATTCATTAATGTAAATGATAGAGTAGGTCTGACCAGAAGGGGAAGACTTTGGTGCAGTTGATCAGTTTAGCAAATTTTGCAACAATTTAAACTAACATTCCAGAATTCAGCTAATAATAATAATAATAATAATAATAATATTATATATGATAAGTGTAGTGCTTCTGTGATTGTTATTTAGACAATGTGGTCACATACCACATGAACACCAGATATAGGAGAGGTGAGCGCAGTGGATCAAAGCCTTATCTGTATGTTGTAGTCTTTTATTACACCAGTGGGGATTTGCTAGTTAGCATTGCAGGGCCAAGCTCCCCAATCTCTCCCACACAGACTTGCTTTCCCTTTCTCCACCGCAACATTCTCACTCTTTCTTCCCTTACTCCCTTTCTTGCTCTCTTTTTGTTCTCCCTCCTCTCCATTCTCTTGCCTTCTCTCATTTCTCACCCCCCGTTCTCTTGCTTCCATCTTCCACCACCCCTGGATCTCTTGCTCTCTCTTACCACACTCACTGTTCTTGCTGTTTCCCCCACCCTATCATTCTCACTCTCTCTTCGCACATATAAAAATTAGGGGTGTGCACCGGCCACTTTTCGTGTTTTGTGTTTTGGTTTTGGATCTGGATCTTTCTTCGTGTTTTGGATCTGGATTGGTTTTGCCAAAACCACCCTTCCGTGTTTTGGGTTCTGGGTTTTGTGTTTTGGATCTGTATTTTTTTGAAAAAAAGCATAAAAACAGCTAAAATCACAGAATTTGTAGGTTTTTCTGCTCCTATGCTATTATTAACCTCAATAACCTTAATTTCCACTCATTTCCAGTCTATTCTGAACACCTCACACCTCACAATAGTGTTTTTATGTCCAAAAGGTTGCACCGAGGTAGCTGGATGACTATGCTAAGCGACACGAGTGGGCGGCACAAACACGTGACCCATCTAGGAGTGACACTGCAGTGGCAGACAGGATGGCAGTTAGAAAAACTAGGCCCCAAACTGTACATAATGCAAAGAAAAAAAGAGGTGCAAGATGGAATTGTCCTTGGGCCCTCCCACCCACCCTTATGTTGTATAAACAGGACATGCACACTTTAACAAATCAATCATTTCAGCGCCAGGGTCTGCCACACAACTGTGGCTGAAATGATTGGTTCGTTTGGGCCCCCACAAAACAAGCTGGCAATTAATGTGTCCCTGCACAAACTGGCTCTACGGAGGCAAGATGTCATCCTCATCCTCCTCATCCACCAATTCCTCACCCTCTTCAGTGTGTACATCCTCATCCTCACAAAGTATTAACTCGTCCCCACTTGAATCCACCACCACAGGTCCCTCTGTACGTTCTGGAGGCTGGTCTCCCTGGAAGAGCTGATAATTCATTTTGATGAACATCATCTTCTCCACATTCTGTGGAAGCAACCTCCTACACCTTTCGCTGACAAGGTTCCCGGCTGCACTAAACACTCTTTCGGAGTACACACTGGAGGGGGGGCAACTCAGGTAAAATAGAGCCAGTTTGTACAGGGGCCTCCAAATTGCCTCTTTTTCCTGCCAGTACAGGTATGGACTGTCTGACATGCCTACTTGGATGCTGTCACCGATGTAATCCTCCACCATTCTGTCAATGGTGACAGTATCATATGCAGTGACAGTAGACATGTCAGAAATTGTTGCCAGGTCCTTCAGTCCGGACCAGATGTCCAAACTTGGTCCTGCCTGCCCTGCATCACCGCCAGCGGGTTGCTTAGGATACCTAAGTTTTTTCCTGGCAGCCCCAGTTGCGGGAGAAAATGAAGAAGGAGCCGTTGACGTGTCACGTTCCGCTTCAGCTGACAGTGTGTTCACCAGCAGGTCTTTGCACCTCTGCAGGCTTGTGTCGGCCGGAAAGAGAGACACCACATAGGCTTTAAACCTAGGATCGAGCACGGTGGCCAAAATGTAGTGGTCTGATTTCAACAGATTGACCACCCTGGAATCCTGGCAAAGCGAATGAAGGGCTTCATCCACAAGTCCCACATGCCGAGCGGAATCGCTCCGTCTTAGCTCCTCCTTCACTTTCTCCAGCTGCTTCTGCAAAAGCCTGATGAGGGGAATGACCTGACTCAAGCTGGCAGTGTCTGAACTGACTTCACGTGTGGCAAGTTCGAAGGGCTGAAGAACCTTGCACAACACGGAAATCATTCTCCACTGCGCTTGAGTCAGGTGCATACCCCCTCCTTTGCCTATGTCATAGGTGGATGTATAGGCTTGTATGGCCTTTTGCTGCTCCTCCATCCTCTGAAGCATATAGAGGGTTGAGTTCCACCGCGTCACAACCTCTTGCTTCAGGTGATGGCGGGGCAGGTTCAAGAGTGTTTGCTGGCGCTCCAGTCTTCGGCACGCAGTCGCTGAATGGCGAAAGTGGCCAGAAATTTTTCGGGCCACCCAAAGCGTCTCCTGCACGCCCCTGTCGCTTTTCAGAAAATTCTGCACCACCAAGTTTATTGTGTGAGCAAAACATGGGACGTGCTGGAATTTGCCCAGATGTAATGCCCGCACAATATTGGTGGCGTTGTCAGATATCACAAATCCCCAGGAGAGTCTAAGTGGGGTAAGCCACTGGGCGATGATTTCCCTCAGTTTCTCTAAGAGGTTGTCGGCGGTGTGCCTCTTACTGAAACCGGTGATACACAGCGTAGCCTGCCTTGTAACGAGCTGGCGTTTCTGAGATGCTGCTACTGGTGACGCTGCTGCTGTTGCTGCGTAAGGTGATACATCTACCCAGTGGGCTGTCACAGTCATATAGTCCTTAGTCTGCCCTGTTCCACTTGTCCACATGTCCGTGGTTAAGTGGACATTGTGTACAACGGCATTTTTCAGGACACTGAGGACACTTTTTCTGACGTTTCTGTACAGTCTCGGTATCGCCTGCCTAGTGAAGTGGAATCTAGACGGGATTTGGAACCGGGGACACACTACCTCCATCAATTGTCTAAATCCCACTGCACTAATGGCGGATACCGGACGCACGTCTAACACCAACATAGCAGTCAAGGCCTCAGTTATACGTTTTGCTTCAGGATGACTGCTGTCGTACTTCATCCTCCTCGCTAAGGACTGTTGGAGGGTCAATTGTTTAGTAAAAGTAGTGGTGTTCCTACTTCCTCTCTGGGATGATGAACGACTCCCAGCAGCAGCAACAGCAGCAGCGGCAGCAGTAGGCGTAGCAATGCAGGATCCTCCAGAGGAATCCCGGATAGGAGAGTCAGTCATGCCAGTGACATGGCCTGCAGGACTACTTCCGATCCTGACTAAGGAGGAAATTGACGAGGAGGGAGTTGACGGTGTGGTTTGCAGGCGCTTGGATACAACAGGACAACGGGATTTAGGTGTCCCTGGACTGCTTACGGTCTTAGCCAAAGTTTCTGAACTTGACAGTAACTTTTTATGAACGCGCTGCAGGTGCCGTATAAGGGAGGATGTTCCTAGGTGGTTGACGTCCCTACCCCTACTTATTTCACCTTTACATATGGTACATATGGCAAGACAGTTGTTGTCCGGATTTGGATAGAAATATTGCCAGACCAAAGAGGTGGAATGTTTGGTCTTCTGCCCAGGCATGACCGTGATGGGCTTTTTCATCCCACAGACAACAACTGTCTCCCCCGGAGCCTGATTTAAACAAACCACATCACCATCAGAATCCTCCTCGCCAACTTCCTCCTCAGCGCCAGCTACACCAGTATCCTCATCCTGTTGTACTTCAACAGTGACATCTTCAATTTGCATATCAGCAAGTGGACTGTGGGTGCTCCTTTCAGCACTTGCAGGGGGCGTGCAAATGGTGGAAAGAGCCACCTCTTCCCGTCCAGTGCTGGGAAGGTCAGGCATCGCAACCACCACCACACTTGGACTCTCCTTGGGGATTTGTGATATCTTCTTAGAAAGCACAGTTCTTTGCTGTGCTTTTGCCAGCTTAACTCTTTTGATTTTTTTAGTGGGAGGAGGGCTTCCATCGTCATGTGAAGCTGAACCACTAGTCATGAACATACTAGGGATCGACCTTAGCCGTTCCTTGCCACTCCGTGTCGTAAATGGCATATTGGCAAGTTTACGTTTCTCTTCAGCTGATTTAAATGTCTTTTTCAAGGTCATTTTCCTGAACTTTGCCATTTGGGATTGTATGTGCCCTCTACTATGACATTGGGCATCGGCCTTGGCAGACGACGTTGATGGCATGTTATCGTCTATGTCATGACTAGTGGCAGCAGCTTCAGCACTAGGAGGAAGTGGTTCTTGATCTTTCTCTATTTTATTTTTATCGGAGAAAGTTTGGTCCTCCATTTATGTTATATCGATTTGATATATACGTGCGGCTAAACCCAGAAAATAATTTTTTTTTTGGTTTGGACTGGAGTGTACTTTGGGGGTTACAGCACCCTTTAATGGTCAAGCCAGCTGGCCCTTTACTTATGACACAGGCGCACGCTTGGCACTACTTTGTTGATGCACGTGCGGCTACTGCGCACACAATTCACAAACACAGAAAATAATTTTTTTTTAGGTTTGGACTGGAGTGTACTTTCGGGGGTTACAGCACCCTTAACGGTCAAGCCAGCCGGCCCTTTACTTATGACACAGGCGCACGCTTGGCACTACTTTGTTGATGCACGTGCGGCTACTGCGCACACAATTCACAAACACAGAAAATAATTTTTTTTTAGGTTTGGACTGGAGTTTACTTTCGGGGGTTACAGCACCCTTAACGGTCAAGCCAGCCGGCCCTTTACTTATGACACAGGCGCACGCTTGGCACTACTTTGTTGATGCACGTGCGGCTACTGCGCACACAATTCACAAACACAGAAAATAATTTTTTTTTGGTTTGGACTGGAGTGTACTTTCGGGGGTTACAGCACCCTTTAACGGTCAAGCCAGCCGGCCCTTTACTTATGACACAGGCGCACGCTTGGCACTACTTTGTTGATGCACGTGCGGCTACTGCGCACACAATTCACAAACACAGAAAATAATTTTTTTTTGGTTTGGACTGGAGTGTACTTTCGGGGGTTACAGCACCCTTTAACGGTCAAGCCAGCCGGCCCTTTACTTATGACACAGGCGCACGCTTGGCACTACTTTGTTGATGCACGTGCGGCTACTGCGCACACAATTCACAAACACAGAAAATAATTTTTTTTTAGGTTTGGACTGGAGTGTACTTTCGGGGGTTACAGCACCCTTAACGGTCAAGCCAGCCGGCCCTTTACTTATGACACAGGCGCACGCTTGGCACTACTTTGTTGATGCACGTGCGGCTACTGCGCACACAATTCACAAACACAGAAAATAATTTTTTTTTAGGTTTGGACTGGAGTGTACTTTCGGGGGTTACAGCACCCTTAACGGTCAAGCCAGCCGGCCCTTTACTTATGACACAGGCGCACGCTTGGCACTACTTTGTTGATGCACGTGCGGCTACTGCGCACACAATTCACAAACACAGAAAATATTTTTTTTTTGGTTTGGACTGGAGTGTACTTTCGGCGGTTACAGCACCCTTTAATGGTCAAGCCAGCCGGCCCTTTACTTATGACACAGGCGCACGCTTGGCACTACTTTGTTGATGCACGTGCGGCTACTGCGCACACAATTCACAAACACAGAAAATAATTTTTTTTTAGGTTTGGACTGGAGTGTACTTTCGGGGGTTACAGCACCCTTAACGGTCAAGCCAGCCGGCCCTTTACTTATGACACAGGCGCACGCTTGGCACTACTTTGTTGATGCACGTGCGGCTACTGCGCACACAATTCACAAACACAGAAAATAATTTTTTTTTAGGTTTGGACTGGAGTGTACTTTCGGGGGTTACAGCACCCTTAACGGTCAAGCCAGCCGGCCCTTTACTTATGACACAGGCGCACGCTTGGCACTACTTTGTTGATGCACGTGCGGCTACTGCACACACAATTCACAAACACAGAAAATAATTTTTTTTTAGGTTTGGACTGGAGTGTACTTTCGGGGGTTACAGCACCCTTAACGGTCAAGCCAGCCGGCCCTTTACTTATGACACAGGCGCACGCTTGGCACTACTTTGTTGATGCACGTGCGGCTACTGCGCACACAATTCACAAACACAGAAAATAATTTTTTTTTGGTTTGGACTGGAGTGTACTTTCGGGGGTTACAGCACCCTTTAACGGTCAAGCCAGCCGGCCCTTTACTTATGACACAGGCGCACGCTTGGCACTACTTTGTTGATGCACGTGCGGCTACTGCGCACACAATTCACAAACACAGAAAATAATTTTTTTTTGGTTTGGACTGGAGTGTACTTTCGGGGGTTACAGCACCCTTTAACGGTCAAGCCAGCCGGCCCTTTACTTATGACACAGGCGCACGCTTGGCACTACTTTGTTGATGCACGTGCGGCTACTGCGCACACAATTCACAAACACAGAAAATAATTTTTTTTTAGGTTTGGACTGGAGTGTACTTTCGGGGGTTACAGCACCCTTAACGGTCAAGCCAGCCGGCCCTTTACTTATGACACAGGCGCACGCTTGGCACTACTTTGTTGATGCACGTGCGGCTACTGCGCACACAATTCACAAACACAGAAAATAATTTTTTTTTAGGTTTGGACTGGAGTGTACTTTCGGGGGTTACAGCACCCTTAACGGTCAAGCCAGCCGGCCCTTTACTTATGACACAGGCGCACGCTTGGCACTACTTTGTTGATGCACGTGCGGCTACTGCGCACACAATTCACAAACACAGAAAATAATTTTTTTTTGGTTTGGACTGGAGTGTACTTTCGGGGGTTACAGCACCCTTTAACGGTCAAGCCAGCCGGCCCTTTACTTATGACACAGGCGCACGCTTGGCACTACTTTGTTGATGCACGTGCGGCTACTGCGCACACAATTCACAAACACAGAAAATATATTATTTTTTTAGCACTTGGGGGGAGCACCCCTGATGGACAGAGCACCCCCTGGACAACACTACAGCACCCCTTTAGGACTGGGACACTGCACAGGACTTTGGAGTGGACACAGCCCCTATGGAGAACTGACTGCACAACACAGTCCAGCCAGCCCCTATGGACTTTGAAGTAGTGGACACAGCCCCTATTAACAACAGCAGCACAGCACAACACAGCCAGCCCCTATGGACTTTGAAGTAGTGGACAACAGCAGCACTACACTACACTACACTACACAGCACTAACTCCCACCCTCCCTCTTCACTGTCCACAGCCGAGTGAGAAAATGGCGCCGACGCGGGTACCTTATATAGGATCCAAAACCCGCGAGACTCGGAAGGCGGGATGATGACGTTTTGCCTCGATTTCAGATCTGAGTCAGGCGGGAAAAGTCGAGCCTGACTCGGATCGGACTCGGATCGGGGGGGCTCGGGGGGGTTCGGATTTCAGAAATCCGAACCCGCTCACCCCTAATAAAAATAGGTACATCCAGCACAAGTTTATTATACAATTTTTTCCCAATGCAAAGTGTAAACATTTATTGTATTTTATTTACATTGGAACATCAAAGGTACAGTATATGAAGAAATTCACTCAATGGAAACAAGTGGGCCATACATTCAATAGGCCTTTACTTCCACTACTTTTATTGAAAAAACAACCATCAGTACAATACTGTACTATAAATGCCATTTTTTTACTAATAAATAGTACATGGACAACTTTCAAATAATTTATACACATCACACCATGGACAAACAATCCAAGATACTGTACATTAACAAGGCGGTTAAATCAATCACTCTGAGTTTCATTTCTAGAAAAGAAACCTATATAGTAGCACAAACACAACACAGAAATAAATATAAAAAAATTGAAAAGAACCAAACAAAAATAATCTATCAGATGATGATTACACCCACTGATAATATAAATAGCACAAAACCAACATGTATATATACACTAAAACATATACAAAATCCACAAAAACAACAATTAAGAAACAGGCCAATTATTTTGAATAAATGGTAAAAAGACAAGCTGTGTAGAATGACTAGCAGATTAATCAGATGAGGCCATAAAGGATACAATCATCTGAAAGCATAATTGAATATGTACAGCACAGAGTAAATATTTGCTTTTTTTAATCCAATTTATTTGGTATTTACTGCACAATGTGATTGGTTTAATCCTTGGCTTGTCTAGATTGCAATAATAATAAACTGGTTCAATATCAGAAGTAACTGAAGACTGAGAAAAGTTAGAGGGAAATTAACCCCCCAAGGCAGCGCATTTGATAATCACAAAAACAACCAAAGGGTGTTCAGGTAATCTGTGTTGCTGGGCAGAATTGAAATTTGTTTGTCAAAAGGGTTAGCCAATGCCAGATAAGGGGTGTCCAGGAAAAGCTATTCAAGGAGTGGGGACGGGATGTAGGCCTTTTTCTCCAAAGAAATTCCCTCCCACCAGTCACCTTTTTTGTTTTATATTTGTGTGTGCCTGTTGTTGAGTTTGTATTGTCCTGTCTTGCCATCGAGGTAGTAAAGCTTGGCTAGCAGTGGCCATTATCACTCATATTTGGTCAAGTGCGATTTGTATACCCCATACAGTATACCCTGAATGGGGTTCCTGGATACCACCTGCATGGTGGATCTGCATTTGTCAACTGATTGTGAGGAGAGGACACACTTTGATGACCATGTTGAGCCGGAGTGTGTGCTATTTCCTTCTGACTTCTAAGTTAAAGTTGGCTATTTAATCACATAATAGGTCTTGAACTGATTGTAATGCTTTAGTCTGCCACCAGCATTATTTTTGTTTGTGTACAGCTCTCTTTTAGCTGATTGGATCCATCCCAAATTTTATCAAAATCTAATTAATCAGTATTCAATATTTATTAAGCTGTTTTTCATAACACATTCTAATTTTTTTATTGTACACTATGTTTCGTGGTAAGAGAAAGCTTTATGCCGTTAGGCAGGTTAACCAGTTAACACTTATTTATATAATAATATTCGTATATGAAACACTTTGGCTGGTACTCTAGATTGTTTATGCTGGTACAAGATTGATTAGAATTCTCCTTGGAGTTGCAGTAGCCACTGAGAGCTCACTTCCAGGTCTGAATGCTGGAATAGCTTATTCTGAGCATTATTAGTATTATTATTGTGAGTTACCAGATAAGCATTCTAATTATGTTTAAATGTACATATTTTGTTACCTTTGTGATATTGACTTAAACCAACACATTACATAATTGCAGGTCTGGCCTACATCTGGTTGATTTTGGTATGTGAGCATATTACAGCTAAAGCTATAAAATCTCCATTGGTGTCCATAATTGTGAAGAACAAAATAAAGTACCGACACCGTTCAGATAAACCAGTATTATAATGTGTTTAAGTATGGGTTTATTGCATTACATTACAAATCAAGAAATACTAAACTATCAGCACCTACCCAGCCCCTCCATGACTCTTATTTACAAAAACAACAACATTTTAGTCTAACTTTCAACCACTGCAATGCAATATAGGGGATGATTCTGAGTCACATGCAAAGTGGCTTTAGTAATGAATGCACAATGTCTACCATATTTATCTAAACTCTCATATAAGAATCAGAATGATGTATGCCACCTTTGAAGCATAATCACTAGTTGATTGGTGAAATAACTTGCTGCAAGGTAAATGTCTGCAACGTAGATGGAAATAATTGAGGATGTAGATGATGTCACTCTTACATTGCTCAGAAGCTTAATTACCTTGTACTATTGTACAGCACTTAATGATAATAATTACTCTCAGAGTGACATATAATTTAGGACAATCTTCTGTTCTAACTTCACATATAAATTTAATGCCATCACGATGTACTGATTTAGCTAGGACTAATCTTTGAATATATATTTAAAAGAAAGGAGAGGTAGGGTCAGCTAAAAAAACAACTGTGAACCCATACAATTTTTAAAAATGTTAAAAATTGTGTTAAAAAATTGGCAAGTACAGAATGAAAATAATTGCCAATTTCTAAAACCACTGTGCACAGAGCTGTATATTTAAAATTATCTAGATATGAAAAACTATGTCTTTAAGCGCATCTTTTTCTCAACATATGCAGCCAAATGCAAGCTGCTATGCTGTAATTGTAAGTTGGCTCACTGGAAATATGCTGCATACAGTAGGAATAGAAATTACACTTAGAGCAGGATTTACTGTACAGTATAGTTGACAAAATTTTAAAATGTAATTTTGATGGTTGGAATTAGCACTGGCATCAGAAGGTGGGGTGTGGGCCACACCGGGTGTCACCAGCTGAGGGGTGACACCAAAGTGATGGCTGCCGCTCAGCGACAGGAGCCGGGTGCTGCATTAGGTGCATAGTGAGGGAGCCGGCACTCAAACATGCTGGTACCCCGGGGCAGCCTGCACCTCCAGCACCCACGGTTTAACAAAAGAACGGGGGTTCGGCCTGTGGGGCCATGCCCCCACCTGCGAGGTCCCACCCCCTAATTTTCCGGCATGTGGCTGCATCTCGCACAGTGAAGGATCCCTGTCCTGACCCACACCAGGTGCTATGTCACGTAAGGACGCCACTGGGAATTAGCACGTATGTGTGACATCAAATACTTCAAGATCTTTATCTCTGCAGAAATTTATAATAAAATGTTTTAAAAATGAAAGTTTTAAAATTAAATATTTTTTTGGGGCCACTCTCTTCTGCTGACATTCTGGCTGTCCCCTCCAGGGCAGCATAGCTGGGGGCGTGGAACGGCATAAGGGGGCATGGCAAGTACACAATGCTTTACTGGGGGTGGAGGGGGGCGTGACTGCACAATCGCTTTATCATGGCCCCACTCCCTGCTACACACTGCTGATATTACCAGCATTGTGAAGCAGGGGGTGGGGCCATGATGATTCAGCTCCGATCATATCGTATCCTCCCCCTGCTGTGGGTGTGTTTGTGTGATGGTGCAGGGAGTCTTGGAGTAGGCAGCTGGCCGAGAGACTTGCCCACTTTTCTAGGTGACCAGGAGCACCACCCCATTTTCAGGAGCCTCTCGGCCAATCCGAGAGATTAGTCAAATATGCTTCTGGTTAACATGTTCAATCTACAATATACATTTTAAATAATATGAAAATGTGAAACTGTTATCCTTAATATAAAATGGTTTGCTAACAATAACCTTGAAATATTGCCGTGATAGAATTCACTTTGTGGTCAATGCAGAGATGAATGCAATTCAGTTTGTGAAGTATATCTGGCATTGAGCAAACAAATGTGGACAATGTAGAGAAGTGAAAAAAGAAAAAGAGAGAGAGTGCTGAAATCAGCAATATTAAATATAATTTATTAGCAATTTTCTAAAATAGCATAAAAAATGTAATTATTACAATAAACATGTACCAGTTGCCGGCCAGCACTATTATAATCCAATAGTTAATTATAAGTCTCCATCAAATTGTACATTCCACACACATTGATTCATATATATAAAAAAACTCTAAAAGAGCCAACGTGATAAAAACACTTTGTAGATCTAAAGAATAATTTATACAAAATCAGACAATTGCTGTTATAGATGAATAACACTAGTTTCCCAGAGAAAATGATGCCTAATCAAGATTAGCCATAATGATAGTGCAACAAGTATGCAGACAGTATCCACCAGATGTTCAGTTATAAATACTTTTGTAGCAATATATATTTCTCTTTACTCTGAAACAAATTAATACACAGTATTTAGCTCCTGTTGTTTGATCTGGTATAGAGCTTTCTAACAGCACACTCGTTCTCCGTGTAAAATTTATTATTATTTATTTATTACCAGTTATTTATATTGTGCAGTATTGTGCATTACCAGTTATTTATATTCCGCAGTGCTTTACAGAGAATATTTTGCCATTCACATCAGTCCCTGCCCCAGTGGAGCTTACAATCTATATTCCCTACCACCTGCTCACACACATACACCATAGGGTTAATTTTGTGTTGGGAGCCAATTAACCTACCAGTATATTTTTGGAGTGTGGGAGGAAACCAGAGTACCCGGCGGAAACCCACACAATCACAGGGAGAATATACAAACTCCGCACCGTTCGGGCCGTGGTGGGAATCAAACCCATGACCTCAGTGCTGTGAGGCAGAAATGCTAAACATTACACCGTCTGTGCTGCCCTATGAAATGATTCAACTGCTTCACCTGTGTAGCAGCTTAAAACAGCTTGTTGAATCTATATTGTTCTGGTTTTTTTACCCAATTATTTCTGGTGTAGGGTCACTGACTGATAATAGATCATCGTTTGTAGACTATTATCTTCAGAGTCACATAAGGAAAATTATATTTTACTAACATGTGATGTAGAAGCACTGTATTCAAATATCCCCCATAAAAAGGGAATAGAAGCATTGAATACTACCTTAGGTATGATGATAATATCTCAGATTCTTTGCACAAATTTGTCTTACAGTCAATTGAGTTGATTTTAGAACACAATTATTTTTTATTCAATTCCAAATTTTATTTACAAACAAAAGGCACAGCTATGGGTACCAGGTTCGCTCCGAGCTTTGCTAACCTCTACATGGGCCGCCTAGAGGAGGAGCATGTGTGGGGCAGGGAGTTTTTAGCTAGCCTGGTATACTATGGAAGATTCATAGATGATTTATTCATTTTTTGGTATGGGGATATTTCACAGTTGGACTCCTTTGTTGACAGTTTAAATCACAACCTATTTGGTTTAAAATTCACATATTCTGTTAGCACTAAAGAGATTAGTTTTCTGGATATTGCATTGAAAATTAAGGAGGGTAAGCTGGTGACAGAGACATAAGGAAAATCAGTAGACCAAAGTAGATATTTAAATTATAGAAGCTCACATGCCAAAATTTGGAAAATAAATATTCCAAAAGGACAATTTATGAGGATCAAAAGGAATTGCTCTACAGAGGAGGCATTTGATAGACAAGCAAGATCCCTGTTCAGTTCTTTTAGGGAACAAGGCTACCCAATCAGCATCCTAGGGAAAGCCTTAGAGGAGGTCAAGACATTAAATAGAGAAGACCTACTTAGTACAGAAGGGAGAAAGGAACAGAAGCTACAAGAAAATCAAAGATGGAATATAATAGGTGACAGGTCAGCATTATTCATCTGTTGTAAGAAAAAATTAATCGATCTTACAAATGGACACAGTCCTTAAAGGACAAGTTGACTTAGGTGGGAAGGCTATTTTCAGGAAGTCGAATAACCTACAATCCAGTCTTGTCTATAGTAATTTTGAAGTACTCCAGCATAGTACAGAGAGTAGAAATACCTGGCTACCCACAAAACCAAGGGGTTTCCACAAATGTGGGAAAAATTTATGTAATACATGTAATCACATAAAACAAAAAACAACTGAATGTAATCATATTCGAACAATAAAAAATTTCCTATTAAGGAATTTATAAATTGCCAATCTTTCTATGTGATATATGTAATACAGTGTAATTGTGGAAAACAACATGTGGGGAGAACTACCTGAAAACTTAACACCAGGTTTATGGAACACTGGAGGAATATATGTAAAGGATTAAAAACACACCCTCTTTCAAGCCTTTTTGCTTACTGTAAGGAAACCTCCAATACAGATGTTAACATCATAGGAATTGAACAAATCAAAACTACAGCAAGAGGGGGAGACAGATTCAGTCAGCTTTGCAAAAGAGAAGCTTTCTGGATATACCAGAAGGGAACTCTATTTCCAGAAGGTCTTAATAACACCATTGAACTCAACAATGTTCCCTAGACTCCACACTAGATATAGTAGGATCAAAGGACCTATTGGACTATGCAGTCTCTAATGGGAGATTATATAGGAAGTCAAGTATTATGTCTTTTCCCCTCCTCCCACCAACTCTCTACCATTTTGTCCACATTACTAGCTATGTGTGTACATCAGGTACAATTAATTTTGGAAAATCCAATCATGCTTTATTTTACTCTGGTTGTCTTTAGTCTGGACCATTCTATATTTATTTCATACACAGGGGAGTGTAATATTGGGTTATTTTTCAACATCAACCAAGAACTTATTATTATATAATATACTGTTAATTCTTCTGCACTAGAAACAGGGTTCTAGGGTTCTTTAAATAGAGATAGATCAATCAAATTGATATATGCTACATATTAGAATAATGGAGTATTGTTCTTCATATTCATCTTTATTCTATATCATTATTATTCTATTCTATGTATTTTTTTCAAAAAATTGTTATTTATACTATGTATTTTGAAATATAGCAACACCATAAAAATTAATATTCTCTAATATGGTATTATTCAATATAGTTTTTTTTATGTCTACATGATTATATGTTTAATGGATATATGTTCTGATAAAAAAATATATAAATCAATTTAAGTCCTCAAAAAATAACAGGTTGTTGCTCCAAGACATAACAGAGAGCTATAGGTAGTTAAAATATAAAGACACAAATCAGTCTCTATATAATCCATGATATGGTACAAGGAGACAAGATGAAAACGAGTCCTGGATAAGGAGTGAAGCTGCACATGCACTAATTCTGACAGACAGATAAAAAGCGGAGACATGCTGACTGAGGAAGCCACCAAACTTCTAGGTGGAGAAATGCATTTTACTAAGTGACGCCGGCTGATATTGATCCACATTTACTGGCCACACGCTCAAAGGGAATAGATGCCTCTCAACCCCTAGAGATGAGCATTATAGCCACTAGCGCTAATAGCGGGCTAACAGTCTGGCTACCAAGTGATGCTGGCAGATACTGAGCCACATCTACCGATAACACGCTCAAAGGGAACACATGCTTTCCAATCCCTGGAGATGAGCGACAGAGCTACAAGCATAACTAGCAGGCCAGAAACTGTGGGCTCAACATCCCGGTAAAAGAATAATCTATTTTTTTCTTTTTTTTAAATATCACATGGCCATGAGGAACAATTGCTAAAACTGCATATTGCAGGAAATACAAAAATATATATCTCTGGAAACTATACAGCTGAACAGCCATTTATAAATAAAAACTAAAAGACTACTAACGGTTTCTTTATATATGCATATTATGCTTATCTAAGCAAAAAACGAGAACAATATAAGATTCAACAAGCTGTTTTAAGCTGCTACACAGTTGAATCATTGCACACAGAGAACGAGTGTGCTGTTAGAAAGCTCTATATCAGATCAAACAGCAGGAGCTAAATACTGTGTATGAATTTGTTTCGCAGTAAAAAGAAATATATATTGCTACAAAAGTATCTTCATAACTGAACATCTAGTGGATGCTGGGCCTGATTCAGACCCGGTCGCAAGCGCTGAGCGCTCGCAACCTGGTCGATGTTTGCCCACTGGGCATGCACACGACGGAGCCAGCTCCATCATTGCGCATGCGCGAGACCCGGCTAGCGACGGGTGCTCCATCATTCCGGGTCTCGCACCAAAGGGGGCGAGCTGTCGATGGTGAGTGACAGCTTGCACCGTTTGGTGAGCAGGCCGGGGGGGTGGCCGGCCAAATGGAGGCGTTCCCAACGGAACGCTTGCTGTTTGGGGGCGGCCCCACTGACATCACCAGTGATGTCAGTGGGAGAGCTTTCGGCTCTGTTGGAGCCGAAAGCTTTCTGGGGCTTGCAGCCAAGAGACCCTACCACAAGGGTCTCATTGCATGCCCGATGGTTGCGATGGTCTTGACCATTGTGACCATCTACCTGGCCGCTCGTTATAGCTGTGGGTGGTCACCCACAGCTATGCGAGCGGCTAGGATGCCATTCCAAAAAAAAAAAAAAAACGCCCTGATTCAGAGTGAGCACTCTTTCAGAGCGTCCGTCTCTGAATCAGCCCCACTGTTTGCATACTTGTTGCACTATCATTATGGCTAATCTTGATTAGGCATCATTTTCTCGGAAACTAGTAACAGTCATCTATAACAGCAATTGTCTGATTTAGTATAAATTATTCTTTAGATCTACAAAGTGTTTTTATCACGTTGAGTTTTTTTTATATATATGAATCAATGTGTGTGGTATGTACAATTTGATGGAGACTTACAATTAATTATTGGATTATAATATTGCTGGCTGGCAACTGGTACATGTTAATTGTAATAATTAAATTTTTTATGCTATGTTAATAAATTATATTTAATATTGCTGATTTCAGCGCTCTCTCTCTTTTTTTCTTTTTTCACTTTTATAAGGTTAGGAGGTTTTGAGTAGATCTCCCATATAGAGGGCTGCAGATTCAGCAATTATTAATTGATTATTTTGTTAATCTAAGTTTTTTAACAAGATTGGCGCCAGGTATATTCTATTTTCTTGTGCTATCCTATTAATGTAGAGAAGTGTAAACATTTTTTATTTGCATGTTTTCCCCATGGAATTTGGCGTACTTCAACTCCTACTGTGCTGGAGAAAAAGTAGAAGACAACATGCCTTTGAAATGCTTGTCAAGCATTTTCTTGTACTAGGTTCTTAATACAAGTACAAGAACAAGCCAAAACCGTCTGTTTGAGTTTCCTGCAGGAACAGAATGAAAATGTCCTTATATTGTAAAGTCTTGTTTTATTCTTGAAAATTGTTAATGGAATTGTTTTTATGAAATTATTGCTGTCTCACCAGTACACACTAGAGATGTGCTCAGACCCCTGTGTGTGGTTTTGGTTCTACAGTAACTCTCTTTGTCTATTTTTGGTTTTAGCAAAACCACCCTCAAATCTTTTGGTTTTCTTTAATAAATTCTAAAAACAGCTAAAATAATGTCTTGTGGGCCTTTTTTGTTCCTAGGGCCTGATTCAGACCCACTCGCAAGCGGCTGTCCGCTCGCAAGTGGGTCGATGTTGTGCACTGAGCATGCGCACGATGGCGGGAGCTCCGTCATGCGCATGCGCCAGACGCGATGAGCGAAGGACTTTCCTTCGTTCGTTGTGTCTGATCAAAGGGGGCGTGCTGTCGATGTTGATTGACAGCATGCCCCCTTTGGTGGGCATGCCGGGGGCGTGCCTCCCTGATGGGAGCATTCCCAAGGGAATGCCTACCATCAGAAGCCGGCCCACTGACATCACTAGTGATGTCAGTGGGAGTAATTTTGGCTCTGATAGAGCCAAAATCACTCCGGGCCTTGCGGTTGAAAAACTCAACCGCAGGCTCCAGCTCGCAGTGGCGATGGTCGCGATGGTCAAGACCATCGCGGCCATCAAACTGCACACTCATATAGGCTGTGGGTGGTGACCCACAGCTATACGAGCGTCCAGGAGGACGCTCCATAATTATGGAGGGCGGCCCTCATTCAGAGCGTGCGCTCTGCTCAGAGCGTATGGCTCTGAATGAGGGCCCTAGTGTATTATTAACATCAATAACATTAATTTCCAGTCATTTCCAGTCAATTTTAAACATCTCACTGCTCAGAATATTGTTTTCACCAATATTGGCCAAAATGCTGTAGTGAACTGGCTGGCTAATCTAAGCGATAGAGGTACAAACACATGACACAAACAAAAGACACAAACACATGGCAGTTTAAAAAAAAATAGCACATCTATGAAAAATAGTTGGGCTGCAGTGGCAGACAAGATAGTAGTAATTGAGGTGGAGTATTTATTAGTGGAAGCCAGGTAAAGCATTGATTTATTGATTGATTGATTGATTGATTACTAACAGTATATAACTATAAAGAAAAGGAGACATGGAACAAACTATTAAAAAACAAACTTCCAAAATCCCAATGAGATTTTTAAAATGAAAATGTAATCCAAACAGCAACTCCTAGGCCTCATTATAATACAAGAGATTCAAGGTATAGTACTAGCCTAGTTAAAGTTGATAATTATTAATTATATGATTTACTGTTACTACTCTGTATCTGTGGAGAAGCTTCAGGAAACAGGGCCTATATGCCTGGATGGGAATCTGGTGATGGATGGCTTTGCAAGATACAAAAGAACATGAACACCTCAGTAAAGCGGCAGGCAGTCATATTCTCTGCCTGTCAAACACACAAAATCTTGGCAAAGCTCTTACTGAAAAGTGGTGCATGATGGAATTGTCCTTGGGATTATGTTGTATATTAAAAAGTACATTCACAGTTAACAAACCAAGCACTTCAGTGACAGGGACTGCCACTTCTGTGGCTGAAGTGCTTGGTTTGTTTGAGCCCCCACAAACCAAGTTTACCATTGGGCTTAAGGTGGCTATCAGTATAGTTAATCATTGTCATAGTTGGAAGATATGATATCATCCTCATCATCATCATCCTCTGAACTGTTAATATCATCATCACACAATAATAGCTCATCCCCACTAGAATCCGCCATAACAAAATTATCTGCACTTTGTTATAATTGGCCGCTAAGGTCTTTCTAATGGAATTTGTAGTTAATTTTGATGAACATCAGTTTTTCCACATCTTTTGGAAATAGCCTCATATGTCAATCACTTACAAGGTTCCTGGTTGTGCTAAACCATCTTTCCGAGTACACAATGTAGGGTGGGCAGCTTAAGTAAACCAAAGCTAGTTTGTACAAGTGGCTATCAATCATTGTGGCCAATTCTTTTAATCATGACCAGATGTCATAATTTTTCACTCTGGTGTGGAAATCATCACCACCAGTAGAGCTCTTGGAGAAGGTCATTTTTTTTCTGGCAGTAGCATTTTCAGGATAAACTGAAGCAGAAGGCATATTTGTGTCATGTTCCACTTGAGGTGATATTTTGCTTGCCAGGAGCTATTTTCATCTCCAAAGATCTGTGTCAGTGAGAAAGAAAGACATTACATAATTTAAACATAGGATAAAGCATGGTTGCCAAAATCTACTGATCCTATTTAAAAAAAACTTTGGTCCTTGCAAAGCAAATAAAGACCTTGATCTACAAGTCCAAGATTCTTAGCAAAATTGTTTAGTTCTATCAGCTTTTCTTACTGCTTTTCCTGTATTTTAATTAAGAGTATGACCAGACTCAGACTTTTAGTGTCTGAACTCAATTCATTGGTTACAATTTCAAATAATTTCAGTAGTTTGCATAAAAATTAGAGTATTTTCCATTGTGCTGGACTAAGGTACATTCCCCCTACTCTCAGTATCTCAGTATCTCATGGCTTGATGTATATGTCATGATGGCTTTTTGCTGTACCTCCAGACATTGGAGCATATAAAGGAACTTGCTTCATTTGGTGGCATGGCCGTGTTCTTGCATCTGCTGCAATCTTCTACATGAAATTGCTGAATTCTGAAAATGCCCAGAAAATTACGGGTCATAGTCAGCATCCTGTTATTTTTTAAGAAATTCTAAATCACCAAGTTTATTGTGTGTGCAAAACATGGGCCCTAATTCAGAGTTGTATGCAAACTAGAGATGAGCGGGTCCAGTTCTCAGAGAACCGGAACCACCCGAACATTGTAATTCCGAGTCAGATCCAAGATCGGCTCGGGTTTTCCCGCATGACTCGGATCTCAAAAGGAGGAAAAACATCATCCTCCCGCTTTTGGATTCTCACGGGTTTTGGATTATATAAAGCTTTCCGCAATCAGTGCCATTTTCACTCTGGCTGTGGAGAGACAAGCTACAGTAGCAGACGTTTAGTCAGTGTCAGTCACTCAGTGTGTGTGTACAGTTGGGGTCTTGTGCTGAAGACTTCTGCTGTATTGTCCATAAAGGGGATTAGTCTGCCGTATATAAAAGTGGGCTTCCTTCAGTGTGTCTTGCATCTGCTGTTTCACTTGTCTTGTCAATTAACAATGGCTGCTGCTGTGTTGTTGCCCTGCCCATCTGGCTAGGGCTGCAGTCCATAAAGGGGTGCTTTGTTGTCCATAAAAAAGGGGTGCTGTCTGTGTTGTTCATCAAGGGGCTGCTGCCTCATTCAGGGGTGCTCTTCCTCAGTGTTAAAAAAATAAAAGTGAAATAATTAATATTATCAATTCACAAAAAATAAAAAAAAATAAAGATATTTTTTTTGTGTGTGCATTAGCAACTTAGCTGCACTATTATTGTTTGGTGACACTGCTAGCCAGACTGCAGTTTATCATCAATGTATTTGTGACTCTGCAGGTGTTCTAGCAGCACCTCCAACAGCAAGGCCACCTTATTTCTATTAGATGTATAAAAATTAAAAACCTCCTCCAGATCAAAGATGTATTTTAGGAACTGAAGAACTTGATCCTAGATTGATCTTCCCTCATATTTTTTTTTAAGAAACATAACATTAAAATAAATAAATTAAAAACTAATCAATCTTTCCATCCTTTCCCTGTCTTCAGTCCATAAACATATTCCAACTCCGTCGGACCTCTGACCTAGTTAAGGACAACATTCTTGGTTTTAAACTTCCTAGGGGTCATATAGTTTATTAAACTGTCATTCTGTCTACCACTGCAATACCACTCTGTGCCATGTTGGAAGTTGAACTTCCACATGTTAGTGCCGCCCACTGCTGTCACTTTGCTTAGTCAGCCTGCTAGCTGACTACAGATACAGATACAGATACAAAACCAAAACACGGGGATCGGTGCACATCCCTAATGCAAACTTGATTTTTTTTTTTTGTGACACTACTTATTTATTTTTGGCATGCAGTTGTTAGGCACTTGTCCACACACCCCCACTAAGTACAATAATATATGCTGCCTGCCTGTATGAAACAACACATGAACAAATATGATTTCATTTGAATGATTATAAAAGACTATTAGGGGAATTCAATATGGGTGCATTAATATCACACCTATGATGTCATTATCGCAGGTTTTAGTTTTACACTGTATTCAATTTCAAAGACTTCGCAGGTTCGAAAAGTCTTTGAAAAAAAACGGGGATAACTTTTCACCACTGAATAGGTGGCGAAAAAAAGGCAGAATTGGGGTTTAGGGGTGCAGGTTTAAAAAAAATAGCCTGCACCCTTCAGAATGACCCCTTGAAACGATCTGTGTCAAAAAAAAAAATCGGGACACCCCAAAAAAAAGCACTTTGAATTTAGGGGCCAAAAAAAAAAATGATGGGGAACACAGTTAAAAAATAGCGAACTTGACTCTGGGGGGGTCCCCAAGTATGCCCCGGGTGTTTTTTTCATTGCATCTCCTTGCGGAAGGTGGGTTTTTCACGATTTTTTCAAGTCTCTTTAGCAACTTTAAAATATGCTGACCCCCATTTTCAAGTACCCCAAATTTGCTGGGCATAGTTATTTTTCCCCCCCAAAAAAATCTAAATGCTCTTCTGCACCACTTTCTTCAAAGTCGCATTTATGCACTTGCCGCGGCTATTAGAAACCCTGACTTCCTTCAGGAGTTAAAAATGGGTGTACACATAGTGATCCCCCATGTGTAGACATCTTTAGGGGGGTCCCTAGAATATTTCCCGAAAATTCCCGATTTTGTTATCCTGTAAAAGAAATTTGTAAAAATTTACAAAAAAAATGACATAAGGTCCCCCACAAAAAGCCAAACCAGCCCCAGGCTTTCAGCCAGTGGTGGTTTCTAAAAATATGGGGAACAAATAGTGTAGGGTTCCACCGTATTTTAGAAACCAACCTAAGGCTGCAGGGTCTAGTGCTGGTTTTAAATATAGGGGGCAAAAATGACGTGGGGTAACCCCTATAGTTAAGACCAGCACCAGACCCAACCAACCAGGGTGTAATGCCACAGCCCGGAGACCCAATCACCGGGGCTCCAGGTCCAAAGCATTACACCCCAAGTCGGTCAGCGCAAGCCAGTGATCTCGGGGGAGTCGGGGACCCCCCCAAAAAGGGTCCCCCCTCTCCCGAGCACCACAGGCTTACGCTGAAGCCTGGGGCTCATCCCCATACCCCTAGAGCGGTGGGTATGCGGGTAATAGGGGGGCCAAATAATGTAACACTATTGTAATTTACAGTGGAACTACAAGTGCCAGCATGCCTGCCATTTTGCACTTGTGGAACTACAAGTGCCAGCAGACATGCGGCACCTGTAATTTCACTGTAAAATAAATAGTTAAAAAAAGACAAAACACACACACCGTGCCCAGTATAAGTTTATTAAACACACCTAATAGCCGCAGCAGGAATAGCTGGCAAAGCTATTTAAAAACCCGACTTTCTTTTGCAGGCAAAAACGGGGTTACCCATAGTGATCCCCCTATGTCTGGACATCTTTAGGGGGGTCCCAGGCATATTTCCCGAAAATTCCTGTTTTTTTCCTTAAATGGGGTCAAAGGTCATTTTTAAAAAAACAGGGATAATTTTTCAAATCACTATAGCAAGTGAAAAAAATGCAGAATAGGGGTTTGGGGGTGTAGGCTTATAAAAAATAGCCTGTAGTTTTGGGAATGTCCCCTTAAAAGGAAATGTTAAAATAAAAATGTCCCCAAAAAAATCGGGACACCATAAAAAAAATAAAATAAATTTTTTGGGTTAAAAAAAAAAAAATTAGGTAAAAAAAGGACCAAGCTAACAAAATTATTTCTGGTGGGGTCCCCAAGTATGGGGCAGGTGTTTTATTCATTGCGCAAAGTAGCATTTGCAGAATTTTTAAAAATTACCTTTAGGGACTTAAAAATATGTTAGTACCCATTTTCATGTACCCCAAATTTGATGGGACCACTTAAAAAAATGAAAAAAAAACCTAAGTGCTCTTCTGCATCACTTCTTCAATGTCGGGAAAAAAAACACCTGCGCGACTATTTAAAAACCCTGACTTTCTTCTGCAGGCAAAAATGGGGGTATCCACAGTGATCCCTGAGGTCTGGACATCTTTAGGGGGCTCCTGCAATTATTTCCAGAAAATTCCAGTTTTTTTTCGCCGATCCAAGTATCGCCGGGTCCCGTTTTCGACGATTTCAAATTGAATATGGGGATAAGCGGGAGCATGCCCGATACTTTTTCGCTGGCAAAACCTCCGATGTGCGGCGAAAACCTCGCTGGCGAGGTTAGCGTTTCATATTGAATACCCCTCTATATCTTTTTTTTAAAGAATCAAAAAAATTTATTTTTTCTTTCTGACACTGCTTATTTATTTTTGGTGTGCACACAGATTCCACTCCCACTAAGTACAAAAATATATGCTGACTGCCAGTACAAAACACACACACACTTGAACAAATACGATTTAAATCGATTGATTATAAAAGACAAAGCCCTGATTCAGACCCACTCGCAAGTGGGCGTACGCACGTTCGCCGTACGTAAAAAAATATTTAAATTCAAGCACTCGCTCGTTTTTTCCTACGCAGCTAAAAATCCGCCCCAAACTCAGGCGACCCCTCCTCTGACTAACGAGCATGCCAAATAGCGAGCGTACATCCCCAAAATGGCTTGAAGGGAACGCACGCACAAGTACAAACCGGAAGTGGGGCTGTCAGATTCCGATTACCTGCTCGTTTTTTCGGCCTACCTCCCTCAATCGTATCATGCCAATCAATGTATCAATTAGCTTAATTGGTTTTTTTTTTTCAACACAATGCAATAAACTTTAATCTTGTCCGTGTTTGTATTTGCTCGCAGAATACGTACGGCTGAAACCTTCGCTTTTATTGTTCCAAAGACATGTTAGCCCCAATTAAACAATTGTTCTATTTGTTTGTCTCCCCACAATTTTTCTGTGGTTCATTTCTTTATTTAAATTTGCTTACGCATGTCACTGCATCAAGCCTATCATAACTCTCAAGAGATTTGTGGCCCTGTCGAACACATGACTCATACACTAACCAATAGAATTTGTCCTGTTAATTTCCCAAATACATTAGCCAATCAAATTTTTTTGTGGTGCTTTATTAAAAATATTTTGTCAAAAAAACGCCATTGCCATCATGAGATCCGCCGCATTCACCAGGCGCGAACTGCTGGTGCTGACGGAGGTGATGGACAGGAGGATCACCAGTCAGCCTCCACCCATCTCCAATAGGCGCAAGCGTTCCGCATATGCGGAGGTACGTCGACGCCTGCGCTCCTTCGGCTCACGCCGACATATTGGCCAGCTGGAGCGCAGGTGGTCGGACCTGCACCGGCGGACGCCCCGCTTGCTGGCATGCTTTCGCATGCAGATTGCGGAAAGTAAGTGTTCTGGACTGTGGTTTTCAAGTTTATCTTGTGGGCCCTAACTGCATGTGCATGTTTTCATATCTGTCCTATTGAGTCATTGTAGTCATATCTGCATGTGCATGTTTTCATGTCTGTCCTATGGAGTCATTGTAGTCATATCTGCATGTGCATGTTTTCATGTCTGTCCTACTGTCCTATTGTGTCACTGTAGTCATATCTGCATGTGCATGTTTTCATGTCTGTCCTATTGAGTCATTGTAGTCATATCTGCATGTGCATGTTTTCATGTCTGTCCTATTGAGTCATTGTAGTCATATCTGCATGTGCATGTTTTCATGTCTGTCCTATTGAGTCATTGTAGTCATATCTGCATGTGCATGTTTTCATATCTGTCCTATTGAGTCATTGTAGTCATATCTGCATGTGCATGTTTTCATGTCTGTCCTATTGTGTCATTGTAGTCATATCTGCATGTGCATGTTTTCATGTCTGTCCTATTGAGTCATTGTAGTCATATCTGCATGTGCATGTTTTCATGTCTGTCCTATTGAGTCATTGTAGTCATATCTGCATGTGCATGTTTTCATGTCTGTCCTATTGTGTCATTGTAGTCATATCTGCATGTGCATGTTTTCATGTCTGTCCTATTGAGTCATTGTAGTCATATCTGCATGTGCATGTTTTCATGTCTGTCCTATTGAGTCATTGTAGTCATATCTGCATGTGCATGTTTTCATGTCTGTCCTATTGAGTCATTGTAGTCATATCTGCATGTGCATGTTTTCATGTCTGTCCTATTGAGTCATTGTAGTCATATCTGCATGTGCATGTTTTCATGTCTGTCCTATTGTGTCATTGTAGTCATATCTGCATGTGCATGTTTTCATGTCTGTCCTATTGTGTTTTTTTTTTTTTTTTTTTGTTTCCTGTTGAAACTAACAACAATTTTTTGGTCATTTTTTAGGGGCACAGCAAACACTACGGCGGCATCGCCACACAAGACGCCGGTCCCGGCCCCTCTCTCCAACCCCCAATTCCTCTATTCCCCCCTCCTCCCCAGACCCTGTGGCCGAAATTTCTGGCCTACTTCCCCTCCAGCCCAATTCCCCCTCTTCTCCATCCGTCGCTCCTCCAAATACCCCCTCCCAGGATCGCGAAAACACCTTGCCCCTCGGGTTGGGGAATGTAGCCACCTCCGAGGTGGTCCAGGGAGTGGCTTCTGGCTCTCTCGTTTTGGAGAACGGTATGTTTTTAAAGTTTATTTTGGACACCACAAACTGTTTGTATGTAATCATGTGTCGTCCCCATTTCTTTTGTCTTTTTTTCGCCTTAGGGTATTTTTGGGGGTTGTCTTTACCTGTTCCTGCTGATGTCACCATACACATATCACACCTGTGTGCCTTTTTTTAGGGCCCTTGTATTTTTTGCATACGACATTTTGGGGTTCTGGGTTTTATCCGTGTAATTTATTTTTGGCCCACAAGCTTGTAAGTTTGTGTTTGCTTGTTTTTTGTTTTTTTACAATGTTGCTTCATTATCGATTTATTAATCCCCAAACTTTTGTCACCCACAGAGGAACAGAGGCGTCGGGAACAGATTGTGAATTGTGTGGGCCGTATGCGGGAGCAGGTCACCGGGCTAATGCAGGGCCTTGACCATCTGTTGGTCCTCCTTCGGAATTAGTTTTTTTTTTTTTTTTTTTTTAAATTGTTTCTTAATAAATCTGTTTAAAATCAAGCTCTGTCTCATGCGTTTGGAGTAAATCCAAGATTCTTTACACTGACATAAGTAGACTCTTCAAGCAAGGTTTGCCCCAGAAACTCACTACAGATTGTGTGTTGTATTTTGAATGCAAACAGGCACAAGAAACACCTCCCAGTACCAATGTCATTTTCCTTTTTTGTGGTGGTCAATATGATAGTTTACACCATTTTTCAGGTTCCTATTTGGTGGCCAAACTGCTTAGGACAATCTTACGAAGGCAACTGATTGTACACGATTCCTTGTTGTGTTGGTTAGTACCCCGAAAACATATTACATTTTAGCTCCACTTGCTTCATTACTGGGTTACCCCTTAGGTAAAATTAACGTTTGGGATTTTGTTTACACTTGCTTCTAACGTGCCCAAAAAGGAAACAAATTACACTCTCCAAATATTTATTCACAACAGAAATCAAAATACAAAGTGGTCACTCACAAACAAAACACACAGTGATAATCAGAAAAACTCCACATACCAAAAACACTAAACAAACACACAACAAATCAAGAACTGGTTGACGAAGGTCCATGCCCACATGATTTCACAAATATGGCGTTGCAATATTGGTGTCCAAGTATATTCCCGAAGTTTCCACAGAAAGGTTTTTGAAGGGTAGCAGGAAGTAGTCATCGTGGGAGTGCCAAAGATTATGCAAACAAACAGAAGATGGTGCAAGAATTAATATAAAAAAAGATGAACGTTAAAAAAACGTAACACATTGGGTATACACACTGTTGTTTGATCAATAATTACCTAAAATATCGGGCCACCACATCATTGCGTATGGCCCCCCCACATACTGACCTCCGACCAACCTCGGGGGGGCCATCCTCAGGTAAGGCATCCTCTGGCTGCATTGGAACACCACTCCTTATGGCGATGTTGTGAAAGATCCCACACAGGACCACAATTTTCGAAACCATATCCGGCAAATACATGAGCTCGCCACCAGAGCGGTGGAGGCATCTGAATCGGCCTTTTAAAAGGCCGATACAGCGCTCTACCACTTGCCTGGTGGCTGTAAGTGCGGTATTAAACTCACTTTGTGGACCTGGTGTGGGAGCCAAGTAAGGAGTGAGCAGCCAGGACATGCAAGGGTATCCACTGTCTCCTGTGAAAAAGAATAGACAACATCAGGATCACTGTGTATCAAGCTTAACATTGTTATGTACTAAAGGTCTACACTTACCCAGAAGCCACGCATCACCAGCTTGTAGGTTGTTTAATTTGGGCCATATCCCTGATTGCCGGATGACGAAGGAGTCATGTGCACTTCCTGGTAATTTTGCATTCAGGGACAGGATCTGGAGGGAGGCATCACATACCACCATTACATTCAGGGTGTGATAGTGTTTTCTGTTTCGAAATATGGCCTCCAGCCGTGCTGGTGGCTGAAGTGGTATGTGAGTACCATCCACAACCCCTATGATGTGTGGGAAGCCAGCTATTTGGTAAAAATTGGCCTTGGCCACACTAAGGGCACCCATATCCAAAGGCATTTGAATAAAATGATGGAGGTGCTTGAAAAGTGCCTCCATCACTGCCCTCAGGATCCGGAAAAGGAGGATTGTGAGATGCCTGCCACTATTCCCACCGTTGTTTGAAACAATCCTGAGGCACAGAAATGTAACACCGCCATAAATTGCGTAAGTGGTGGTATTGCTGTAGGACTGTCAATTTGCCGCTCAAGATCACTCTCTATTAATGAGAGAGTGTCTATGATGATTTTGGGAGGAAGACGGTAGCATCTTAAAACCTCATCATCGGGCATTCCAAAAAGGGTGACACGTGTTCGAAATATCTGGGGCCTTGCACGCCTACGATGCCTACGCCTGGGACGAGATTGAGGTTGGTCGGCTTCCGGGAGCATGGCCAGAACAATCCGCTCTAGATCAACCTGAAATGGCAAGATTGTAATGTAAGGCTTTGGACCCACCCCAAAAGAAAATTCAAAACAACTTAGCTTGATGATACCATCCATTGCTGCTTACATGCCGGGGTATTGTCATGATACGTCCAAACTGAAATTAATCACAAAAATTATTTGAAAAATTTCACTCTGTGCATTTTTGTTTCTAAATTTTGTGCTAGACCAAACTTAAAATATGCGAAACACACATTTGGCAAAAGAGCAAAACGACATTGCACACAGTACATCAAAATGGGTTGAAATGTTTGCCCAAAAAGCGAAAGGGCAACCTCAAAAAAATTAAAATGATTAATAAGCATTTAAAAATGCACAAATTAGTTCGCAAATACAAGTCCCAATAGTAAGTAGTAAAAATGCGCTAATTAGTTCGCAAATACAAGTCCCAATAGTAAGTAGTAAAAATGCGCTAATTTGTTTGCAAATACAAGTCACTATACAAACTGTGAAAAATGCGCTAATTAGTTCGCAAATACAAGTCCCAATAGTAAATAGTAAAAATGCGCTAATTAGTTCGCAAATACAAGTCCCAATAGTAAGTAGTAAAAATGCGCTAATTAGTTCGCAAATACAAGTCACTATACAAACTGTGAAAAATGCGCTAATTAGTTCACAAATACAAGATAAAAAATGGACTTACCAAGAGCAAATATATAAGAGTCCAAATCAAAAGGTCTTTGGGTCCGAAATTAATCAAAAGCTAAAATATATGAAATTATGGATCCAAAATTTACAAAAATGAAGAAACACAATGAAACAACAATTGATCAAAAGTTACACTTCACAAAACTTACCAAATCAAGAAACGAGGTAAAAAAAATAAAAAACAAAAAAGAGAACGGAAAATAAAAACGCAAATCTACCAAACAAAATAATCTCCAACCGCCAACTCCTTTATACGCAAACAATAAACTCCAGCCAAGGTAACCTCCAACAATCCAAAAACACCACCTCGACTCGAGACACACCAAGCCATAAATAGTGTTTCGTTTCCCGCACAAATTAAGGAGGGATCATAGGAACGCACAATCAATGATGCGGCCGCAAAATAAGGACGCATGTATAAATTAAATACGTCACGAAAACACATTAAAATTCTGGTGTATTTCTTGTTTGGACCTCAGACATGGCGACAGACCAGGGAAACAATGCCCAAGAGTCAGGCGGTAAGTCTTTCATGCATTTTGTATCAATGATTAAATTGAAACATAAGATTGGGCAAGTTGTGATTTGGTGAAATCTGAATATTTACACAAATAGGTGAGGAGGATGACATGGAAGAGGCTGCCGGGCCCAGTATTCCGGCCAAAGCTGCCAAAAAAAAAAGGCAGCCACATTTCACAAGAAAGGAGATGGAGGTTTTGATACAGAAGTGTGTGGACATCCTGTCACAGGCAGACAGGAATATGAGTCTAAGCCAGAAGGGGAGAATGTGGGAAGAGGTAGCCGTTGCTGTCAATAGGGTGGGTGATTATGTCCGTCTAGCCCGGGATGTCAAACGGCGGTAAGTAAACACTTGCCCCCCCTAAAAACAAACACCATTTTAAACAAAAGGATAATGGCTTCCATTTTTTCCCACAGATGGGGCGACTTCAAATATCGCCTAAAGCAAAAACTCGCGGACAGGGCTAGGCATGCAAGGGGGACAGGTGGGGGTCCCACCCTTGTGTCATTGGAGTTGACCGATTTAGAAGAGCTGGCACAGGGGTGTGTGCAGCCTGTGGAGGTGTTTGGCGTGTCCAACATGGATACGGACATGCCAGACTTTGCGGCTCCTCATGTTGTCCCAGGTAAATCTTTGGATGTCATCAACTCTGAAATGTTATTGTGCCAATATGTAGATTCTAATGTGAGGCTTTTCTCTTTTTTCCTAACAGAGACACAGGCGGATGAGTCTGCTCCAGAGGGGAGCCTTGGCCGCCGAATTTCTGCTGGCTCGGCAGGGGAGGAACCAGTACATCCGGCTGAGGACCCTGCAGAAGCCAGTCCAGGGCAATCCCCCTCGCAGGCAGTGTCCCTCCTCACAGAACTCAATTTCAAATCGGATTTCCATACGGAGATTCTGCAGAGGATGGACGCCAGTCTGCTACGGGTGGCTGAGGCCCTGGAGCAAAATGCTGCAGCCAACGTGACCATTGGTCAGGCCCTGGAGGAAAATACCAGGGCCAACATCCGCATCGCCAATGCCCTGGAGCAGCTCATTCGCCAGCACATGGTGGAGCCGACCTCCCTTCCTGCCGGAACATCAGGATCCTCCACCTCTGACACAACATCAGCCAATCCTCCAAATGTGCCTAGCCCTGTGCCTAGTCCAGAGGCCACAACATCTGCCTCTGGACAGGCCAGCCCGATGACATCCCGGACCCGGTCTGGCGCCCTCCCTCCCCCATCCAAACGGGTGAAAAAACGATGACAGCAATGGTGACTTTTCCCACAATCCTTCTGTGCTTGGCTCATATTCCTTTCTGGTCAAAACTTCCCTCTCCTTTCTTGTGAAATGTTTTTACATTTTTTTTGTATGTTTATGTCAACAGTTATGTTGGGCCAATTTGATTGATTTTGGGACATATCTTTGGCAAAAAAAGATGTTCCCAAATTTTTAATTTTTTTTATTTTGTTTGAGCAATAAATTGAAACAAAAAATCTGACATTGGATTGTGAAATTATTGTACAAATGGGTTACATTTAATCCTGGACCAAAAGGCAAAAACTGGGGAAAAAAAAAAAATGGTCTCTTTAAGGAACGTTTAAAAAATCATATAACGAGGCAAATTCAAGAGGCAAAAATAAAATGGTGCAAAAATTAAAACATGATGACATTATTGTTACAATAGGCCCTAACCACCAAATTGAGGGCAAAATAAACCCCCACAAATGTACGCAAATTGATTGTGTCATCCTGACATTAGCAGCTCTGATTTCCACCTGCGTACGGTTTTGTGCTATTCCAAAAAACTGATTTCAAAACACATACCAAGCCGGTTTTCAATCCAACACTAATTGCTTTTCAGCCCTCCCGCGATTAATCGCAACAACATCGTGGAGTCCCGGGACGGAGGAGAAGGCCATCGCCAATGTGGTCGAGTAATCCAGACCCTAAGCTGTGCGAGCATTTTGAAGGGAAAGAGGATCATCCAGTGACGTATGAGTCGGTCCGAACACATTTTACGCTCGCATTTGCTAATGTATGTACGCCCCAAAAAACGCCTCGCCACGCCTGCGTTTTTCCATCTCCACCCCCGTCAACACCCAAAAACGCCCTGTTCTGTCAATCACATTTGACATGTCACTTCCAATCAACATCGACAGCACGCCCCCTTTGATCAGACACAACGAGCAAAGGACTTTCCTTCGCTCATCACGTCTGGCGCATGCGCACGACGGAGCTCCCTCCGTTGTGCGCATGCTCAGTCCAGAACATCGACCCACTTGCGAGCGGACAGCCGCTCGCGAGTGGGTCTGAATCAGGCCCAAAGATGCCTGCAGTCACACTTTCCAGGCACCTACTCCATCTACTTACTACTACTAATTCTACTACTAATTCTACTACTACTACTACTACTACTACTACTACTACACAGTGGCTTAACTTCATCCCAGTTGCCCGTAAGCAAGATAAATGTTGGTGCCCACCCCACAAATTAAAATTTACCACCTCCCCAGCACCCATGCCAGCACCAGCCGCTGCCGCCCCCCCTATGCAGTTCCTCTTATACAGTGCCTCCTTTAGTGCCCCATATACAGTGCCCCAAATAGTGATCCCTCTATGCAGTGCCCCCAGTAGTGCCTCTTATACAGTGCCCCCTATATAGTGCCCCCATTAATTGTACCCCTATGCAGTGCCTCCAGTAGTGCCCCTTATACAGTGCCCCCAGCAGTGGTCCCCTTATGCAGTGCCCTCAGTAGTGCCTCTTATACAGTGGCCCCATTTGCAGTGCCCCCCTGTGTAGTGCCCCCAGTAATGGCCACCCTATGGAGTGACTCTAGTAGTGCCCTTATACAGTGCCACCAGTAGTTCCCTTTATACAGTGCCACCAGTAGTGGTCCCCCTATGCAGTGCTCCCAGTAGTGCCCTTTGTACAGTGCCCTCAGTAGTGGCCCTTCCTATGCAGTGGCCCCAGTAGTGCCCCTTATACAGTGCCCCCAGTAGTGCCCCCTTATGTAGAAGTGGGTCCCCCCTATGCAGTGCCCTTTATACAGTGCCCCCTTATGTAGTGCCCCCTTATGTAGTGCCCCCCTGTAGCGGGTCCCTCCTATGAAGTGCCCCTTATACAGTGCCCTCAGTAGTGGTCCCCCTATGCAGTGCCCCTTACAGACAAGATACACACAGATTACTTACCTCAATCCCCATTCCTGCGCCCGCCATAGTCCGCTCCTCTGTCCTCCCACTCGGCATTATGGGAGAAATGTCATGACGTCTCTCCCATCACCACTGCGGGAGCCGGAAGGCAGAGCTCATGAGTGACCTTGGTCCTGCTCCCTCGGTGGATACAGCAGCTAATGAAAGTCTGTCTGACTCTCATTGGCTGCTAAAACAGACACATCACCAGTGTGTTTGTTACTGATCAGCGGGCAAGGGGGTTTCTACTCAGAAACCAATCCTGCTGCGCATATGGGCTCAGGCAGGTCACAGTAGTCACATGCTACATGATATCCTTGACCATGTTGCACTCCAGCAGCAGAAGGTGATGGAGGTGGATCGCTGATCAGCGCTCCTCCTCCATGCAGCTCCTCTGCTCCCAAGCAGCAGCCAGCAGGTGGATATGGAACGGAGCTGGGTGCCCCCTTCAAGGTTAGCACCTGGCAGCAAATGACTCCATTGTCTAAGGGAGTTCCGCCTCTGCTAGTACAACTCTTTGTCCTAGTGTTAGTGGTGCCCTAGTGGCACCCTGATGGCATCCTAGTGGGTTTTTTTAGCACTGCAACAGCCAATATTCTTCCACACTCCGGTGTGAAATGGCACCTGATCGTGAGGGTGGGACTCATCCAAATCCAAAACACACAAGATCTAACATTTACAGGAAACAATGTTTTGCCTTATTCTGAGATCAGAATTTAGTGGGAAGACCTGAGTTGGGACTCGGTACCACTTGTATTCTCTTCTCCAAGTTCAGGTATATTCAATTTCACAAAAAGCCACACTGCATATCTCTAGTACACAATGTAATTATTTTGTTTATGAAATAAATTGTTTCTTGACAAATATCACTTTTGGGAATGACTGCTCATACAATGTATTAATTTCACCACTATAAGGTGAGCTTAAATTATTTGACAAGAAGACAAGGGCACTGCCTAGTGCAATAATACACTCATAACACCGTAAGTGATAAAATGAATCATAAATTGTGAATTGACCACATACCAAATGCAAATATAAATAGAGGTTATCTGAATTCAATCATCAATGGCTCCATAAATAATAAGTACCACTTATCTTGTCATTCTGGGAATTACTTCATGCAGGTACTGTACCTCTCATTTTTCTCAATAATTGGCATTTTATTCAGTGGCTCCCTACTCATATCACCCTGCACTGCTGTATATAACAGGGTAAATGCACCGGTAGAACCCTGAAAGCAGATGCTGTATTAAAATTATTTCTATTGTGCTCATGGTGTTGTAACTCTCATCCCCAGTCCAATGCCTGTTGGGAAACAGGGGACAGCAAATTTCAGCCCACTTAACTGCACAGTCTACTTTTCCATAATTTATTTTTGCCTGTGGGATATGTGATTTGTCTGTGCAATACTGCTTCTATGCCATTGTGAAATGTTATAAATGGTTTCTCAGATTGTAACTACCACTTTTTTACTATTTTATTACATTGTTTTTGCACAGAAATTACTGAATGTATGAGGTATGCAAAATATTGCCTTCATGTCACTATACATTGTTATATATGAAATATATGGTTCCCTAGATAGTTACTATCATTATCCTGTATTTTTGCATAGAAATTAAATACATTTGAAGATAGGATTATTAAAAAATGCACTATTTTTTGTTTATTAAGTATTTCACACATATTTTGCCTTACACCACATCACCTCCCTTTTGACAGGTGATTACACTTTCCACCTACCTTCACACTTACACATAAACTTTGTATTTAATTTGAGGCCCATTTCCTCATATTATTCACTTATTTTTCTTTTTTGTTACAGTATTTCATATTAAATGTTGACATGAGGAGTTATTATTGCTCTCTCATGCAATTATTTATATTGTGTATTTATACAAATGTGTTCCTGTGATTTATTCCATTACAGTAGTAGCTGTAATTTAATTGTTTTCTATTAAAAGTTAATTATTAACCTATTACTGGTATATGTACTAAGAGTATGCTCCTACTCCAGAGTACTGTTTCCTTCTTTCCCTGTGCAAGAACAATTTCGGTAAAGAGTCTCATCACTTGATACAGTATATACAAGGTGAATTGGTATGATATGCCGGGTGACTGAATAGCTGCTGGCTGAAATCCTGACAGTGGAAGGCAGCACGGGATATTAAAAATGGCTATAAAATGAAGGTGTTGCGCTTAAATAGATATAAATAATACATTTAATAAATAGACATGGCAGAAACCAGAATCAAGACACCAAATACAAATTGAGAAATAGTTCTTTATAAAATATCAATAGCAGCAATGAAGTACAATACAATAATACACAAAAACAAAAATAAGAACTAGTTCTTTGCTAGAAGTCTGTACATTCTAATCTAACTGATAACAAATCACTTGATACAGTATGTACAAGGGGAATCGGTATGATATGCCGGGCGGCTGAAATCCTGACAGTGAAAGCCCGCATGGTAATATTAAAAATGGCATCTTGATCTTTGTGTGGGTTCTACCATATCCCTATTATACTTTTATATTTTTATATCTTTCATATATATATTATAAATTAGCGCAAAACACATCTTTGTTAAATAGTATCTAGTGGCCATTTTTTGGACACAGTATTTGAGCTCACACAAGCTCACAGTTGTTTTGCTGCTTTTTTAGATGTAGCTATATATATTATTAATTCTTTATTAGCTCCTGCTTAGGGTTTTTTTTCCTATATATTGTGATATCAGTGGGCAGCTATTATTACCAATTATATCTTGGGATATGGCAGAATTCACTTGTTTTACAAGTAGACTTTCCATGAGAAATCTGTTTATGCAGACTAATGATGTAAGATATTTTAATACTGAAATTGAATAACCAGATTCAGAATTGGTTAGAGGTTTCTTTAAGTTAGAACAACTGCATAAAGATGAGTTGAGGCACTGGTCGGACAGTGTTTCTCTAAAAAAATATCTAATTAATAAACAAATCCCTAGGGGACTAAGAATATTTAAGTCATTATCTATACAAGAGGACCCCATACTAATAGAGAATTTGAATAAGACTTTGGCTAATTGTTCTTTTAAGTTTATCGAATTATTAAGACAATGTAGAGAAAGTAAAGTGAAGGAACTGGGTCAGAAAATAGAGGAGATTAAAGTTCACTAATCAAATATAAGGATTCACCTCTGTTTGCAGAGCAAGATGAGATAACTAATAAGAGAGTAGAGACATTTGAAAAGGAATTGCTCAATACAAAAAACAGGAAACTGGCAAGAGATAACCAAGATTATATGGAGGACAGAATAAGGATTTATAAGAAAAGTAATACATTCCATGTAAACGTGGCCAATTGGAGAGATCAGAGCATCACAGGGGGATATAATCATTCACCACAACCGCATTCTAACATGCAGAGAAAACCACAGAGATATTCTAATGGACTTGGATCCAGGAACTCTAACTTTCGTGGTAGGATGAAATCATACCAATCACCTTAACAAATAGTTTTTTTTTAGAGACACATCCAATGGGAAAGTTTGTACATCAAAACCCTTATACTCCCCTCACAGTAGGGACCACAAAAAGGTATTGGGATATAGAGGAACAAGGGGGGGGAGGAAAGACACACAAGAAAGCAAAGATTCCAATAAGTAGTAAAGGCATTTTCAACAAATAAAGAACTAACAGAAACTCAGGTACGTCTTCTACAGAAGGAACTCAATTTTGCTCCTAGTAGAGATCCAACTATGTTTGATTTGTTTGTTGAGTTGAACCATTTTGTATGGAGTTTATGTAGGAAAAGGTATTTTGCATCCCAAAAATTGAGGGATCCTAATATTTCCCCTATAATATTGGATAACACTGCCAGTGAGACTCTCAAACTATTGGAGAATCTATGGGACGATAATCATGTTAATACTGTAGAAACAGTACAACCTATTTTCAATATAAATACTGCTGCAGAAAGTAGAGAAAATAGAACTAACTTTAGAAAAAAGTCTTTTATTTCCTGGTTAACCAAAAATCCAATACCATTATGTATTTTTACAAAAAAAAACCTTGATGATTTTCAGAAGGTCTGCTCCTCCAAATCCACATGGTCTAATTTATCAAGATGTGAAAAAAGAGCTTTGAAATAATTGGAGAGGTGGTGTGGTACTCTTGGACAGAGACTATTATATAAAAGAGGCCTTTAATCAACTTGAGGATGACTCTTTTTACAAAAAAATCCCAAAAGATCCCACTAAGGAATTCCATTTGGAATATAAATGTCTGTTGGGTAGGGCCCTCCAGGGAGAGATAATTTCCAAAAATGAGTTTAACTTTCTTTATATTGATTTTACTATTACTCCTATCTTTAATCACATCCCAAAAATACACAAGTCACTTACTGTACTTCTTGGAATATCTATTATTTTGGGTATAGGGTCCCTCACTTCTAATTTATCACAATTCATTGATTATATTTTTACAGAAATATGTGATCCTTTTAAAATCACATATCCATTACACTATGCACCTTTTGAATAAATAAAAAAATGTGGTATGGAAATCCAGGTATGTTTTTCTTTCAGTAGATGTACAGGCCCTGTACACACATATACCAAATGACAAAGGTGTAAAAATGGTGGCCAATTATTTGGATCTTGATCCTGACATTTATATCGGTCATAAAACTTTTTACTGGACTCCTTAACTTTAATTTTGAAACACAATTATTTCACGTTTGAGGATTCTTTTTACCTACTGGTAAAGGGAATGGCCATGGGCACTATGTTTGTTCCGAGTTTTGTGAATTTATACAAGGGCATCCTCGAACATCAACTTATATGGTAAGGCCCATTCGCAGTGAACCTAGTGTATTATGGCCGTTACATAGATGATCTTTTTATTATTTGGCATGGGGTTGAGCACATGACACTTGAGTTTGTTTCTTTTCTGAATATAATTAATTTTTATTTAAAATGTACACATTGTTTTGATCACGGGAGGGTGAATTTCTTAAATCTTACTATCTCCTAGGAGGGCGATGTTCTAACCACAATCAATTATAACAAATAAGTCGATACCAATAACTTTTTGAATTTCTCCAGTGCACTTTATAAACCCTGGATCCAAAGCATTCCTCAGAGTCAATTTAGCCATCTTCGCCATAACTGTTCAGATGTGGAGACATATAAATTACAAGCTGAGAGATTACATAATGATATTCTGCAAAGGGGTTACCCCAGCCCTTTAATAACATCAACACACAATAAAGACTTGAAATCAGATAGGGCTCATCTTTTGGTCCCCAAGGTAAAACAAGGAAAGAGGAATCAAATGGAATATGAAAACAGCAATAGTAATCAGATGTATTATGAATCCAAGTTCATTAATCAGTCAACTAAAATCAAGAATATTCTCACAACTAATTTCCATATTCTTCAGCTAGATCAAATTTTGAATACAGCAATCAAACCAGGTTTCAAAGTAGTTTTTAGGAAAAAAAGGAATCTGAAGAGCCTTCTGGCACTCAGCACTTTAAGAAAACCAAAGACAACCCTGACACTAATGAGTACTTCTTGGTTATCCCCTCCTCCATCGGGTTGTTTTCATTGTGGGGCAAACAGGTGTATTACATGTAGTCACATTGGAAATAGGGTCAGCAACATTGTTTCTTATAGAACCTAACAGTCTTTCAGGATCAATGAATTTATAAACTTTAACACAGTATTCTGCATACACATGTTGCAGTGCCCTTGTGGCCTGCAGTATGCAGGCAGAACCACACGTTCCCTGAAAACTAGATTCAGGGAACATTGGTTGAATATAATTAAGAAATACTGTCTTCACACTGTTTCACAGTATTTTGTGAGGTTCCACAATGGTGACCCCCCATGGACTTACCCTTACAGGGGTCCAACATATAGCACCCACCAAAAGAGGTGGGGGTAGGTTTAAGGTGCTATATGAGAAGAAAGCATTGTGGATGTTCAAACTGTGTACATTGTTCCCCCAAGGGCTAAATGACAATGTTGATTTTGAATCATTTTCTTAGCCATGGTATTGGTAGATGTCATATAGCTACTAGCGGCATAACTTCATACCAATCCCATCTGGATAACATCAAATCATTGCTCTACATGTGCCTGTCCAAGGCTGGGGCAGTCCCAGACTTATTCTCTATCTTGAGGATGAGAAGAGATTGGTGGCAGGCATGTAAGTTATGTTTGTCCTATACCTGGGCAGATTTCCTAGGTGTATGAGTATAAATCCTTCAGAGAGGTGCCTTAGTCTGTGAACTAGTAACCTTCAGAGGTGCGTCTCAGTCTGTGAACAAGAAATCTACAAAGATGCATCTCAGTCCAGATGGAGATATTATACATCTGGCATTCCATATGGTAAACTCATTGAGTCGAGCAGTAACATCAAAATTATATATTTAGTGAACTAAGTCTTCATGTACTGTATTGTTGTCCCAGAACTAATATAATGATCTGTGGACATGACTATTGTATGTTATAATTAATTTGGGACAGATCTTATGTAGATGAGCTGGAGAGTGTAGTGTTAGGGCTACTGCATATGATGTTCAAGTACTAGGATTCAAATCCTGTGAGTAATATGTTATGATATTGTTTTTTCATTAATTTATTATAATTTTTTCCAAGATATCTATTATGTTTACAAATTCTATTGATCTGTTTGTGATTATGCTATTGATCATGCAATTAGAGATGCATTTTAGTCTGTGACAAAGTAACCCTCAGAGGTGCATCCTAGTTTGTGAATAAGTAATCTACAGAGATGTGACTCAGTCCAGATATGATATGGCACTTCATTTGTTAAAATAATTGAGTTGAGTAGTAACATTATATATTATATTTGCAGTGAACTAAGTCTTCATGTATAATGTGTTATTGTCCCCAAAATAATATAAAAAACCTGAGGACATGACTATTGTATGCTATAATTAAAGAAGTACAGACTCTATATTGATGAGCTGGATAGTGTAGTGGTAGTGCCACTGCTTATGATGCTCAAGTACTGGGGTTTGAACCCTGGGTGTAAGATTTTAGGATATTGTTTTCTTACTACCACTGGATCTTCCAGTACACCATCAATTGGGGCCATTACATGCTGACTTCACATCTGCCCATAAAATTATTGGGCCACCCAGTCGCCACTGCACACATAGCGTTATTATCAGCACGAGACTGTGCACTCTGTGACAGGTCTGGAGACTTGTGTACATAAGAGTGGACTCTTGTGTCCATTTTCGGTTGGATGTGGTGAGGTTCCTATGCGGACACTAAATTTGCACTTATATATATTCAGAATTATATTTTTCAAAGCTGACTATCGATGGTTCAGGTCTGGACTTTAAGGATTTCTTATTATAGTGCATTAGATCCCAGTGGGCTGCTGATAATATTCATGCTGCTATTACTAGACTATTAATGTGGGTGTATTGTTGTATTTTTATTCTTAAATTATTGTTACTTTTATTCAGAATACATATATAAACACTATATAATATTAAAAATGGTGTCTTGAACTTTGTGTGGGTCCTACCATATCCCTATATACTTTTATATTTTTATATCTTTCAGATATATATTATCAATTAGCGCAAAACACATCTCTGTGTCTAGTATCTAGTGATCATGTTTTGGCCACAGTATTTGAGCTCACACAAGCTCATAATTGTTTTGCTCCTTTTTTAGATGTAGTGATATATATTTTTAATTCTTTGTTAGCACCTGTTTAGTGGGTTTTTTTTTGTCCTATTTATTATATATGAAACACATGGTTCCCTAGATAGTAACTATCATTATCCTGTATTTTTGCATATAAATTAAGAACATTTGAACATAGGATGATTCAAAATTGCACTATACTTTTTATTTATTAAATATTTTACACATATTTTGCCTTACACCACATCACCTCCCTTTTTGAAAGGTGATTACACTTTCCACCTACCTTCACACTTACACATAGACTTTCTATGTAATTTGAGGTCCATTTCCTCATTATTCACTTATTTTTTCTGTTTTGTTACAGTATTACATATTAAATGTTGACATGAGGAGTCTTTATTGCTCTCTCATGCAATTATTCTATTGAGTATTTATACAAGTGTGTTCCTGTGATTTATGCCATTACAGTGATAGCTGTAGTTTAATTGTTTTCTAATAAAAGTTAATTATTAACCTATTACTGGTATATATACTGAGAGTGTGCCTCTACTCCAGAGTACTGTTTCCTTCTTTCCCTGTGCAAGAACAATTTCGGTAAAGAGTCTCATCACTTGATACAGTATGTACAAGGTGAATTGGTATGATATGCCGGGTGACTGAATAGCTGCTGGCTGAAATCCTGACAGTGGAAGGCAGCACGGGATATTAAAAATGGCTATAAAATGAGGTGTTGCGCTTAAATAGATATAAATAATACATTTAATAAATAGACATGGCAGAAACCAGAATCAAGACACCAAATATAAATTGAGAAATAGTTGTTTATAAAATATCAATAGCAGCAATGAAGTACAATACAATAATACACAAAAACAAAAATAAGAACTAGTTCTTTGCTAGAAGTCTGTACATTGTAATCTAACTGATAACAAATACCTGCTACAATAAAAATAGGTTCCCTGTTTAGGATCCATTTATATAGAACACTCTGTCCAAAGAAAAGAATGATCCCACCGGACAATACAAATATGAGTCTTGATTCATCTGATCCGACCTCCGTGTCTTATGATATTAATATTTGTAATAGACTCTGAACTGTGAAATTGGGCCATTCGATAAATTGTCCTCCAGATCTTGTGACAAACTTTTACACTTGGGACTCCGTAAAGAAGGCTGCTGGCACAAAAGTCTCCCACTTGGAAGTATACGGCAGGTGATCTAGGAACAAGTAAGTCCAAGGCTATAATTAAGTCAGCTTGTGACTGCCCTCACCTCCTCCTGCAGCAGTAGAGGTGTAATGCATTCAAAAGGCGTGTGATGATAACCGCACTGACGGCTCTCCTGGATCAATGGAACAGACTCGGTCTGACCATGACAGGGGTTCAGCATATTAAATGTACAAATAGAGGTGGTGATCGATACAAAGCATTATGTAGTAAAGAGGCCCTATGGATGTTTAAATTGGAGACATTATTCCCTGCAGGACTAAATGATAATATAGACTTTGAATTGTTTTGTTAAAATGTGGCAACTCCTCACACCTAGGTTTCCAAAGACCCTAATTAACTTCTATATTGAAGGGTCCAATGATTGTCTCAAACTTGGTGTATGTCATTTAGATTTTGACTTTTTTTTACTAATTTAATTTACCTGATTACATTGCTAGAGAGGCAAACAGAGTCTGGCTTTTATGAAGACGAGTTCTATAAAGTTGATAGCCATTAGGTATTTTTGATTTTGATTAAAGTCCTTCTAAATATATTGTGTAAAATAGGGCATTAATTAGTCAATACATTTACCATTGTTCCACGTATCCCAAAATATTAACAATAGAGACAAGTCAACTATACCCCATCCTTTATGGGTTTATTGATTAGTCTAACTCCCTTTGAGATATGTGTGATATTAGTCCACTTTATTAGTCATGGATAATTCCGTCTTTAGTATTAACCATTAAACATGCAGTGTAACAATAATGATGTATCCTGTCAATTTTTACATGACAGAGGGATGTTTGGCCATCAACTATATCAGATCAGATGGTAAAGAGGTACTGACACGGGCTGGGGCACCCACAGTGAAGTTAAGTGAGTTCGAATATGGGTATGTCTAGATAGCAAATGTAGATATTAGTGTTTATATACATTTTGTATATTATTATTTTGACTATTATAATTATCATTATTATGTTTAATTAAATGATTTAATGTTTATTAGTATTCTGTATTCCATTAGCTCATTTGGTTATTTTTCATCTATATAGCATTAACCGTTGATATCAATGGAATAGATAGCATAGAGGTAATGACATGGACTGGGATAATAGCACTAGAGTAGAGTGAGTTTGAATCCAAGGATTTTATACTTAGGTAAATTAAACTTCATTGATATATTTTTTTAGATTTTTCTAATATGTGTCTGTTTTTTGCATTTTTATTTGCATTAATGTAATCATCACTTTCTATGTACAACCCATTTAGTATGTGATAAATAGAGGTATCTCCATAGAGATCAAGACACCAAAATAAAATAAAGTAAAATGTTTTGTGGTTCACATAGTTGAGAGGTATGTGATTAACACACCTGTAGAACCATGTGGAAACTAATTGTTTAATAAAGTATCCAATTAGGAAAAAGGAAGACCACTATAAAGGAAGAGACCAGGTTCCTTTCCACTACACTCTTTTATAAAGCTTCAATGATTGGAAGAGAAACGCATCAGAGGATCAGATGATTTCTAAATACTGCTACTATTTGCTTCATATCTACCAGACTTTATTACCCATTGGAGTCTGTTCCATTGATCCAGGAGAGCCGTAAGCATGGTTATCATCACGCGCCTTTTGAATACATTACACCTGGACTGCTGCAGGAGGTGAGGGCGGTCACAAGCTGACTTAATTATAGTCTTGGACTTACTTGTTTCTAGATCACCTGCCATATACTTCCAAGTGGGAGACTTTAGTGCCAGCAACCTTCTTTATGGAGTCCCGAGTGTAAAAGTTTGTCACAACATCTGGAGGACAATTTATTTAACGGCCCCGGAGGTCAGATCAGATGAATCAAGACTCATATTTGTATTGTCCAGTGAGTTTATTCTGTTCTTTGGACAGAGTATTCTATATAAATAGATCCTAAATAGGGAACCTATTTTTATTTTAGCAGGTATTTTTTATCAGTTAGATTGGTCTGTACAGATTTCTAGCAAAGAACTAGTCTTATTATTGATATTGTGTATTATTGTATTGTATTTCATTGCTGCTATTGATATTTTATAAAGAACTATTTCTCAAATTATATTTGGTGTCTAGTTATTAAATTTATTATTTATATCTATTTAAGCGCAACACCTTCATTTTATAGTTTTCTTTTTGTGATTACCTTGGTAATCCATTCTTAGGGTGCCCACAGGCCATTTGGTGGATGCAGCTGGACTATATATATTTTATTACATCATGCATTAGCGCCAGGCTGAACTAAATTCCTGTTGTTGCTTTTTATATTAAAAATGGCATCTTGATCTTTGTGTGGGTTCTACCATATCCCTATTATACTTTTATATACTTTCAGATATATATTATCAATTAGTTCAAAACACATCTGTTTCTAGTATCTAGTAACCATTTTTTGGCCACAGTATTTGAGCTCCCCCCAGTGGTGCCTAATCCTAACCTAACCCTCCCCGGGGAGTGCCTAACCCTAATCTCCCTCCGTTGGTGGCTAAACCTAAACCCCCTTTCCCCGGGGAGAAAGCCAGTTACTTACCCGTCTGGATGATCGGGATTTCAGCGGTTCGAGCTGCCGACGTCGGTATTCTACTCACCTTCTAGATATCGTCATTGGCAAATTGCCGTGCAGCGGAATTCAGGAATCGGTATATCAACACCCAGTATCCTGTCCACCTGCAATATGACTGCATCCCTGTACAAGGTAATGGTGTAATTTTCCAAAAGTCCCAAAATATATGAAAGGCTCAGTCAGGGATGCAGTGAATCTTTGGTTAGTATGCAAACAATTCATTAGCTTCAATCAATGACAAGCTCACAATCTTCAGATATAAAGGAGAAAAATGTAATGCTTTTTCTACCTACTTATGGTCATTTTCATGAGATGGGTCAAATAAGCCCCTAAATGTATGAAAATATAATGCAAAGAAAAGAGTTGAAGTTGCATTGATTCTGATTCCAAACAGTCATTTTCAAGTGCATTTAAGGAGATGAAAGTAAATTGGTTCCTATAAGCAAAATAATTTTTTAATTTGGACCGGTTTTCATAAATTACCGCGAAATATTAGCAAGATTAACTCTTCAAAGTGTATATAATACAGTATAATAAATACAAAACAAATTATTAAATATGTAGGTCTTATTGCCGATGCAAAGAACATCAAACGTTATATAACATAATCAAATTTATACAACGCTTATGAAAACAAGGCAGTTTACACTATACTATGCTATACTAAAAATAAGACATTTTGCAAACAGGAGATTACTGGCAGTAGGCTGAAGGCCCCTGGGCTGTGTAGGACATAATTATTAGAAGTGCATAATTTGTAAAAGTGCATTTCTTACCAAATTCGGCATTATACCGGCATTAAACCGAAGTTAAACAGAAGGAGACCACTCTAACCTGAATCCATTCTTTAACAAGAACATATGGACAAAGTATAATCAAGAAATGTAAGTTCACAATATCTACACTACAAGCAACTGCTGTCTGCATCACCTGGGTAATCTGCACTGGCCTCTGTTTGCTCACTATAAGAACTTACCTGCTATTATTTGTACTGACTCGCTCATTTCACAAACAACTCATAGCTTACTGTATTCAGTGCCAAATTTAGTATATGTCTTAGAAATAATATCTTTCCACCTCTCTTCTTTTCCTAGCCTATCATCTGTCTTCTAATTCAGTTTACTTTAATATTCCATTTCTCCTCTTTTCCTCTGCTCAATAATAGTTTGGAAATTTTGCAGGCACATTTTCATTGTTACTTGCTTCTCTGCACTCATACTTTATTCCCACATCTAGTTTTCCTCCCCATACCCAACTCTTCCACACCATTATCATGTGTACCTCCCCCTCCACTCACTGTCTACCTAATACTCTGCTCTACCCCCTTTTTCCACCTATATCATTTCCCCCTTGTCTCCTCCACCTCCTCCTTCCTTTATCTCCCCTCTTCTGTCTGCCGTCCTCCCTCTCCTCTCCCACTAATACACTTTCATTCTCTTCTACCCCTCCTTTGTCCTACTACCCCACTGATAATCCTTCCTCCAAACCTCCTCTCCATGTCACCCCATACCACCCCCATCATATTAAACTCCCTCCCTGCCAACCACCTACAGGTTCCCTTCCCAGCCCTGGTCCCCGCATAATCTCTCCACTACATTCATCTCAGCCACCCATATTAAACTCACCTTCTCGCTACAGCAACCCAAATAATCTAATTCACATCTCTCCCACAAACACTGTCCCTCTATCCTGTGCCCTCTGGAATGCCAGATCAGTATGTAACAAACTCGTACCCACCCATGACCTTTTCATCTCTAAAAACTTGCATCTCCTAGCCATTACTGAAACCTGGATTTCACCCTCTGACACCACTTTCCCTGCTGCTCTCTCCTCTGGGTGCCTAATCTTCTCTCATACCCCTCGGCCTGGGGGTCGCCATGTTGGTGGGGTAGGGGTCCTTCTATCCCCCGGTTACTTCTACCAACTCCTTCCCTCTGAACCATCTCTTACTTTCTCTACATTTGAGGTTCATGCTATACGCCTCTTCCAACCAGTTCACCTTAGAGTAGCTGTCATTTACCGTCCTCCTGGCCCTCCTTCCAAATTCATTGACAACTTCGCTTCCTGGCTTCCTCACTTCCTCTCCTCTGACCTTCCCTCTATTATCCTAGGTGACTTCAATATTCCTATTGATATCCCCACAGAAGCCTCTGCCTCCAAAATCCTCACCCTCATGTCTTCATTTGGTCTCTCCCAATGGACCTCCTCACCCTCCCATGTGAGTGGACATTCGCTTGACCTGGTCTTCACTCACCGTTGTGATATTTCTGATTACTCCAATTCCCCATTCCCCCTCTCAGACCATCACCTTCTCTCTTTTAACCTATCCCTCTCTCCTTCCCTTCCCCTACCTCCTAAGGCCACTATCACTAAGCGTAACATTGACGCTATTGACACCGTTTCTTTTTCTTCCAAGCTCGACTCACTTCTCTCCCCTATCCTCTCTCTCTCCTGCCCTGAACAAGCCATTTCTCTATACAATACCTCCCTTACTTCTGCTCTGGAGTCTGTTGCTCCGGCGATCACTATTCACCCTCGCAGATTTACACCTCAACCCTGGTATTCCAAATGCACCAGATACCTGCAAAAGTGTTCACGAACTGCCGAACGACAGTGGAGAAAATCATGCTCTAAGGCTGATTTTCTCCATTTCAAATTTATGCTCTCATCATACAGTGCTGCCCTTTCCCTCTCTAAACAGTCATATTTCAAGAACCTCATCTCCTCTCAGTCCTCAAATCCCCAACGTCTCTTCACCACCTTCAACTCCCTCCTCCGCCCACCCCCTCCTCGCCTCCCCTCCTCGCTCTCTGCCCTTGATTTTGCTACCTATTTTACATCTAAAATTTACTCCATACATCAGGACATCATATCCCACCAGTCCCCATGCTATCCACTTCAGCCTCTCTTCCCAGATCACCCCTCTCCTTCAATTTTACCAACTCTAACTTTCTTTTCCCCTGTATCTGGAGAGGAAGTCATGTCCCTCATCCAGTCCTCCCCCCTTCCACCTCCCCCCTTGACCCTATCCCTTCACGTCTCCTCTGCTACCTCTCTCCTTCTGCTTGCTCCCATCTTGCCCACCTCTTTAATCTCTCCCTATCATCAGGCACTGTCCCGTCTGCATTCAAACATGCCCTTGTCTCCCCCATACTAAAAAAAACAACCCTTGATTCTAACACTCTCTCCAACTACCGTCCCATCTCTCTCCTCCCTTTTGCTTCCAAGCTCCTTGAGCGTGTTGTTTTCAAGCGCCTTACCACCTTTCTTTCCTCTCATTCCCTCCTTGACCCTTTTCAGTCTGGCTTCTGCTCTCTCCACTCCACTGAAACTGCCCTCACAAAAGTCAGCAATGACCTCCTTGCTGCTAAATCCAAGGGCCACTACTCTCTGCTCATTCTCCTTGACCTTTCTGCTGCTTTTGACACTGTGGACCACCCTCTCCTTCTGCAAATCCTTCACTCCCTTGGTCTGCGTGACACTGCCCTCTCCTGGCTAGCCTTCTACCTCTCTGACCGATCCTTCTCTGTCTCCTCTCATGACTCCTCTTCTACCCCACAGCCTCTTGCAGTGGGTGTTCCCCAAGGTTCTGTTCTTGGACCTCTCCTTTTCTCACTCTATACTTCCTCACTAGGTGAACTAATCAGCTCTTTTGACCTCCAATATCATCTCTATGCTGATGATACTCAGATCTACCTTTCCTCCCCTGACCTCTCTCCCTCTCTCCTCACTCGTGTCTCCAACTGTCTCTCTGCCATTTCTTCCTGGATGTCCCAGCGATTTCTTAAACTTAATATGTCTAAGACTGAGCTTATCATCTTCCCTCCCCCCTACATAACCACACTTTCCACCATTTCTTTATCAATTGATGGCACAACTATCTCCTCTAGCCCCAAAGTGCGCTGTCTTGGAGTTATCCTGGACTCCTCCCTCTCCTTCAAACCACATATCCAGAATCTCTCACAGTCCTGTCGCTTTCATCTTAAAAATATTTCCAAGATTAAACCCTTTCTCACCCAGGATGCCACAAAAACCCTCATACACTCATTGGTCATCTCCAGATTCGACTACTGTAACCTTCTCTTATCTGGCCTCCCCAAATCCCTTCTTTCCCCTCTCCAGTCTGTCCTCAATGCTGCTGCTCAGCTCATCTTCCTCTCAAAATGCTCTGCATCTGCCTCCCCTCTCCTACAAGCCCTCCACTGGCTCCCCTTCCCCTTTAGAACGCAATTTAAGGTTCTCACACTCACTTACAAAGCCCTTAGCCATTCCTCTCCTATTTATATCTCTGATCTCATCTCCCTTCACTCTCCTGTCCGCCCTCTTCATTCAACAAATGCACGCCGCCTCTCATGCCAATTGATTACTTCCTCCCACTCCCGCCTACAAGATTTTGCCCGCGCTGCTCCCCACCTTTGGAACTCTCTCCCACTTCCCATCAGACTCTCCACCTCTCTACAATCCTTCAAACGTGCTCTCAAGACCCACTATTTCATCAAAGCCTTCCAGCTCTCATCTTAACTTGCTGCTACATACTCCTCTCTCCCTGCCTACCCCATCTGTTTCACCCCTGTCTGTCTGTCCCTCCCCCTTAGAATGTAAGCTCATATGAGCAGGGCCCTCTACCCTCTTGTGCATCTCCTTACTATACCTTCATCTACTTCTTACTCTCTACCAGGGCACCTAACACTTGATTGCTTTGCATTGTTGCTTATCTGGGTGTTATGGTCGTGAATGTAGCAATGTATATTATCCATGTCCTGTAATGTATTGTACTGTACTGTAAGTCACTGTAAATCAATCTATTTGTTTATGTACTTTGTGAGGCGCTGGGGAACACTTGTGGCACCATATAAATAAACGATAATAATAATAGTTGTAGTTTTTGTTGAATGTAAGGATTATTTACAAAGTGTAACTAGTACACACTATGAAACATCTTGATTTATCTCCAGTACCCTAGGATTGTCCACCTAGCGAACATTATTGTACAAGCTTGATCTCTGCACTTGAGAGATGCTTCTGCAACCTCAAAGTCTATCAAAGTGTGCAGAGGAAGGCAGGATCTCAGTGCAAAACTGTATATAACACTTCAAGGTCATCTCCACACAGCTTTAAAACACCCTCTTTCATTAATTAAACTTTGGAATTTTTCTCCTACAATTAGGGTCGGTCTGGCCTGGTAGGGTCTGGAGAAATCCCCAGTGGGCTCCTCTGCTTTGGAGCTCTGCCCACTATAAACAGGGTTAGGATCTAAATCAGGGGCAGGTTGGTGACTGATCCCAATTGGACTGCCTTGGCCCAGGACAAGCTGTATCTGTTCATAAGGCTGCTGTGCTGCTGCCCAGTGCCCTGTAATACTGAGGAGTTTCCTGATCAGTGTAAGAACTCCTCAGCAGTGTCTACTGTGCTCCAAATGACTGACTGGACAATTACATACAGTACATCAGAAAATTAGAGCACATACATGCCCCCCACATACACTGATTGCCAGGGAAACAGGAAGCTGCTGGAGGCTGGAGAGGAAAACTTACTAATATAGAGAAAATAACACTAATTTAACAGGCACTGCTCATATGGCAATATATGTTATGCAATGCTGTTATAGTCACCTAAGGAAGGGTAAAAGATGGACCCTATACATGGTATCTATGTACTCACATATACAATAAAAGTACTATCTAATTGTCATACAAAGATGTTAATACAACGGGGACTGCTAATCAGCAGAATGCAGTAACCTGTGTGTAACCCTAATAGGGCACCAAAAACCAGCAATAGTTGTTGAATTGAAAACACTATCAGGGCAGTATAATTGCTGTGTCCAATATAGCAGCATAAATGTACAGAAGTTGCAAAAGAAATATCAGTGTCATGAATGCTATTTAAGGGAGAAGCTCCGACCTTTAGTATAATAGAAAAATTAAATCCCAAATATGACCTGAGTGTAGGGGTGTCCTACATTGTGCACATGCAGGGCACCCTGGAGACCGGCGCGTGTTTCGCCAGCGAGGCTTGATCACGGAGGAATCAGCTACCGTATATATAATTTAATACTGACCATCGGTACACTGTTCTATATATTCTTTCACCTCCCGACTGCAGCCCAGTAATTTTACCCCCTTCTTTTTGTCCAATGCTATTATGGTATGACAAAAGAAGGGATTTAAATGAATGCCTGCTACAGGGTCATGACCTTCTTTTTTTCGAGGGGTTACTGTGACACACAGGTCTCTCACTTCCCATTCTCTGCTATGGCATGATGGTAAGCAGCAGAACTCTGTGATGAATCGGGACTCTTGACATCCCTCCCTTATCTTCTTTCTGTACTATACGGTATATCTCTATAATTGACCGGTCCATTTACAGGACCTATATGTTTTGTTATTTTATCTGGAGATTTCGTTGATTGTATTTTCAGTTTGGTACAGTAATATAGATGTTGCTCCATTCAATGAATGTTTACCATTTATCCCTGACTAGTTTATGATCTGGGTGTATTTTTATTTCGTTTGTGATATACCAATGCTGTTTAGCATTTGGTATAATTTGTGTATATTTATGTTGTATTGTCTTTATTATGTTTTGCCACTTTCATTGGAATATTCTTTTTCCCAGCACTTTTCACTATCACGATTTTTCTTTCATTAACTTATATGTCTGAATGTTATGTTAGTCCATTTTTAGCTTGAATCCATTAAAAATTATATTTTATTAACCACTACATGCTTACCAGCTATAAGATTGCGCCGATATAGAGTCTTGGATTTGGCCCTAGGACCTTAATCCTTTTTCTCTTGTTCTGCAATGATTTACTCTGAGCAGCACCACCACCACTACTCCAGTAATATATCTGGATTCATAGGAATACTGTGGATATAGCCTCTCTCCCTTTTTCACATAGGATAACATTTTCCTTGATATATTTCCTTAATTTATGGTGATTTTGTTGCCTGTGTGGTGGATCTCTTCACCCTTCCCCCCTTCTTGTCCTTTATTTGACTACTTTTATTATTACTCCACAAATGCAGCCACTGATTTTTATTATTATACTACAGGGTGTGCAGATAAAATGTATTAGACTAAACTGATATTGCATAAAAAACAATAGGGAAAAAACAGAGTGTCACTGCACAGGTTTAAATAATACCTATTATATAGATCAGTCAATAAATAATAAGAGGTGTAGGTGTATTGCTATAACCACTATCTAAAGCATTGAACCCGTCAGGGTATATATACGGTTGTGGAGGTGCTTCTTAGAGTGAAATATAGGAAAAAAAAGGAAAATTGTGGATGGTCTAGTCATCCACAAATGGACTCTATAACGAGAGAACACAAATCTGCAATACCTAACCTCTATAAAACTTAACCTTTATTGGGTATCAAATAAGACATAATAAAAAGGACTCACAGACACATACAACAATTACTATATACACACAGGGGCGCCGAGAGGGGGGGGAGTGGGTACTGATTACCGGGGCCCAGGCTTCCTGAGGGGCCCGGCGGAGGCCCGGGTCTGTCGCCACTCCCCCTCCCTCACAGCAGCCCAGCACACAGCGTGTGTTGAGCTGCAGTGGAGACTGCTCGTGGCTGCTGAGCACAGCAGTCTCATAAGCCTGTGGGGGGAGCGATCACACTGATCATGCCCCCCCTGGCTTTGCGCCAGGCTGAGGGGGCTCAGAGCACCCCCTCTCCCCAGTGCACAGCGCCACTTCGCGGCGCTGCATATATATTTTTTTCCCGGGAAGGGGGCGTGGCCATGCCTCCTGCGATTAGGTCACGCCCCCTATTACCCGGGCCCGCCGCAGCTCTCAGCAGGCCTGTATACACATATCCAAATTGGAAGCTGAAGTTGAAAAATCACTTCAGTTATTGTAGATGCATGATAGGCGAAATATATACACTTCATTAAGGAATAAAGACTATATCGTAAAAAATCTGAATATTCAATGTAAAAAACACAAGGTACAGCAAAGTGAAATAATTCGTTTTCTTGGTGAGGCAAATGAAGACCACCATCACTATTATATAAATGAAAACCACCGACACTATTATATCTGCGTAAGTTGGAGAGATTGTGAAAGTTAAAAAAAGAGAACAAAGGTGAGTTGGATGTATCCAAATCTGCAACTGGGCTCTGCTGTCTTCTCTCATACAATGTAGAGGAGAGAAAATGAGAGATCTGCCAGTGCAAGCATCCCTTGAAAAAAGTCAACAGTGAACCACATCAAACCCAATCTCTGCTGTTGGTTATTGTACAGTTTGCATTGGATGACCAATGAGAGGATTATAAGTTCGGTATGTGAGTTCCTGGGAAGAAGGTAAGTTTATATGAACCAGAGGTTTCTGAAGAAATATAAACAAAAGTCTGGGATAAAGATTCTGAAACAAAGGCCCTGCTGCTTCTTCTCATGTGTATCTACAGAGGAGAAGAATGTACAGTAATCCCATGGAAATAAAATGTTTATATATAGTCAGTGGTTAGCTATATAGACCAAAATCTCTACCTATTGTCGTCTTGCCAAATGGTATTGGACATTAACTGGGAGGTTTAAAGGGTCAATATTGCGCCACTTGGAAAAAAGAAAAATGAAATATCAAGACAACAGATAAAGTGTAGTTCATCCGCGTAAGAGTATACATTAATGGTTAATCAATAAATACGAGAATAACATTCACATCCTCTATATGAGGAAATATCTGAAGTTATATATATCCAAGAACTCTTATTTGTATATTATGAAGAACATTGGTTCTATGTATCAAGATTAATTAACTACAAAAGGTGTAATTCGTTGTTAACAAAAAGGAAACTGAAGAAGACGAGAAAGTCTTGAATCACTATGGAAATATACACTTTGCAAGTGAATAGCGACCATCAATTCATTACTGGAAAACCAGTCATCATATTTCCATCGTTGTATAAATGGTCAATGCAGTGAGAACGCAGGTGACATGAATCAAAATGATAGTGACTCAATTAGCACATAATGGAAATACTGACATCAGTTAATCATAAATATTTTGAAAAGAATATACTGCATAAATGTGTCAATCAGGAACTATTCCACAATAACAACCACTTTACAATGATGTGAAATTTACAGGTATAAATTGGAGTCAGGCAAGATCACCTAAATAATTAAATAACAAAACTAAACAATGTAGGCTCCGTATGTAAGGCATCACACATGAGCGGTATAGATAGACCTAATGTCAGGGTGTCTCGCACCGTACAGTCGCGGGGCACCTGGATCTAAAACATATGGCTGCAATTTGAATGATAGCAGTAGGTAACTATCTAAATTAATGTCCGCATCTGGAGCATGATAGGTGAGCTGTGCTGTATAGCCTGATGCTCAGGTGTTCCAAATCAATAGGTCGCCGGGCACTCAAAAAATGTCTCACTGATGCCAGCTCCGTGTGTGCAGAAAAGAAGGGGGGGGTTTGGACGGTGCTACTGAACCTTGTGTTGGTGTGTCCTGCTCCTGCAGTCGTGGGGAACACGAAGCCGAATCTGACGCGCATTTCACCTGTCTCTGGCTGGGTCACGGAGATCAGCTGTGATAAACTGATATTGCACAAGTTGCATGTCCAATTTAGATATTGCACCACAGAAAGCTAATTAGGAAGTTCTCAATTTAGCATCTTTTCATAGTGTATTTTTCTCATCACCACTACACACTGGCAGGATTGTAGCCGTAGCATGATTGACATGCTGCGGTATTTAGGGGGCGGACACAAGGACCTTTCTGCAATAGGCGTACCAAGCCCAGGGTCTGCATTGTCAGACGCAGACTTTCTGGACCAAGCTGTCCAGTTGTAATAGCCAGACTAAGTTTCAGCCTGGCCAGAGCAGTAACCATCATCATTATGGTGATCTGAGGCAGCATCTATGGATTTTGCGCTCAGATCGCAGCTGCATGCAGGAAGTGTCTATTTCCTACAGACACCTCCTGATGCTTTAGCATTTTAGTTGAACAATATTACACAGCTGTTTACCTGCTGCAGTGCAATAACATCTATCTCTGCATCAGGCCCTCAGGCATATTGGTGAATGGCCTCTTGCCTTTTTTTCAGATTAGCATCCTTGTCGCACTGCAATAGCATGCAAATCCATCAGCACTGTACAGGGTATGCATAGTTTGTGTTTTCATCATATCGCAGGGATTAATGTGGGGGAAACCAACTACTAGGTTCCAAGCAATATATGGTTTCTAGGTTATGGATACAGTGGCGAAGTTAGGGGGAGTTGTTCGGCAAGTGCACCAGACAAGTGGGTGGCTCTGTGAGGGGGTAGGTGCAGACAGTATCAGACTGCATGCAGTTTGCAGGAGAAATTGCTGTTGGGCCACTGGAGTGTCCCATCGCCTTCACAATCACATATGTCTCCTAAAATACTGCTTTGGTTCAGATTCGGTTTTTGTTTTAGTTTTGGATCTCTTTTTAATTGATAAAAATAGCTAAAATCATGTAATTTGGATCTGTTTATATGCTATTCAAAACCAGAGATTATTTTTTAAAATCTGAATTTATAGTAGACCGAACTGGGACTCGGTTCTACTCGAAACCCTAAAAGTGATCCGAGCTGGGACTCAATTCGACTCTAAACCCCAAAGATCAGGTGTGTTCATTTTTCTGGAAAACCAAACTGCATATCTCTAGTTCAAATATACTAAGCACCTGCATTCAAGCTGCTGCATTCAACATTTGTTCCTTGAGCAAGAAACTCTGCTATACCACCTATTCCTGTTCTCAGCCCTTGTTCAAGTCTCCATCAATCTCTTCCTAGTCCCATAGACATTTGGACCTCCTGCTAGCATTCCTTTGGTCGCAAATGTCAGTTCTTTGGTTCTGGGTATCTCGTAGCTAGGGTGATTGTTTGCAGGTTCCAGAGCAGTGTTTCTGCACATGCAGAGTACAGTCCTGAGTTTCTCATTTATGATTTACCTCCAATTTTAGCTTATGCTGGTTCTGAGTTTTCATTTGCCTATGATTCTTGAGTTCCATGTAGTAGGTTCTAGCTCCAGGCTTCTGGGTTCATGTCCGGGGGCTGAACACTCAGCATTAGTTCCATGGTGTAGCGCTTAGGTTCCAGGCCACAATCTAGTCCAATTTCTGGTCTAGGGACCTTCCCTGCCTCCAGTGCTACTCCAGTCCTGATTGACTAGATGAGTAGTATTTTCATCAAAGCCTCCAAAATCTATTTCAGTCCTGCTTCTACTAGACCCAGGGTTCCCGAGACAGATCGACAAAATCAGAAATCTGTGACAAGATGTTATTATTATTATTATTAGACCCATCTAAAGCTGCAGGTGACCAAGGAGCTCATGAAGCCAATGCAACTCTGTGAAACTCTGAGTACATATGTATTAAACTATACCAATTTTGATGACAACAGTAACAATGGGATGTAGTCAAAATATACAATCAAAACATAGATGTCGACACGAAAACTTCAATTGTCATTCTGTAATGTTGACATGGTAAAAATGTTGACAATCAAAAGGTCAACATGGACACACAGTCAACAGGGCCATAAGGTCAACAATTAAAATGTACTGTAGACACAGTCAAATGTCGACATTTTAAAAAAGTGTCAACATGGTCAAAATGTTGACAGTCAAAATGTGAACAGTTAAAATGTTGACATATATTATGACTGTAACAATTTTAACAGTGTCTAAATTTTGGTTGACTACCTTTTGACTTTCAACATTTCAACCCCGTCGATATTTTGATTTTGATCTTATGATATGTCTATATTCTTTAGGATGACATTTTGACTCTGGAGACATACAGTATTGTCTACATTATGTCCATGTCCCTGTTAACATTTTGACTGGCTACATATTAATTATCAATTTATAGTCCATGTCAAACTTTTGGTTGGCTACATATTGTACCTGGCAACATTATGATGCCTATATTTTGTAGTAATACATCGAACCTGTAAAAACAGTAGACACAAGGTCTATATTTCCTGTTTTGCAGCAATTTCCAGCAGTTAGTTGGACTTCACTGCAGGGCAGGAAACTGAGTTTGACAGGTGCCTCTCATTGCATTATGTAACTGATAGTCTGATATTTGTTTTACATTGTTGCAGCTGTAAACAAAATCAGCACATACATCACTGCAATACTATGTATTGCTGAAAATATTGTGATGATCTGATAGTGGCTATTCTTTCCACTCTGACATCCAAATTGGGGATGCATGGATGTACATGAGATGAAGACAGCTATAAATATTCTATACCTAGTCAAATGTTCCTTAAACATACTATTTTATATGTAAGCTTATTTGTGGTGCACTTTTTATTGCATTGTTTTATTAGGCCAATATATGAAGTAAGACATGTACTGGTGGTTGAAAAAAAAAGTTTGTGGAGAACCAGTAATAGACTAGAGTTACAACTTGATAATGGACACTACACAATGCCATACGGAGCCCATTGAGCTTTGTTTTTTGGCTTCTTCCTATAAAATGTATATAATGGCATAAAAGCTTCCAGATCTTTACAATTTGTGAGACATTACGTGAAAGGTTCTCATATGATGTACACCAAGGCATAGGTTAAACAATTTTTTCCTATATATCATTGGTGACACTACCAGCATTACATTGTTATTGTGTTTTTTTCTTTTAAGCATCAAAACATCATTTATGTGCTATTATTTTGGTGTGTATATGATAGATATGCATTTTAAAAAGACAGAAGGATACTATATTCCTCTTCAATAAAATCCTTTTGGTGTTTATTTTCTTCTCTCTGCCAGTATGATATCTCTTATTAGTAAACTGAAAACTGAAGTTTATGACTACAGAGCACATTACAATTTTCTTGCTTTTAGCTCAGTGGTATGCTTTATTAAAATCTAATTATGCTTTGTAGATATTGGATATCGTGTTGTTTTTTATAGGTCATGATTACACTCTTTTTTTTCCTTCACAGGTTTTCAAAGACCCTTTATTCTACAAATAATGAGGGTGGAAATCTCCCTCAAAAGACATAGTATATATAGTCTAAGACAAATAAAATCAAATTATTCTGGAAAACATCAGAGAAAATAAAGCAAAATATCAATTAGGTATTTACAAAAATACTGTTCATTTTTAATACATTTCTGAAAATATATGAGTTATGTATTTTAGGCCTGATTCAAAGTTACATGCTATGATAATATGAGCACAGTTGGCCTATGTTTAAGCACTGCACATACATTTGAGTTAGAGATGTGCTCCAACCCCCAATGTTTTGGTTTTGTTTCTAATTCATGTTTTGGTTTTGGCAAAACAACCTTCACATGTTTTGGTATTGGATCTGTATTTTTTTCATAAATGTATAAAAACAGCTAAAAACAAGTAATTTGAGCTTGTTGTTGGTGCTACAGTATTATTAACCTTAATAACATTAAATTCAAGTGATTTTCAGTCACTTTTGACCACCTTACAGTTCACAACATTGTTCACCAATATTGGCCAAAGGCTGGTTGGCCAAACTAAACAACAGAACAGCAGCAGAAACACATGGCAGTTTAAAAGAATATAGCACATCTATGAAACATTGCAACACAGCAGTGGCAGACAGGGTTGCAGGATATCAGTTCAACAAACTATACAACCACATAGAAACCACAAATTTTTTTAATAAATCAAGAATTAGATCAGAGGCCTGAGAGCAGTGTAGGGAAATGTAGGTAGTGGAACGTAAGTAAAGGAAGGAAGGATTGATTAGTTATTTCATTTCATTATTTGACTAATTAAGAAATATAAGATTAAAAAGACAAAAAATGAAAACTTTGACAGGAATTATGAAGAATATTTGGTATTATTCAGTAAAATACACTAGAGAAATTATTTATACCAGTCAACAGAAATGCTTGTTGACCATGGATAAGCAGAAACTCTTTCTGCTTGTGGACTAGATTTAGGATAAAAAGCATGGTATTAGCCCTCATACAGTACTCAGACTCTCTGGTGCACCTCATAAATGTACTACAGGGGTGTGTTACCCAAAGAAGAGAGGAAGGGAGTAGTGGTCTAGTATGGCCAGTGGGTCAGCCTCATAATATTTGTTAGAGTAAATAAGCAAATTTGGAGTCAGTAGCACAACTATTAATTGTCTTGGCTTCTTGTTTCAAACCTTGTCAGGGATCCTTGGCTATTAATAATGTATTCTTTTCTGATTAAAAGTGTGTTGCAAATTAGTAATGTATTAGAGCAATAACCAATAAAAAATGTTTGCCTATGGAGAAAAGACCATCCCCAATGTCCCCCAAAAATACATCCCATAATGAAAAGAATAGTGGTGCAAGATGTAATTGTCCTTGGGCCCTCACACCAACCCTTATGATGGATATTAAAAAGGACATGCACAGTTTAACAAACCAAGCAGTTTAGTGACAGGGACTGTCACTTTTGTAGTAGAAGTGCTTGGTTTGTTTGGGCACCCTCAAAACTAGCTACCAATGTGAAGGCAGCTAACAGTGTTCTTAATCCTCTCTACAGTTGTAAGATGGCATTCTTCTCATCTGATTTCTCACCCTTATCAATGTAAATATCATCATCACACTATATTAGCTCAAGCCACCATTAATGTAATTGGTTGGAAAGGTCTTCCTCATGGACTTTGTACTGTAGTTAATTTTTATGAACATTAGATTTTCAAAATTTTTAGGAAATAGCCGCCTATGGCAATCACTTACAATGTTCCCGGCTGGGCTAAACACTCTTTCTGAGTAAACACTGGAGGGTGGGATGTTGAAGTAAAAAGTAAAGCTCATTTGTACAGGGGCTACAAATTGCCTTTTTTTACTTCCAGTAGTCAAAGGGACTGTCTGACATTTTAACTTGTAAAACATTTTTATTAAAATAATCCTCCACCATTCTATTGATGGTTACTGTATCATATTGAGTTATGGTAGAAGTGTAATTTTGGGCAGTTCTTTTAGGCCTGACCACATGTCATAATGTTGTTTCACTGTTGTGCTAAGTGGACTCATCCCTAGCATCAGCAGGTCTCTGGGAAAAGGTAAGTTTTTTCCTGGCAGCAGCACTTGCAGGAGAAAGTGAAGCAGGAGTCTTTGCTGTATCATGTACCACTTGAGCTGACAACTTGCTCACATAGAGCTTTTTGCATCTCTTAAGATCTGTGTTAGTTAGAACAAAGACATTAGGTATGCCTTAAACCTAGGATCAAGCATGGTTGCCAAATGTGATGATCCAATTGCAAGATCTTGACAACCCTTAGTTCTGGCAATGCGAATACATAACTTGAATTGCAAGTCCAAAGTGGAATTGCTTAATTTCAGCTCCTCCTTTAGTTTCTCTAGCTGCTTTCCAATAACTTAAGGGAAACACTTGACTCAGGCTAGCAGTGTCTGAACTCACTTGGTTGCTACTTCAAATGGTTTTAGAAACTTGCAGAAAATGAAAAGTATTCTCCACTGTGCTGGACTAAGGTACATTCCCCTCTTCTCACCCTATGTCATGGCTTGTTGTGTAGGTTTGGATGGCTTGTTGCTGTTCCTCTATTCCCTGAAACACATAAAGGTTGGAATTCCAATTGAACTGGGATGAAGATTCACCCCCAGCAGCAGCTCTAATGCTCAATTATTCTTCTGGGAAATTCTGGATAGGAGAGTAGTTAGTTAGCCATTGCAAACTGGATGCAGGAGGTCTGTGTCTGATCATTAATGGGGCGATTGATAACGAAGGTGTTGGCAATGAGAGATATTGCATGAGCTGAGATCTAGCTGAAAGCTGTGAGCTAGCTGATACTTGGCTGCTTGTTATTATTTTACTAGATGTTTCAGCTTTTTCAAAAAACTTTGCATGAACTTACTGCAAATTATGTAATAGGGAGGAGGTTCTTAGATGGTTAACAGCCCTAGTTCTACTTACTTTGGCTTCACAAATGTTACAGTTGGCTTGACAAATGTTGTTAGGATTTGGCAAAAAATAATTCCACATAAAAGAGGTGGATTTTGGGGGTTTTATGCCCAGACATGACAATAGCCATCTTATTATCCTCTTACAAGGGGCAAGAACTGCTCCCACTGGTGCCTGACATACAGAAACAAAATCCTCATCATCAACATCCTCATTAAGCAGCTACACAAATATTCCTTTTGTCCTGTTTCACTTCCAAGGTAGCATCCTCAAGTTCTATTTCACCATCTTTAAATGTGCTGTTCATCCCCACAATTGCAGAGGGTGAAGAAATGGTTGAAGAAGTCTTCCCTATGAGATCAGTATCAGAAATGTCAGACTCAAACAGAGCACTCATGGACACCCTTATACTCTCCTTCTGGATTTGTGACATTTATGAACACACTGTTTGTTTTTTAGCCTTAGTTTTTTGTTTTTTTCTGCACTGAATTACCACATCTTCTAGACTCTGAGTGAGAATGTGTTGCATCATCATGTGAGGTTACAGAAGAAGATGACTGACTGACAGCAGTTGTAGAACCACCACTCGCAAATAAAGGTGAAGGCCTAAGCCTTTCCTTGCCACTGCATGTGGTATATGGCATGTTGGCAATTTTTTGTTTTTTGTCAGTAAACTTTTCTTTTATTAATATAGGTGATGTTTTTTACTTTAACAGTATTAAATCTTGTTTTGATTTTAGGTGAAAAAGTGATATAGTGGTGCGCCCTTTAACCAGGGTTCATAAGTGGATTATTAACAGCTGACATAAAGTAATACTGCCAAAACTAATTAAGAAAAGAAAATGGACAAGGAATAAATGTCTGCACTTATAACCAATATAAAAAATACTCCTTAATTTATTGGCAACATAGTAATAAGAATATCAATAACAAAATAGAACTGCAGTTCCTAGGATAATAAAAACAATATTAGATAAACTGAAAAAGTATATCAATCAGTGCACTGAGTAGTGATAAAAATGAGTATCCAAAAAGAAAGTCTCAACTAATAAAAAAATGTGTATCTGAAGTATGACTCGTATACAATAAAAAAGAGTCCTGTTTATCAAAATGTATGAGCACATGATTAAATTCAGTAAAAAGATATGTATATACACACACCATATATAATGGTGTATTGGTAACCTTTCCCCACCTCCAGGGGGATAATCTCCAGCAAATGGAACTGAGTAGCAATGTCACTCACCACTCCCTTGGGTGGAAAAGCACAGGTTTCCAGAAATCCTGGCTTGCAATTAATCCTTGGTTGGTAATCCGGTTTAATATAACTCCTTTGGTGTTGGAGTGAATGGTAAAACAGTGTGGTAGGTCTCCAGCAACTTGAAGCCCGCTGATAATCCACGTGCTGTGACCTTTTGATAAAACCCCTGTGAGAGGGGAGAAACTAGTTAAAGGAACATCTTAGTATCTGCAGTATTGCTGGGATTCATCAAGGCCATTGCACTGGACTATTCCATTCAGCCGCTGTATTCCATTTATAACAAGCATGCTTATCTTGGTTTTGACTGTTCAGCTGCTGCTGTCTGAGTCCTCCGCCAATCCTTATACTGAGCGGGAGCTGAAAATAAAGGAGATAGCAGCATGGAGTCACAAGCGGGCCACACAGCCGGAGGCTAACCGTGTTCTGCTGTGGTTTATTCTGCTGGCACAGCACATGGATTATCAGTGGGATTCAAGTTGCTGGAGACCTACCACACTGTTTTACCATTCACTCCAACACCAAAGGAGTTATATTAAACCAGATTACCAACCAAGGGTTAATTGCAAGCCAGAATTTCTAGAAATCTGTGCTTTTCCACCCAAGGGAGTGATGAGTGACATGGTTACTCAGTTCCATTTGCTGGAGATTACCCCGCTGGAGGTGGGGAAAGGTTGAAAATACACAATTATATATGGTGTGTATATACATATCTTTTTACTGAATTTAATCATGTACTCATACATCATGATAAACAGGACTATTGTTTTATTGTATGAGTCATTCTTCAGATACACGGTTTTTATTAGTTGGGACTTTCTTTTTGGATACTCTTTTTTATCATTACTCAGTGCACTGATTGATATACTTTTTCAGTTTATCTAATATTGTATTTAATATCCTAGGAACTGCAGTTCTATTTTGTTATTGATATTCTTATTACTATGTTGCCAATAAATTGTCAAAACAGCTTTTAAGGAGTATTTTTTATAGTGGTTATAAGCACAGACATTTATTCCTTGTCCATTTGATTTTAGGTGCCCTGTCTTAAACCCTCTATGCCCTTGAGCACCGACTTTAGTAGATGTTGAAACACTAGTATCATCATGACTGACATCAGCTGTAGCACTAGTACTTGGAAGCTGATCCTGCTATTCTATCAACTGATTGTGATCCATATCAACTCACATTGCTTATAGTAATGGTAGTACAGAACCTACTGAACATAAATGTTTAACACAGTGCCACTGAACATACAAAAGTGTTAGAAAAAAAGTTTTTTATTTTTTTAACAATTGACAACTTCACACTGCAACTCCCAGCTCTAATATTAATGGTGACATGGCACCTACTGATTTTTTTTTAACAAATGACACCTTCACACTGTGACTTACAGCACTGATATTAATGGTGGCTCGACACCTACTAAACATTATTTTTTAACATAGTACTTCTGTTGTTAATCATACTGAAGGATCAAGAACAGGTCTGAATTACATGATTTAGCTGTTTTTATCAATTATTAAAGAAATCCAAAACTAAACCTTAATGTTTTATTTTTGGTTATAAATAGTGTTTTGATTCTCGCAAAACCACCCTCAAAAGTTTTGGTTTGGATTTCCTTCAAATTAATAAAAACAACTAAAATCAGGTCATTTTAACCTGTTTTTGCTCCTACAGTATTATTAACATCAATAACATTAATTTCCAGTTATTTTCAACCAATTTTGACCACCTCACAGCTCACAATAGTGTTTTCACCAATATTGTCAAAAGGCTGCATTGAGCTGACTGGCTAAAGTAAGCAACAGAACAGTAGCACAAACACATGGCAGTTTAAAATAATATAGCACACTTATAAAACAAATTGGCACCAAAGTAGCAGACAGATGGTAGTTTAATAAACTATACGATTCTATAGAATGTTTTCATTAATCAAGAACAAGATCACAGGCCTGAGCCCAGCACATTTGGGGTGGAGTATTTAGTGGAAGCGAGGTAGAACATTGAATAGTTGATTGTTTGATTACTAACAATACCAATAGAGACATATAAAAAAAACTATTGAAAACAAGCTTCCAATGAGATTTTTAAAGTGGAAATTGAATCCAAACAGCAAATTACTGGCCCCTGGACAATACAAGAGATTCAATGCAGTGTAACAGCCTAGTTGAAGTCACAGTTAAAATATGTTATTATCAGTCTCATCATCACCCATCACTGTTAATATCACCATCACACAATATTAGCTCATCCCCACTGGAACTCAACATTACAGAAGTCTCTGAACTTTGTTGTAATTGGCAACAAAGGTCTTCCTCATAGAATTTGTAGTTCATTTTTATGTACATCAATTTTTCCACATTTTTTGGAAGTAGTCTCCTATGCCCACTGCTCAGAAGGTTCCCAGCTGTGCCAAACACCCTTTCTCATTATACTATGGAGCATGGGCAGTTTACGTAAACAAAACCAATGCTAGTTTGTACAAGGTCTTCTTGTTTTTCCTCAACATATTCAAAAGGACTATGTGACATGATAATTTGTACATTATTATTTAAATAATCCTCCACCATTCTATTGCTGCTTAGTGTATCAGATTGAGTCATAGTAGATGTGTCAATAATTAAAGGCAATTCTTTTAAATCTTACTAGATGTCATAATGTTTCACTCTGGTGTGCTGAGTTGACTCATCACCAGTGTCTCTCTTGGAAAATGACAGTTTTTTCCTGGTAGCAGTGTTTGCAGGAGAATTCATTGTGACATGTGCCATTTGAGCTGACAACTTGATTACCAGAAGCTCTTTGCATCTCTTAAGATCTGTGTCAGTTGGAACAAAATAGATTACATATAACCAAGGATCAAGCATGGTTGCCAAAATGTATTGATTCAAATGCAATTTGTTGTAAAATGTTGCAAACACTTTGGTCCTGTCGAAGTGAAAAATCATTACATTTTATTATGACAAACTGGCATTTTTTGTACTCACCAAGATAAGGAAATGACTTCTTTGCAATAATTATTTAGGGTTAAAAATGGCAGGAATACCACTGTACACAGTAAGTACAGTAATATACGCTGTCTCAAAAACACACTATACAAATTCGACCGATTTGCATACGCGGTTGCAATTGCGAACCATGCTGATTCAGGCCCACAGTTAGAACAGTAATTTATTCACTGCATCTCAAAACACACAATTATTGAAATACAATTTAAAGTGAATAAGAAAAAATTACATAATTTAGCTGTGTTGGGCTGAGTTAGGTGGCAGGTCTATGCCACCTTCTAACATTGGCCAGGACAGGCAATGCCACATTCCTAGCCATGGCTGTGTCCCATTCTCTCTCCTTCTGGTTTGCAGCTCTGATGCAAGTATTGTAAATTGGGTTATTGTATTGTGCAGGTTATTTTTTTTCCCTTGGCAGGCTCTTTTCTTACCTGGATATGTCTGAGACTGGCACAGTGTTGGGTTGAGTTACATGGCAGATCTATGCCACATCCTAACATTGCCCAGGACAGGCAATGCCATATGCATAGCCATAGTTGTGCTCTACTCTCTGTCCCTCTGGTTTTCAGCTGTCATCTCTGATGCAAATTTTGGAAATTTGGTTATTGTATTGTGCAGGTTTTTTAATTTTTTTTATTCTTTTCCTTGACAGGATTTTTCTTACCTGGCATGTGTGTGGCTGGCACAGTGTTGGCTGGCAGCTATATGGTGCCTTCTAACATTGCCCAGTATAGGCCGTGCCACATGCCTATCCATGGTTGTATCACAATCTCTCTCCTTCTGGTTTTCAGCTGTCAGCTCTTATGCAAGTACTGCAAATTAGGTTATTGTGTTGTGCAGGATTATTTATTTTTCATTCTTTCTTTTGGCAGGCTCTTTTCTTACTTGGACATGTGTAATGCTGGCACAGTGTTTGGCAGTGTTAATTGGCAGCTATATGCTGCCTCCTAACATTGCCCAGGATAGGCCATGCCACATGCCTAGCCATGTTTGTGCCCCACTCTCTCCCCCTCTGGTTTTCAGCTATTAGCTCCTCTTTTTTCATTTACAGTACATTTTTTTTTAGAGTTATGGGTTAATCTATTTTTTTACATTAATTTTTTCCTACTTTTCTAAATGTATAGTCTCACAAACAGCTGCAAAAAAAAAGTTCCCATGTCAGAGAGGGAATGAAGATTCTGAAGTTGAAGTGGGACAAAGTGTAGTCAGAAATCTGTTTTTCTGAAAAAGAGGATGAAATTTTAGTAAATCGTGTTATTCAAAATGACAATGTATTTCTTGTGCAAGGGTCCAAAATTCAATGACTAAGAGGAATAATTCATATTATTATTATCATCCTTTATTTATATGGTGCCACAAGTGTTCTGCAGTGCCTTACATAGTACATTTAATTTTTTATTTATTTATTAACAGTTTCTTATATAGCGCAGCATATTCCGTTGCGATTTACAATTAGAAACATTTATAGAACAAAACAGGGTAATAACAGACAGACATAGAGATAAGAGGGCCCTGCTTACAAGCTTACAATCTATAGTACAAAAACAAGTGAACAAGAAACCAGTGAGTTATAGTACAATACAATGCAGGACAAGGTTAATATACATTGCTGTATTGGTAATAATACCACTCAAAAAAGCAACAGGGCGTAAGTGTTAGGTGCCCTGGTGGGGAGTATGGACTAGATGAAAGCATAAGTAAGGAGAAGCACAGCAGGATAGAAAGCCTGGCTTGTGAAGGCCTTACATCGCCATATGGCAAACTATTGCTTATGAATGTAGCACTTTTGAAACACAAATTAGAACAATAGATAATTGTAAAAAACAATATAATGACTGCAAATGCATTACTAAAAACAAAATGTGTGCTATAGCCAAACATCAACGTTCCACCGGAGGTGGTCCTGAATTAAAAAGAAGTTTTAACTTATGGCATTTCTCTCCTGTCTTAGTGGAGGGAGAAGTAGGTACAATAGATATCATGGATAGTAGAACAAATGCAGGTACTTTTTAAAATCATTCTAAAATTTTCTTATATATAATTTTTTTAAATTCTAATGTAAAATCCCAATTTTAGTTCCAGCTGCTAGGGCAGAATATTTAGTTCAAAAAAACCACAAAGGTCACATGAGGGGTAAGTTAACATAAATGATAAAAATCTTCATTCTTTAAAATGTTACCAACTATAACCAAAAGCTTTTTAATTTTGGATTTTAATTGCCCATCAAGTTAAGGTTATTTTATATAGAACCAATAGAGACATCTATGCATAGTATCTGTCATGAATGATTTCTAGGTACATGTTCACTTTGATAAACTAATTTTTTTCAGCTTTTTCTACTTTACATCTAAGCAAAATAAACATTTTTGTGTAAAATTTCAGCAGAAACTCTTCGGCTAAAGCTACAAGTTCCAGGCTTCCTTTACCTTAATCTGCAACAACAAGTGGTACACAAGCAACAAGACATAGTACTGGGGGAAGGCTTCCTCCCAAAATTGATGAAATTCAAAGTCCCAAGTAAAGTAAGTATTTAAGCAAAATTCAGCACAATATCCCTGTTTAAACTTATAGGTCCAAATGTAATAGGGTGAGAGTTTATAAAATTTGAGAGTTTATCAGTAAAACTCTCACACTAATACATTGATCGAGTTGTATTTTCAAAACAGGAAACACCAGGATGAGAGTTTAAATCATGAGAGTTTTTTGAGTCTGAAAAATATGCAAGTTTGCATGATGTGTGACTTAATTACATTGGCTGAGTTTAAAAATAAGAGAGTTGTCTCTCACATTTTCTAAACTCTCACCCTATTACATTTTGCCCTTAGTTTTAAATTAAGGTAATCAATAATTAAGAAGAATAAGGGTAGGTCAAGATAAAAAAATTAAAATTACATTGATAACCCATAAACTTGTGTTTCATATTAAAAAAAGATTATAATAGCTATAGCAATGTCAATGATTTACATCTGTAAATTTTCAGAAATATTACATTAGATTTGTTATAAATTTAACGAGACTCATATATATATCAGGTTAACTGTTTACTCAATAGGATGAATGTTTTACATGAGGACATAATTCAATAAATTGTTATTTTTATTTGAAAAAATTACTGCTATTCCAAATGAGCATTAATGTGTTCATTATCATTAATGAGAATTTATCTATGGTTTATTTACTGGAAAAAAACATTGGTTTCATCTTACATTATGTGATTTAAAAATCACTCTACTGTATATAGATTTTATTAAAAAAATGTCCAGGGTCTATCATATATTGTTTAATTTTTTTCTTAAACAGGTGTCAAATCAACATACAGAAACACCAAGTGAGAGTAGATGGCTAGATTCCTCATCCCCTCTGAATTTTGTAAGATCCAAAAATAAAATAACAACTGTATTTTATTTTATTTTTTTAATCCAAAAGTAAAACTACAATTTTATAGTAATTATTCATTCTAGAATATTTAAAAAACAAAACATATTCTCCCCTTTTCACTAATGAAAAGCCAAGACAAACCAACCCACTGTTGAGGATCATCAGAGACAATTCTGGTTGTTCATCCAGTCATGGAAATAACTCCGGGATATAGTAGAGGCTCTCCAGGAATTGAGGGAATCATGGCATGTTGACAAAAAAGAAAAGTTTTGAGTTTAAAAAATTTTAAGGATTTTGATCACACCATTCACATTTCAAAATTTTCAATTTAGACAGAGATGCAGAGTTCACCAATGAAGCAGGAATGAACACCAAAGGATTACTATTAGAAAGCATCGACTTGTACTCTGATGGTAATTTCTAATTTTTACGATAACTATTTTAATTATAGAGAAAACTCAAATTTTTTACACAATCTGTAAAAAGTTATAATTCCATTAAGTTGCAGCAGGAGACAAATTATAATAATTGGGAGTAAGAGTCAGTCAAGTAATGCCTGTCTCAACTACAGGTATTTAATTTAAAGTAATGTATTTGAAATCTCATATCTATTACAAATAAATCTAGAGTACATTTTTTTTGTAGTTGACACACAGATACCATTTCCCTCTGATGTACAAAATCCTCCAACCTCTCCTGAGATAGATCTTGACATCATAATAGGTTTGTATTAAAAGTATTGATCTTTATTTGTCCACATAACTGCATACCCTTCCACCACATAACCATGTCACCAGGCCACTTTCCCCACCATTCTGCACAGCCATCTCAAACTTGCCCTCAGGTCCCCTCTACACACTCATTGCTCATGCCATCTGTCTATCTCCCCTGTCCCCTAGATTGTGAGCTCCAAGGAGCAGGGTCCTCTTCCCTACTGTCTCACAGCCCTCTTCTCTAGCACTTCAATGACAGCCTTCACCTTCCCAGCTGTATTGTGTATTGAGAATTGTGGTGCTAATTGTTACTTGTGCTCTGTTTATGTTTTGGTTACTGTATTGTAATGTTCTGTGTACCCTGTACTGTCCTACTATTGACGTATGTACGATGCTGCAGACCGCTGCGGACCACGTCCCTATAAATAAAATGTAATAATATATTACAACTATTATATTTCTCATTAAATGATATAGCATATTTCACTCAGGTACACTTTAGGTATCTAATTGTTCATTTTCCATCTCACCAGTGAAAAATTAATTTAGATACACCACATAATCTAAATATTTAGTGGCAATTATCACAGATAAAGAACACATTAAAAAAGTACTAGGTGATGCACTGTACACAATTATTTGTCAGACTGTATTAAAACAATTAATAGTCTTTATTGAGTACACCACATTTTTCTAGTTATTAGCACTTCAACACAATAAAAAAGAATAAACTTACCGATTACACCACTACATACAATTCATTAGTGGCTGGATCAATAAGCAGCTGTAAATAGCTATTAGTCCATATCCATTATTAGCAGCAATACATATCCACACATACTGTAGATTGAATTATAGGAAATATATGTTGATTGATGCACCAATTACTGTATTATTTGTTTCACAGCAGGATTAGTAAGCAACTGTAGATTATTATTAGTCCATGTCCATGTTAGTAAGCTTACTTTGAGTTCGTTAGTCAAGAGTCCAGTCCAAGTAAAAAAAATGAAACTTTTTCTAGTTGTTAATGTGTTAGAATCAATTGTCCTCTCATACCATGGCATGGAATTATATATCTGGCTGTCAATTATATAAAAGCTGATTAGTGTCTAGGTAGCCTATTTAACTCCAGCTGCTGGTTGTTTCCCAGTGTGCAGCTATACTGGAGGTATATCCCTTAAACCATAACAAGTTTTCAGTAATGCCCACTATAAGATGTTGGCAGGGTTTAATGGCGTGGTACCTTCCAATGCTAGTTCAACAGACCAGTCATCCAGGGCCCAACCACACTGATAAGCTTACCAGTGCTCTCCTTATGTGTAATGTGTTTTTCCGCCTATCTCCCCTAATCAGCGGCTTCATCAGATATCTGTAGATAGGCGGAGAAACGTTGCTCAATAAAAGAAATAAAGAAAGAAATAAAATATTATTTTTATTGAGCAGTGCTCTCTATATTAAGGTTTTTCTATCCCTATATATAGTGGTTTTTGGTTAGCAATTTTCATCCTTGGGAGCAGCAGCTCAATTAATTGAATTTTCTACCATTAGTTAGACCAGTGCCCTGTTTTTTGGTTGTTTTTCCATTTTCCATCATATCTTTCCAACTAACCAATGTTATCCTTGTCCACTATAGGACACCATAAATGTTTTGTATAGACACTACCTACCCTCTACTGTGTGCTAACCCATTCTTCTCCCTCACTGTCTTTAGTAACACATTATCCAGGCACATCTCTGCAGTTACACATTTCCCTTCATCACACATGTTGTAAGACATTTGACATATTCCTCCATCACCTGAGAAGAAATCCAAACTCACCCTTTTACCTGTAGTAACACTTTACCATCACTCTCAGGTGTATTTACTTAATCCCCAACCTAATCTCAGGGGTAACACAACTATGCTAATAAGGGATATAAACCAAATGGCATAGATGTTTGGCAGCATTTAGGTACACAATATTTATATGAATATGGTCTATGCTAGAGCCATGATGGCACAGTCAGTCAGGAAATTGCATAAAGGGAGCAGACCAATTTGCCCTCTTAACACCGCTTTTTATAATTGAAAAGTTTGGAAATATAACTTTTCTTTGGTTATCAATACCCCAAAATGATTAATCGTCATGATTTCCATTATTTTTTGTGTCCTGCCATTAGGACTCGCTCTTCATGAGTCATATAGATTATCCAAACTCCCTTTAGTCCATTTGTCTGCCTCTTAGTCCATTTAAGTTAGTTTATTTATATCTTGTGCATTACATTTCACTAGCTACAGTTCAAATCAGCTTTTTAGGAATCAGAAAGTATTTAAGTTTTAATTTGTACATTTTCTGTTTTTAAGAATTGGATGTCGAGATTGGGTCAACTACTATGTCCCATTCACCAATTTATAAACCTGGAGATAATTTTTAATATATATTAAAGGTAAAAAAAATTTCCAAAGTCAATTATGAAAATGAAATAAAATTATGTATTATAATTATTTATTTTATAGGTTCTGTACAGGATTATGTTTTCTTAGCAAAATCCTTTACAAATGTAACAATATGCTGTACCTTTGTAGATATTGGTCAAGACAGTTACAAGTGGAGCCGAACCTCAAGTACAGGATCCAACAACCAAATTTGAGGCAATCAGTAACTTTGCTCATAGTTTGGAGAGGAAACAGAATGTCCATAGGCAACATGCAGAAGGAAATCTAAAAGCCATTACCACTGTAATTTTATATGTGAAGAAGGAAATGAGCTCTGACACCTTATTAGGCAAGAAATTATGGAAGATCATCAACTGCTACGGGTAAAAAAATAAAATAAAAAAATCGAGAAAAGTATGACCCTCATGGAAACTCATCATCATGGAACAATGGAGGCATGGAGTGCAGTTAATTGCAATCTGTCATTAACGTCACACACCATAGACTCTATGTACATGCAACAAGAAACACAATCTGCCTATCTCCTTGGAGCGGCTTCAGGTATCAAGGTACTAGTAGAAAATTTAGTTTCAAGATGAAATGCATAAGTATTTCCTGATTTTACTGGGTAATTATTTGGTAATCCTCCTCAAGATACACGTACATACTCCATTCCTTTTCAAGGACATCAGTATATACCAAGCTACTTGCAAACACCTGTTCCACAGATAAGTGTTGGTGGTTCCAGAGAACCTTGGACTCCAACATCACCACAAGCAATTGAAAAAAACAGAGGAAATGGGGACTGCTTTGACCCTCACTGCGTCAGAACCTGAACCTCAAGAATCTTCTGAGTACATTGTAAAGAGAAGGTGATTGTGTGATACAGGTGAAGCACCCGATGCTATAGATCAGCCACAGTACGTATTTTTTATTTTAATTTTGTGTATTTTAGTTTTCATAGTTGCCCAAATTTTAGACTTTAAGAAAATATCCACAAACTTGTCTAAATAATTGCACATCAATCATACTGCTGCTGGATACGCAAAATCCATAATCTTTAGAGACGGGCTCAAAAGCTCTCATTTACAAAAATGTATTATGTGTAGTTTACATTCAAGTCTAGCCACCTTGTTCCCTGGTGAATGTGTATTTTTTAATTATATATATATATATATATATATATATATATTACACAATATTGTGTAAAGCATTTTAGGCAGGTGTGGAAAAAATGCTACAAAAATAAGAATGCTTTTCAAAAATAGAAGTATTTGTAGTTTATTTTTATCAATTACCAAAATGGAAAGTGAATGAACAGAAGAGAAATCTAAATCAAATCAATAGTTGGTGTGACCACCCTTTGCCTTTAAAACAGCAATATATACAGTATATATATATATATATATATATATATATATAATATAAAAGCAAAAATTGGTACACAAACACCTGGTTTTGTAGATATTAGATGTAGTCATAATACTGACAGTCTGGATGTCGATGCTGGAGTCCCAACACCTGTGAGAATTCCGTCGCTGGCATTCTGACAGTAAGTACTGGAGTTAGGAGGTGGGTTAGGGTTAGGCACTAGTGGGCGGTTTAGGGTTAGACTGTGGGGGGATAGGGGAATTAGGTTTAGGATGCAGGAAGGAGAGTTAGGGTTAGGCTTCAAGAAAGTATCAGGTTTAGGCTGCAAGGAAGAAGGTTAGGGGTAGGGTTGGTATCCCAACCCTTTTGGGATGCTGGTGTAGAGATTCTGGCCCCAGGGATCCCAAACACTGGCATCCCATACTCAACCCTGTAGATAAATGTTTTGAACATCTGTTTAAAAAAAACCTTACTTACAGTAAGCACAGAACATGTGTATGAAGTAATCACTACCAAAGATAACTGAATCTGTTAAAATAATGTAAAAACAATTGTGGGGAAAAAAACAGTCAAAAAATAATAAAACAAACAATACAAGTATGACATCTTTATAGCAACCCAATTATTTAAAAATGTGTTTACATTTTTTTAATGTATTATTTTTTGTTACAGATAATCAACCAACATATTATTCACTTTGGATGGATTTCCAACTGTAGACACACATGTAAATTGATTTAAAAAAAAATTGAAAATAAAAATTAAACTTAAACATTTGACAACCTACAGCTATCTATTCTAAATTATTTAATGTGGAAGCACACTCATTGATTTCAGAGACTTGCTGTAGACATTACATCTTGCAAAAAAAACAAACAAAGCAAAAATGAGTTAACCTCCTGTGCTAATGTTTTCTTTTTGGGTGTATTTTAAGGGCCTTATTAGTCAATGCAATAATAGAATGTTGTTTCTGGTTTTTATTCAACAAAAAAAAACCTTAAGTATGTTGATATGGGTTGAGTATGAAATCCCAGCTGTCGGGATGCCACTGGTCAGAATACCAACAGTGGCATCCCAACAGCCAGAATCATGACACCCACAGGTTAATTTTTTTTGTCGGGAACCAGTTGACCTACCAGTATATTTTTGGAGTGTGGGAGGAAACCGGAGCACCCGGAGGAAACCCACGCAAGCACAGGGAGAATATACAAACTCCACACAGTTAGGGCCATGCTGGGAATTGAACCCATGACCTCATTGCTGTGAGGCAGTAATGCTAACCATTACACCATCTGTGCTGCCCTGCTATATTTCATAAGGAATAAGGCCCTATTGCTCTAAACCCCTCTGCATGCAGGTCAGTCTTCAGGGATCTCTTGGTTGGTCCTAATAAATGGGCAGCACCTCCTAAAAACAAGGGTAAATAATTGCATTTGCAAAGACAGATTGAGCATCTTTAAACCTTGCCCCTTCAAAATGAAAATAGGAGAAAGCAGACACATAGGGAAATAAAGATATTTGTGGGTGATACTTACACAAGTTTGTAGTGTCCTCTTGCTCAACATACCTCTGCATGCAGTCCTCCAGCTTGTGGAGGCTAGCCCACTCTGCAAGAATCCCCTCCTTGTCCAGCATCTTCAGGCCAGACAGCTCGAGGCCAGTAAATTAAATGAAATGAGCAGATGATTAAAACAATGTGCATTGGAAGATATATTAAAAAAATTAACATAGCATAAGAAAAAAATCATTAACATAAATAGAAAGATAGGAAGACAGTTATAAGAGGTTAAAGAAAAACAAAGATGGTTTGCGATGGGACCTAGAACAAATATAAATACATTTCAAATTAGACTGAATCACCAAAATTTTAAATGAAAAACAAAACAAAAAAATAAATAAATCTTACATTAAAAGTTCATCAGATCCTGCCATGTGCTTCCACCAATATCAGCTTTATCCTCTGCAACAGGAGTTATGTCTACATCCAGAGAAATCTCCAGGTCAATCTATCCCTCCCTCTATTGCATAACACATGTAATATTTATATTGCAAACCTTGTGCGAGGGCAAGGCAGCAATCCAGCAGTTCAATCTAATCACTGAAATCTGATTTTAAGCAGACCAAAGGTACATTCTATTACACCTCTGGTCCACATGTGCGCAGCTTGAAATCAGTTTTCTGCAGTGGTTTCTGAGTCTGACAATCATGTCAGCAACCAGGGTTTACTCCCATATCCAGAATCACCTGAGAATAAAAGGCAGAACATCGTTATGAATATTTTACGAATATTACAAAGTATATTAAAAGAAGGATATGGGCACATTTCATAATATTCCCATCACCAAAACCCAAACACCATGGCCAAAGTATGTGCCAAGGGCAAACCTTGGACAATGTTAGAGGACAAAATCATCCAAGGCTGACCAAAACTAAGTTTACCACAAACAACCTGCAAATAATGTACCTGCCAAACTTAAAAATAACAATAAATGGGGGAAAACCTAACCTAAATCATATACAAATTTGAAAAATACAAAATAATACTCACCAATCAACCAGTCATGTGGCATTGGTGATCTTCAAAGCTGCCATATAAACTGGACATCTGTAAGACATAGGAGTCATGAGATGTCTCTGGCATTCTGGCAAAATGTGCATGACCTGCATGTTTGCATCTCAAACCATATGCACATTGAGATAATGGAATTGTTTTCAGTTACAAAACACTTCTTCCATTCTCTGCGGTGCAATGAGGGTGATATGGGTGCAATCTATTGCACCCAAGACTTAAGGGATGTGCCCCATTGCAAAATAAAGTATGACTTCACAGTCATCTACTCAGCATTCCTATCTGATGTAAATAGATTAACTGTTGCATGGCCAGGTGGACCTGGTTTATAAGTCTTAAAAAGGAAAATTGTGTAAAGCCGGTAACAAATTGGTAAATGGCTTGAGAGGATAGGTGATAATACCTTACCACTGGATCCTCTCTTATCCCATCAAGCAAACATCTTGTGCCATACAGACATGGCCTGGGGACTGCTACCCAACTAACCACCCAATGAATCGAATCAAATTAAGTCATTTTGGGAAAAACTGTGGTATCATTTACAGATGCATCATTCACACCACCAGATGACCCAGCAGTCACACTCACAAGTGTTAGAGCAGGTGGCACACTATCTGGGGCACCCAAAAAAATCCAATCTGCTCTCTTCAACACACGCAGAAAACATGTACAGCCTCAAACTTTCCAGAGAAGGACCCATTTTTTCTAACTACAGAAATAGGGGAAAGAAAAAATTTGAAAAAATAAATAATCACTTAGAAAGATGGCTCAGATGCAAATATGTTAGCCAACTTCAAATAACTAAAACAAACAACAATTAATTAAATATGATACTGTAGTAGGGTGTAGTCAGAAGTCCAGCCAGATTTCAGCTCTTCTATCTCTAGAAATCAGGAAGTACTTTGAAAAGATCACCTGACTGAGATCTATTAAATATCTGATGGACCGGACCATCCATAAAAACCACTATGAGGGACTAAAATAATACAGGACATCCCAACATTTCAGTAAAACCCTTCTTCCAAATGTTAGGAACAATCAAGAAAGTGATAAATAATATCTAATGAAATCTTATTATTTTTTTTAATATAACCTCCCACCCCTGCCAGGGTGCAAATGAATTGATGCGAATTGAGTCACACACTCAAATTTGCAGAGTTTGAACTAAATGGATTGCAAAGACCAAATTCCACAATAAAACTGATGCAAAAAATTGACTGGTGCAATTTGGTAAAAAAAAATATATATATAAACCTAATGGCGCTAGTAAAAAAGTATATATAATTCCAATATAAATCACAAACCAATTTGAATCTCAAAAAAGATCTAATTATGCATACACAGCTGCAGTAATTTAGATGAACTGTGGTTGTTTATCATGAGAAGAAAACAGCTATTAACATTGTATCATTACAGCGCTAATTAAAAATATGTTTATTTGAGAAATGGCAGAAAATAATTATCAGTCAGAACTAAATGTAAATAAATAAAAATATATATTTAATCACATAAAATATACACAAACAATACACAGTCTCAATAGTTATCAGATATATGTAATATACTTTGTTTCCTGTCAGGCTCTTATAATATCCAATAGCACCATTATTTAATTTAAACATCACATCCCAAGACATTCACAGTACAGTATGTCTTTATCAATAATCAGGAAGATTTGTAATTGAGTGTGTTACTCTCTATGGCCATACTCAATTGTATCCACTTTGATCCATATGGTTATATTAAGCAGTGTATACATGCTATTATGTTGTGAAGTAATGTCCATGATATTAACCCCGTCCTGGCTAAATTTATTAGGTCTGGCTAAGAATCCGGCTTAAAACAAGTGAGCCGCTTTTCTGTATACTCACTAGGGATGTTTCGTCTGCACATCTGTGTTTCATCTGACCGCAATCCATCTCATGACAACTGTGCTGTCCTTTATTAGCGCCTGCTGTGCACCTCTCAGCTTTTCAGCAGCAAGCTGCTAAGTTTAATCACTGCAGGATCTTTGTGATAGCAGCGGGGAAGATGACATCCATACACTAACAACGGTAGAATCACCAGTGACTGCCGTTATACCTGTGTACTGGTCAGCAGTAAGCTGGTGAGTATAATCGCCACAGGACCTTTGTAGTGCCAGTGGGGAAAATTACATCCAAAGACCTGCAGTGGTAAATGTCCAATAACTGTTATTATACCTGTGGATATCCAGGATGCTATGACCATGAAGGGGGTCAATAATTCTGGGTTCTCTGATGTGTTTCACCTCTTACCACCAAAGGCTTTCTCAAAGAGTGAAAGTGTCTTGATCAGTCTCTCCTTATATCCCCCAATACAAAAAACCCTATTGGATAATAGTATTCTTTAACATCAGTGAACTCAGGTGTGTAATTACATCACCTGAGTTCAAATCTTCAACCACTAAAACTCACACATATAAAACAACATATTCAAATAAACAAGCATATATTATATATTTACTATTTAGAACAATATCAAAAACAAAAAAACAATAAATTCTCAATGTTTTATATAGATATATATATCTTTTAGTTCCGGTCTGATATAAAACTAAATATAATTAGGAAACACAATTTTCCAAAAGATTGTATTCAATCCTCACTTGGGGATTGAACTCATGACTCTGGAAAGAGAACCTCTGTTGATCGCAAAACAAAAAAAACAAAAAGAGAAAATAGATAGCAGGTACAGTATTTGCATGGTTACACAATACAGTAGGGATGCAAACTCCTTAAGGAAAATATTGCAAAGATATTGGCATGTACTCTTACAGGACGAACAATTAAGAGACTTCCTTCCTAACAAACCAAATCTCATATTCAGAAAGGCACAGGATCTCAATCGTGCACTCAATAAAAATCACATTGCACCAAAAACAAAAATTCAGAAGACCTTAAATAACTTACAGCCTCAGGGAGGATTCTTCAATTGTGGACATTGCCAAACATGTAAAACTTGCCCATTAACTGCAAAACGCATAACGTCCTTTACATCAACAACAACAAAGAACACATTCAGGATTAGGGAGCACATTACATGTGATAGCAACATGGTCATCTATCTGGCAGAATGTAAATAATGTGAGGAGTGCTGAGCATATTAGAAACATTCGCAGGAGTTTAGAAACACACAGTCTGTCAAATCATTTTAGAATGACACACAACAATAATCCTACAGGTTTAACAATAACAGGCATCAAAACAATTACACCTAATTGGAGAGGGGGTGACTTAGAATCCAAATTGAACAAGGAAGAGTTAAAATGGATTTTCACACTCAAAACACAGAGCTCGTGGGGCCTCAACATTGATAATGAAGTCAAGTCGATCATCACCCAACAATAAATAGAGGGTGTACATAAAATTAACAATTTCTAAAACCTAGTAACAGAACAATGTTCACCTTTTATACATGCAATTAAAAGCACAGAGAAACATATTACAAAAAGTGTTTTGATCATCTCAGAGCATTGTAGACCATACTTGCCTACCCTCCCGATTTGGTCGGGAGCCTCCCGAAAATCGGGTGCAGCTCCTGACCTCCCGGGAAGGCAGGCAATCCTCACAGCCCCGGCGATGTGTCCGCACCCCCCCGCACTTTTAAGTAAAAACCTTGGCAGCAGGGGGGCCAGTGACGCGATTCACACTGAATCGTGTCATCATGGCTCTGCCCCCAGCTGCACAGTGCCATTAATCACGGCATTGTGCAGCCGGGGGCAGAGCCACGATGACGCAATTGCGCTGTCACGCCCCATGCTCCACCACCAATGCTGCATCAGGTGCCAGGCCCTCCCCCTTTGGCCGTGTCACGCCCCCAGCCCTGTAAGCCCGACTGCTCCCTCCCGGAAGGAGGGAGCTAAATGTCGGCAAGACCAAATAGTTATTATGAGACATACAACAAGTGTGATACTATAAATATTTATAATCATTTATCATCATTTCATAATTATTTCTGTACACCAAGTACATTGACATTAACTTCAACAACAGTGGATTAATCCCTTGATATCTAGCATAATAAGAACCACATCATATACTCCAGGGTGATTCCAATTCCTTTATACAGAAACACCTAATGGTGCTAGAGCAATCGGATTATGCACAAGAGTAAGTTATAAACACTGATTGGAGTCTTAACCACTCCCACCAGTATCATGGGATATGCAGTCTCCTATTGAGAACTTGCATAAATCAGCACATGAATGTTTGTGTGCGGATATGTCAATTAAGTCTAGCCTATTTAAATCAGTACCAGCAGACCTCTACATATGTTACTGAAGAAGGCAAAGAAGCCACTACGTGTTGGACACAGAAAACTAAATTTCTCAGCATACCCATGACTTCTGGTTCTGCTTCAACACACGCGGCTCAAAATTCTCAGGGTCACTGAACATCAGCATGGAGGGCGTAACAAGGCATGCACCGTGACCAGCACCATCCGGACCAGTCTCCTCCAGTGTGAGTTGAGCCACCAAACGGCGACAGTGGACGGCGGAGGACCACATGACCTCACGGGAGCGTGGGACTCGGCTGTCCCGCGATTGCTGGTGATCTAGGCAGCCCAGAGAAGGTGACTTGTCCATTCATCATAGTGGAGAGGAAGATGAGAATCAGGATCACAGGATAAGTTGTCAGACCGGAGGGTACGGGACGTCGCCCCTCCAGAGTGTAACACCTGCAACTTTATTATCAACAGATCATGCATGACTTTTATTCTTTCTCTGGTACATAGGGGACAGTACCCACACCAAGGTCTGTCTCACATCACCTCCAATCAGTAAACTGAACTGCTACTATCCTCCTATTCATCTCCACATCCATCTCACCCAACCTACTCCTGCACCCCACATTTGTATGTTGGTTTTTGGCCCATTTGCAGTTATACTAGGGATAAGGAATAAATGTGACTGTCCTGAGAACCTAATCATTCTGCTGCAACCACAAAACTTGATAACATTTGTTATATTAATCATAGATTTTATGAACAATGACTCTGCTACTTGCTTTATTCTCATAGGAATTAGGGGTATATATACTTATTAATCACCAAGCACGAACAGGTCAAGCGCAGGTACTCATTTATCAAATTCACTCCATATTGCAAAATAGGGGATTTGGGATAGGCCCCTGAGTACCATCAGCTGACACAACAAGTCAAGTGTTCGCAGGCACTAATTAAACCAGGCTAATAAGAAAGTGTACAATATGATGCTTCAGAATTTTATAAACTTCAGCATGGAAACCAGGGAATATGTTGTTGTGAAGGGAAGAGATTACTTCTTGTACCTCACAATCGGATATATTAACATTCAGAATATCCTGTTGTTCTGGTAAAAGTATGGATAGATTCTCTTAAGTAGGGTTAAGAAAGCATCAAAAGTCAGTGATATGGATATTTTTAAGAAAGTGAATGCTTTCCCACTGGAAGGAGGAATGCGAGGGAGGAGAAAATTTGTCCAGAGAAGGGTTATCCAAAGTGTTTGAGACCACTCAATAACTAATTTAGGGGGTGAACCATTACAATAGCAATGTTAACAGGACATCATGAAAACAACAGATAGGATAATTAGGGTTATATATGTTCAATAGGGTGAAGGCCTCACCGCCTATAGTGATGTCAAGAAGCATGTAGCAATTCCCAGATGTCAGAATGGATATTTGTATTGAGTACTGTTATTTGTGAAAGTTTATAATAGCTACCCCCCATTTCTTAGACAAGAAAGGAGCTCAAACACATTCCCCAGTCCAGGAGTCATTAAGTGGCATATAATGAATCAAGCTTCAATGGATGTATTGTAAAAAAGAAATATCAGGATTTAGAGATTTAATTGAGAGGACACCCATTTCTGCATGACTGGGGAGTTGAGGCCACCCATGTTACATGATGCTATTTTAAGCATGGCAGAGGGAACAGATAAACTGGAGAAAAAAGGAATAGGGGGATGTACTCATCCTATGCCCACACAAGGGAACATCCAGCACATAAAACAAAACAATTGCTAGGGACCCAACTCTATTCCAACCAGATAGTGTGTGTGTGTGTGTGTGGCTGGAGAATCTGGTCAATAGGGAGGGGCAGGGACGCACACCAGGGAAACCCTGGAATAGGATAAAAAGATAAGGGGAATGAACAGCCTTAATATGTCACTGTAAAAGGCAACAATTGCCAATAATGTCAAAACACATAATAAAGCAACAGAGTGTAAAAATTACAGCACAAAAATAAAATATTGCAATTCACCATTTTCAAATTTCCACCAGAGAACAATTATTAGAGCCTGCACAAAAGGCAGACCAGCTACAATATTAACAGTGCAATAAAGAGTAGGAAAAAAACAAAAATAACAATAAAACAATAGAAATAGGAAGGACAATGTCACACAAGGAAACAAAATACAACAACACTTATACTGTATACATTAGAGATATGTTCTGACCCCCGTGTTTTGGTTTGGGATCTGGATTCATCTTTGTGTTTTGATTTTGGTTTTGCAAAACCACCCTCATGTGTTTTGGTTTTATATATGTTTTTTTTTTTTATAAATCTGAATTATGAACCATGGGTAGATAAGAACTGTGACTCTGATCTGTCCAGATTCACAAAATTTGCGTGAATTCAGATTTCTGAAGAACCGAACCGCACATCTCTAGTATACATCAAGACAATTAGAATTATATAATGCATAAAAAGCCTTACCCATAACTAATGGGGCTAGGAGAGTGCCCAAGGGGAGAGGAGGATGAGAGATGTTGGATAAAGTTCCTTAGTAGATGGGACATCAGTGAATATATGGGTTTGAACATTGTGGGTGATACATAATTTAGCTAGATACATCTTACATGGACGAACATCATCATTCCTGGACAAAAGTCCAGGAATGATGATGTTTGTCCATGTAAGATGACGTTTTGCCTCTTTCTGAGTTCCGTTTTTTTGGAGGGAAAAATCCGAACTCAACGTGCAAACTCGAACCTATCCGAGCCTGCACATCCCTAGTTCACAATCACCCAGAAAATACCAGCATTACTCCATAAACTGCCAAGGGTGCTTAGGCCAGCAATCCACAGGGGTAAGCACCTCAGGGCTTCTCAGCGGCAGCATTCCCAGGCAGGCACAGATAAGGGTTAGAGTTCCCCTGATTTTAACCATGAAGACCAGAATTAGAGCAGAGGAGCAATTTTCTTTTAATTTCTCAATACAAAGATACTTTTATGAGATACGAATTGGGATTTGTTTGTAGCATATAAATGCAATCTACTTCATTATTGTAATGCTATCACTTTTGTGCTATAAGAGTCCTGTATTGCCAAGAGTTTAATCATTTACATTCTGGCAATATCTTGAGAAACTATAGCTTCTGCTGTATAGGTGATTACAGTAATGTAAATAAATATTAATTAAAACATATAACAGTTATGTGATTTGACATTTTCTTGTCTTCGCAATCTTCTATATTTTCTGCCAAAGATCTATCTCTATATTAAAATGAAATATTGTCCTTGTGCATCACTGATTTATCTGATAATGTATACGTGTCACATGCAATGAAAGACTTGCCTCATCTGTCAGGGGCACTTCAACATATTCCCAGTATTAACCAGCAACTGTGCTTAGACCAACTGTGAACAACATGCATTTTAAGTATTGAATGATATACTAATTGCACAGATTGTTAGAAATCTGGAATGATCCCATCAACATTAAGTATTATAACTGTTCAAAAAGCTTCATCAGTTTCCATAATTTGTTTGGGTTGAATTTGTTGATTGCTTTAGATATACAAAAATCATGGTAATTTGTCTGTTCATTTTAGTAACCAACAATAAAAAAAATAAGAATGATAGGAGTCCTATTTATAATGGTACTAATGTTTTTAAAATCTGTAAGAAAAGGAAGGGTACAAAAACAACAGCGTACTTCAACCTCGGAATGATTTCAGAGGGCCTGATTCAGCAAGGTTCGCTATTCTCCTTATACGCATGCAACGCAGATATGTAAATGTTTGCATTAGCATTGCGAAAGCTGCCTGATATAAGGACACCCACTTCCCCTTACTCACACCTGTATACTTGGCCAACATAGCAAAACAATCGGTTAACATCGTGTAACCTCGGACCCATACGTACAGTTAAGGCAGGTCAGACCTTGCTCAAGAATTGCTAACTTCAGCGCACACTACGAGGCCTTAGGCTGTTTATGGTATCACAGTGGCTAATTTTGGCATGCCCATGCAACGCCATCCCAACGCACTTCTTGTCAATCACTCTGCCATGGGTCTGTGTAGCCTCAATCGCAATAGGTAGTTAACACACGTGCACTGCGATGCATACCCATGTGGAGAACGCAACAGTCACCCGAATGCGTGCGATAAAGCACCAATCACCTGCGTTCCTTGCTGAATCAGGCCCACAGACACTCTCCAAATTTATACAGTAGTATAAAAAGTTTCTTTAATTTGTTCCCTATTTTAAACAAGGATGAATCATTGATTTATGCCACTACAATAATTATTACATATATCATTATGTCACTATTTGCATCAATAGCTCCAGTTCCACAGAGCATTTTGACTAATTATCTATGTATAAATTGCCTATAGTTTGTATTGGGCTTATATGTCCCACATAAAGACCCCAGTAGAAATGGAAATTTGTACAACATATCGCACCCATAGGCATGCACATTAGCTGACACAGGAGATGCCGTTTCAGCACTTTACCTCCACATGGTCAGGTGAGAGTTGTATGTCCCAGTGTGTGTGTGTGTGTGGGGGGGGGGGTAGTCCATTACTTGGTGGAGTGGGAAGTGCAGGTTTCTGAGAACACCTATGATCGTATCTTATTTAGAGTACCCACTATTGTGCGCTCAGTCTTCGCATCTTCAGATCTGTCTGTAGTGTAGGCCAATCTGAAGATATCATATGTGGTGCAGTGTATATTAACAAAGGATGTAACAACACATTGTTCCATCATTCATTAAATCTCATCAAATATTCTAGTGTGTACAGGCATTCTTTTAGTATGCTACCATTTTATTATTGATAAATTGTGAACTCTTTTAGCAAATAAGGAATCTCTGTAATTCAGAGGTTCTGTCTCCTATATTCATGGATACCGAGAGAGGGGGGGGACTGGTACTGAATACTAGAGATAAGTGGTGTGGTTTTACTCGGTTATGTTCAGATCTCAAAACTGCATCTTATTGGCTATCCATCTCTCACATGTTTTAAATAAGATGAATCCAAACTTGCGCTCATGTGGCTAAAAAAATACAGACAAAACGGAACCACTCAATTGGTTAGCAGACTCAGAAGCTGTGCAGGCGGCAGGCTCAGGACATTGGCAGTTTTAAGTGGCTCTCTTACCCAATGTGCAATTTGGAGATAAAATTTTCAGACCAAAGGAAACCCAATGTAACCTGAAGTTGATCAAAAGGTAACAGCGACTGTAGTGCCGGTACCGGCTCACCAACCACCGAAGTCCCGAAGGTAAGTAGCGGGGTTAGGTGGAGGGTTAGCTTTAGGGTTAGGGATAATGGTTAGGCTCTGGGGGGGGCTAGAGTTAGGCACTAAGGGGGGGAGGGTTAGGTTTAGGGTATGGGGAGTTTAGGTTTAGGCACTATGGAGGAAGGCTAGGTTCAGGCACTGGGGAGGGAGGGTTAGGGTAGAGAGAGGGGGAAGATTAGGATACTGACCAACAGGTGTCGGTATCCTAACCCTGTTGTGCACTTCCTGGTGCCACTAGCCGGGAGCAGCAGCATAGTGTTCAGGGCTGGTATGATGCTCTGATTGTCCCTGTACCCTAGTCCAGTGGAATCTAGACGGATTTGGAACCGGGGACACACTACCTCCATCAATTGTCTAAATCCCACTGCACTAATGGCGGATACCGGCTGCACGTCTAACACCAACATAGCAGTCAAGGCCTCAGTTATACGTTTTGCTTCAGGATGACTGCTGTCGTACTTCATTCTCCTCGCTAAGGACTGTTGGAGGGTCAATTGTTTAGTAAAAGTAGTGGTGTTCCTACTTCCTCTCTGGGATGATGAACGACTCCCAGCAGCAGCAACAGCAGCAGCGGCAGCAGTAGGCGTAGCAATGCAGGATCCTCCAGAGGAATCCCGGATAGGAGAGTCAGTCATGCCAGTGACATGGCCTGCAGGACTACTTCCGATCCTGACTAAGGAGGAAATTGACGAGGAGGGAGTTGACGGTGTGGTTTGCAGGCACTTGGATACAACAGGACAACGGGATTTAGGTGTCCCTGGACTGCTTACGGTCTTAGCCAAAGTTTCTGAACTTGACAGTAACTTTTTATGAACGCGCTGCAGGTGCCGTATAAGGGAGGATGTTCCTAGGTGGTTGACGTCCCTACCCCTACTTATTTCACCTTTACATATGGTACATATGGCAAGACAGTTGTTGTCCGGATTTGGATAGAAATATTGCCAGACCAAAGAGGTGGAATGTTTGGTCTTCTGCCCAGGCATGACCGTGATGGGCTTTTTCATCCCACGGACAACAACTGTCTCCCCCGGAGCCTGATTTAAACAAACCACATCACCATCAGAATCCTCCTCGCCAACTTCCTCCTCAGCGCCAGCTACACCAGTATCCTCATCCTGTTGTACTTCAACAGTGACATCTTCAATTTGCATATCAGCAAGTGGACTGTGGGTGCTCCTTTCAGCACTTGCAGGGGGCGTGCAAATGGTGGAAAGAGCCACCTCTTCCCGTCCAGTGCTGGGAAGGTCAGGCATCGCAACCACCACCACACTTGGACTCTCCTTGGGGATTTGTGATATCTTCTTAGAAAGCACAGTTCTTCGCTGTGCTTTTGCCAGCTTAACTCTTTTGATTTTTTTAGTGGGAGGAGGGCTTCCATCGTCATGTGAAGCTGAACCACTAGTCATGAACATACTAGGGATCGACCGTAGCCGTTCCTTGCCACTCCGTGTCGTAAATGGCATATTGGCAAGTTTATGTTTCTCTTCAGCTGATTTAAATGTCTTTTTCAAGGTCATTTTCCTGAACTTTGCCATTTGGGATTGTATGTGCCCTCTACTATGACATTGGGCATCGGCCTTGGCAGACGACGTTGATGGCATGTTATCGTCTATGTCATGACTAGTGGCAGCAGCTTCAGCACTAGGAGGAAGTGGTTCTTGATCTTTCTCTATTTTATTTTTATCGGAGAAAGTTTGGTCCTCCATTTATGTTATATCGATTTGATATATACGTGCGGCTAAACACAGAAAATAATTTTTTTTTTGGTTTGGACTGGAGTGTACTTTCGGGGGTTACAGCACCCTTAACGGTCAAGCCAGCCGGCCCTTTACTTATGACACAGGCGCACGTTTGGCACTACTTTGTTGATGCACGTGCGGCTACTGCGCACACAATTCACAAACACAGAAAATAATTTTTTTTTTGGTTTGGACTGGAGTGTACTTTCGGGGGTTACAGCACCCTTAACGGTCAAGCCAGCCGGCCCTTTACTTATGACACAGGTGCACGCTTGGCACTACTTTGTTGATGCACGTGCGGCTACTGCGCACACAATTCACAAACACAGAAAATAATTTTTTTTTTGGTTTGGACTGGAGTGTACTTTGGGGGTTACAGCACCCTTTAACGGTCAAGCCAGCCGGCCCTTTACTTATGACACAGGCACACGCTTGGCACTACTTTGTTGATGCACGTGCGGCTACTGCGCACACAATTCACAAACACAGAAAATAATTTTTTTTTGGTTTGGACTGGAGTGTACTTTCGGGGGTTACAGCACCCTTTAACGGTCAAGCCAGCCGGCCCTTTACTTATGACACAGGCGCACGCTTGGCACTACTTTGTTGATGCACTTGCGGCTACTGCGCACACAATTCACAAACACAGAAAATAATTTTTTTTTGGTTTGGACTGGAGTGTACTTTCGGGGGTTACAGCACCCTTTAACGGTCAAGCCAGCCGGCCCTTTACTTATGACACAGGCGCACGCTTGGCACTACTTTGTTGATGCACGTGCGGCTACTGCGCACACAATTCACAAACACAGAAAATAATTTTTTTTTTGGTTTGGACTGGAGTGTACTTTGGGGGTTACAGCACCCTTTAACGGTCAAGCCAGCCGGCCCTTTACTTATGACACAGGCGCACTCTTGGCACTACTTTGTTGATGCACGTGCGGCTACTGCGCACACAATTCACAAACACAGAAAGTAATTTTTTTTTTGATTTGGACTGGAGTGTACTTTCGGGGGTTACAGCACCCTTAACAGTCAAGCCAGCTGGCCCTTTACTTATGACACAGGCGCACGCTTGGCACTACTTTGTTGATGCACGTGCGGCTACTGCGCACACAATTCACAAACACAGAAAATAATTTTTTTTTGGTTTGGATTGGAGTGTACTTTCGGGGGTTACAGCACCCTTTAACGGTCAAGCCAGCCGGCCCTTTACTTATGACACAGGCGCACGCTTGGCACTACTTTGTTGATGCACGTGCGGCTACTGCGCACACAATTCACAAACACAGAAAATATATTATTTTTTTAGCACTTGGGGGGAGCACCCCTGATGGACAGAGCACCCCCTGGACAACACTACAGCACCCCTTTAGGACTGGGACACTGCACCGGACTTTGGAGTGGACACAGCCCCTATGGAGAACTGACTGCACAACACAGTCCAGCCAGCCCCTATGGACTTTGAAGTAGTGGACACAGCCCCTATTAACAACAGCAGCACAGCACAACACAGCCAGCCCCTATGGACTTTGAAGTAGTGGACAACAGCAGCACTACACTACACTACACTACACAGCCCTAACTCCCACCCTCCCTCTTCACTGTCCACAGCCGAGTGAGAAAATGGCGCCGACGCGGGTACCTTATATAGGATCCAAAACCCGCGAGACTCGGAAGGCGGGATGATGACGTTTTGCCTCGATTTCAGATCCGAGTCAGGCGGGAAAAGTCGAGCCTGACTCGGATTGGACTCGGATCGGGGGGGCTCGGGGGGGTTCGGATTTCAGAAATCCGAACCCGCTCACCCCTAATTCAGGAACACACCTTATTCCATCAAGGTCAATTCTGAGTCTCCTGCTAACTATTAATTGTGTTTTCCCTGAGAATTCACTGCTGCAATTCAAGAACATTCCATCAATTCAGGAACATACCTTTTTTCCATCAAGGTAAAAACTGGGTCTATTGCTGACTACCAATTGTATCTCTGAGGTGTATAAATTTACTATCTGTATATAAACTACTGCAGTTCTTAATTCCTTCCACTGAAGGAGAGGACTGCAATTATAAATCATTATTAGTCTGACAAGTTTGTTGCTTAACCCCTGTTCCATTAGCAGCAATAACCCGGGTTATTGCACGCGAGCGCACAGCAACCTGGGTTATTGTGTAGTGTGAAAGTGCACCATTTCAACCCTGGTCATTGTGATCCGGATCCCAATCTCTGCATAGCCTGTTTCTCTGCATAGGAAGAGCCGGCGCTTGGAGATGAGTTCATCTGCACCGGCTTCACACATGATGCCAGTGGCCTCCTATCTGTATGGGATCTCAGCTGGGGGAACATAATTCTGGGTTCGACCTGGCATTCTAATGGAAAATATGTATGAATGAGAACACAATAAATGTTTTTTATGTTGCCTGCACCAGTTACACTGTTTAATAAATTGTTACATATTTTAACCAAGTGAGTGAGTAGGTGATTAGTATTGTTCTCTCTAGATTCTAATGCTGCTATTCTTTCTTGTACACTTTATATTTGTGAGACTGATTATCTCACTGAGCTGTATAGGATCTGAGAGAAATTATACTTATTAGCGCCAGGGTTCTCTGTATATGCTTTGTTGGAGTGACATGGGCATGTTGCTGTAGAAAGATGCTGAATTTCTCACATTGGAGGCCATAATGATGATCTGCAACTAGCACAGGGCTGGTGAAAGTTTCAATGGTGCATCTAAAGATGCACAAAGCAGGATTGCAGCATCTGGAGACACTGACAGTGGGCGTATCAGTCCTTGCATATTTGGACACACGGATGTACAGTACACCAGGGAAGGGCTTTGTAGCAGCATTAGCTAAAGGCTAAAACAAACTGCAGTAAAAAAAGCAAGGAAGGCCGCAACTGCATCTAACGCAGAAACAGGCCCTAAGAGGGCTGCTTCCATAAGCTTCCTGGGCTGGTTTTACCTGAGTATTTCTCACTACACTGAATGGAAGCCTTATTCTTATTGTACTGTATTTTGCTTATTTGTTGATTAATCTACACAACCCTATCTGCTAATCTTTTGCACTAGCACCCTATATTTGTACCATCTTATTTATCTGTCATGTCAATTTCTGGATACATTCAATGGGAGGAACCTGCACATTAGAAGAGTGCTGCTGCAATTTGGAGATACAGTATATGGGGTACTGTATATTTACTAAAGTGCAGGTTTTTAGAAGTGGAGATGTTGCCCATAGCAACCAATCCAATTCTAGCTATTATCTTCTAGAAGGTGCTAGATAAATGTTATGTAGAATCTGATTAGTTGCTATGGGCAACATCTCTACTTCTAAAAACCAGCGCTTTAGTAAATATACCCCTATGAGTGTATAAAACAAATTTCAAACAGTCTTAAGCCATTTTGATGCAGTTTAAATGCACTGAGCTAAATAGAGCAGAACTCCACTAATTTAGCTCAGTAATGCCTTTTCAACGACTTAAATCATTAATTTAATTGACTATTAATTGAATTTCATACACACAAATACAAGGATTTATTTTCAAACCCTATTATTATACTATAGGATTATAAGAATAGTTAATTATTTCACCACAAAGCATGCTAGAGTGCTTTTTGTTAATATGTGAATAGTGATAAATATTCCACACACCTGTGAAGAAATGTCAATGCAATATTAGGCAGTTTAATTCCCTGTTTATTAATCTGTGGTCACCCTGGCTGTGACAGTGCAGTCTAAACTGGGATTTTTACTTTTGTGTCTAACTTCATTACTTTGTAAGCTGATTCTGCTAAGAGTCTTTTTTTGGTCTCTTAGCAACAGTGTAATTTCATCTCATGAAAGCTACAGTAGTTACAATGCAACATAGGACTTAATCTTTGCATCATGCATCACCGACCAGTACACTTCTTTCTAAAGACCTCTGTTCAGTAAACTATAAGGCTAATTGCAATGAGCATCAGTGTTTGATATGATATAATTGAAAATCTTGAAACTACTAAACGGCAGATGCTGGTTTGTACCCTTATAAAATAATAACTTAAATTCAATAAATGATGACACAAGAAAACAGTTTTGGAGTTAAAAGATGTCATTAAAATTTATTAAAATCCTGACAGGGTAATGGTAAGTAATGTCCCCTTGCCCTATTTACCCCCTAACCCTCCTTTCCTGCTCCCTACTTACCCCGCACCCTAACCCTCCTGGTAAGTGCCTAAACCTAACCCTCCCCCCTTAGTGACTAACCCTAACCCCCTCCCCCGGTGGTGCCTGAACTTAACCTTTCCTGCCCAGAGCCTAACCCTAACCTCCTCCCTCCCATAGCCTAACGCTATTTCCCCCCAGGGCACCTAAACCTAACTCCCCCGATGGCTGATTCTTACCTTTCCCCAATGTCCTTACGATCGAGGATGCCGTATGCTGGGAACCCAACGTTGGCATCCCGAGTCATGTCGGAAATTTGGCGCTGGTGTTGTCTTGGTGATCGGGATTCCGATGCCGGGAATTCAGCAGATGGCATCCCACTTGTCAGGATCCTAACCGCATCCCATGTGAGAGAGACTATGGGAACAATGTGTGAGGCTATTGCAGCATGTGTGCGTGTTTGAGGCTATCGGGGTCCCAAGGTGTCTGAAGGTCTGTACCTCTGGAATGGAAGCATTCCAAGGCTGCCTTAGCAGAGCAACTGATAGATCGAGCAGCAGTGCATGTGCAGAGGTGCCAGCAATGTGACATCATTATCAGGGCCGGATTAAGGTCTGTGGGGGTGCCTGGGCAACAAACGTGTAGGGGCCCCTATCAATAAACATTGCTGCTACTGTTGGAACTGAGAATCTGGTTGCAGCTCGCTCCATACCTGGGGCTGACCAAAGTCCTGGGGGCAGTGACACTTGTGGGTCCATGTTACCTGGTACGTAAAAAGCTGCTATTCTTATCAACATTCTACATGCACACACAGACAGACACACACATCGACACGCCAACACACAGACAGAACGCGCACACACACAGACATGCAGACTATGCACACACACACAGACAGACACCTACTTACCTCTCCTGGTTACAGGCAGCAGATGGACCAGCGTGAATCGCGATTGTCGGCTCATTTTAAAAGGGGGCGGAGCCAAATGCCGGTAGGGGCGGGGCTTAACCACGTGCCTCGACAAATGGCTCCTGTAAAAAAAAAAAACAGGTTAATCTGGATGTGCCCGGGGTCCGGAGACAGTCTGTGGGGGCCCCCTATGTGTGGGGGCCCCTGGACGACCACCCCAGTTGCCCTGCCCTTAATCTGGCCCTGATCATTATACCAATTCTGAGGACCACTGGGAGCAGGGGAGGTGACTCTTGGTCCTGGAACCTGCCCTATTTGTTTGCACTAAAATAGCTGAGTGACAACAACATGCATCCAGATGACTCGATGCACAAAGAAAGTGGCCAAAATCCTGCGCCAGGTCAGGTCATCCTCTATTGTATGTCTGGGTCTGATGGTTCTCGATGTTACAGATGTTTGTGCTATCCTGCATACTGAGTGAGCATTGAGTAAAGAGAGATGGGCGGCACTATGTATTGCTGGGCATCTGCATCCTTTTGCTGCGGATGCCGTGCATATGCATTTATTAGCATATACTTGCAGCAGTTAGTCAGTGCGATCTCTAACATGTGTCCTTTGCTGAATCAGGCCCACTATTCAAAGTATTTCTCTGGGAACAACTATCAAAGAAGGGACTCAAGTAAAGTAGCTAAATAAACTCTGACATTGAACAGTAGCAATTAACACAGCATACTGTACTTTTCATAGGAGAGAATTACTTATTGGTTTGCACTTTACTTATTGGCTCACCACCCAGGATTTGCAACTCTGTGGTCATATAGTAAATGTAACTTAAGAAAAAAACAGTTACAGTGAATCCTTTAAGTTCTCCCTCCATTAGAAAAAGTCTCAGCGTGTTCACGGCAGAGCAGCAGTAACTCATTCTAGTATAATTAAACCTGAGACAAATTGCAAACTGTAATTACTATCCTTGTCCAGTTACTTAATCCGGAGTCATTATAAAAGAAGAAAAACTTTGTGCACCACCAAGATCATAACCTAGGTTTATGCTCTAAGAGGTAAATTTACTAAACTAAGAACAATGTATACTAGGGTAGAGCAAAAATGGTTACCAGGAAAAGGGGGCAGCATATCAGGCCATGCCTCTGCAGTGGCCTCAAAGGGGGCAAAGAGGGAACAACATTCTGTACCCAGATGCACAGCTTAAAAGGCAAACTTCTCGCCTCCATATACATGCCTAATAGACACCATGCCAGCTAAATGGTGGCCTTTGGCTAGGAGCTATCAGCCAAATGCCACTGTGAAGGAGAGTGTAACAAAATGCAACACAAAGTTTTGCAACACAGATCTTGTCTCAACATAGCAAGGCTCCTTCCATGATGCATAATCCTACCACCATGAAAACTAGCTAAAGAAGACTAACTAAAACCACAAACAAAGCCCCCCAAAAGGGAAAGACCATTAGCAGTCAAATGTACTCCATAAGGGTGGTAAAGGGGAGCATCAAAATAAAGAATTATGTTGTGATGGACCACAAAAGCCCCCAGGGGATCCAAAAAATGGCAGCAATGGAAACCTTGTAATGAGCCATATCAATGGAACTGCCATCAAGATAGCAATGCAGAATCCACTGGGGAATTATGTCAAACCGCACCAGACAGCTGCGGCCACAAACTGTACAACCACTGCAAGTCATGGATGATGACACCTCTTAAGGGTAAATATGTCCTTCTACTAAATTATTATCCTCTAAATGAATCACAAGGAAACTAAAACTACCCAGCTGCCACAAGACAATTGTCAGGAAAAGTATCCTAGTACAAGGGCCTAATTCAGAGATGTACACTAACCCTATGGTTAACATACATGCTCTATGTTTAGGGGTTTCTCACAGTCCCCCTTGTCAATCATGCTGCAGCATTTGGGGGAGCTGAGTGGGGGCATGACTTGCCACCATTCCTGGAATGGGGATGTGTCACCCCTGTTTTCTGGGAGGGATGAGGCCAGGGTCTGCGTCAGTGGATGCACGTTTCCTGGTCTCGCAAGTGACCAGGTACCAGCCAGCCTGGCCAAAGGAGCAACCATCATGACCATCGGCCTTGATGGTGATCGCAGGCAGTGTCTACAGATGCCACACTCAGATCGCAAATGCAATTCAGGAGGTGTTTATTTCCTACAGATACCTCCTGCATTTGCATTTTGTTGGATGGTTATACACAACCACTTCTGTATTGCTGTGCAATACCGTCCATCTCTGAATCAGGCCCTTAGTCAAGCACATAGAGTTATCCAAATGGGCCTACATTTAAAAAGCACCTGTAAAGAAAATAGAATGACAGACAGTCAGGTCAACAATAACCACAGCAAAAAGGTTACCTACATATCAAAACACAAAGAGAAGGGGTGAAAATGGGAGAGGGGAGGGAAAACAGGCAAGTGCAATACCCTGCCAGGGCAAGGAATCACTACAAAGGAGCACAGTTACTTACTAAAGGAAACTCCAAATGTATAAATTAGTACAGTCACATCACACAAGAATATTATAATTGTATTATGTGAGTACAAATGTATATGAAATAACACTGCTTATGTTAATTGTTTTTTATTGATTCTGTAAAAGTATAAACAAGTGCAGTGTATATCAGGGGTGGCTGAAGGCACGTGCTGACAAGGCAATTGCCCAGAGCACCATAGACTGAAGGGCGCAACCCTATGCCCCCTGCTGCCAGATGAATGGTTGCCGCTAGAGACCCCCTTCACTGCTCAGAAGGTCCTGCTTGATGACAGGCACTGGACAGAGTTGGGGGCAGTGCCACATGCAGCGGTGGACAGTGGAAATCCTTGGAATGGTGGTGACTGGACACAGTGGACAGAAGCCAGGTCCCCCTTATGGTGGCCATATACATGCAGGGGGGTGCAAAGTGTGCTCCGTAAAGTGGAATGTTAAGTGTAAGAAGGGGGGGTTAAAAGTGTCCTTTAAGGGGGGAGTTTTAAGTGTACCCAGTAAGGGAGAGGTGTGTGTATGTTAGGCATGGCCAATAAGGGAGTTGGTGCTTAATGTGCATAGTAAGGGAGGCATGGGGTTCTATGTGTGCCTAGCAATGATAAGTGCTTAGGTGTGCCCAGTATGAGGTGCTAGGTGTGCCCGGTATGGGGAAGGGGGAGGGTAATATGGGGGCAGTGAATGTGTGTGAGGCTATGGAGGCAGTGTATGTGTGTGAGTCTACAGAGGCAGCATGTGTGTGTGAAGCTATGAGGACAGTGTGTGTTTGTATGTGTGTGTGTGTGTTAGGCTTTAGGGCAGTGTGTGTGAGGCTGTGGTGGCAGTGTGTGATGCTATAGGGGTAGTGTGTGTGAGGAGGCTATTGAGGCAATGTGTGTGTTTAAGGCTATTGGAGTAGCGTGTGTGAGGTCATTGAGGTAGTGTGTGTGTGAGACTATGAGGGCGGCATGTGTGTGAGGCTATGAGGCAGTGTATGTGTGTGAGGTTAAGGGGGTAATGTGTGTGAGGCAATTTGTGTGAGGCTATGGCAGCAGTGTATGTGAGAGGCTATGGTGGTAGCATGTGTGTATGTGTGTGCTATGGGAACAGTGTGTGTGTGAGAGGGAATTGGTATGAAATACTGATGGATGGGATGCTGGCTGTCAGTTCCCGATGGTTAAAATCCTGACAGGGTAATGGTAAGTAATGTCCCCTTGCCCTATTTACCCCCTAACCCTCCTTTCCTGCTCCCTACTTACCCCGCACCCTAACCCTCCTGGTAAGTGCCTAAACCTAACCCTCCCCCCTTAGTGACTAACCCTAACCCCCTCCCCCGGTGGTGCCTTAACTTAACCTTTCCTGCCCAGAGCCTAACCCTAACCTCCTCCCTCCCATAGCCTAACGCTATTTCCCCCCAGGGCACCTAAACCTAACTCCCCCGATGGCTGATTCTTACCTTTCCCCAATGTCCTTACGATCGAGGATGCCGTATGCTGGGAACCCAACGTTGGCATCCCGAGTCATGTCGGAAATTTGGCGCTGGTGTTGTCTTGGTGATCGGGATTCCGATGCCGGGAATTCAGCAGATGGCATCCCACTTGTCAGGATCCTAACCGCATCCCATGTGAGAGAGACTATGGGAACAATGTGTGAGGCTATTGCAGCATGTGTGCGTGTTTGAGGCTATCGGGGTCCCAAGGTGTCTGAAGGTCTGTACCTCTGGAATGGAAGCATTCCAAGGCTGCCTTAGCAGAGCAACTGATAGATCGAGCAGCAGTGCATGTGCAGAGGTGCCAGCAATGTGACATCATTATCAGGGCTGGATTAAGGTCTGTGGGGGTGCCTGGGCAACAAACGTGTAGGGGCCCCTATCAATAAACATTGCTGCTACTGTTGGAACTGAGAATCTGGTTGCAGCTCGCTCCATACCTGGGGCTGACCAAAGTCCTGGGGGCAGTGACACTTGTGGGTCCATGTTACCTGGTACGTAAAAAGCTGCTATTCTTATCAACATTCTACATGCACACACAGACAGACACACACATCGACACGCCAACACACAGACAGACACGCGCACACACACAGACATGCAGACTATGCACACACACACAGACAGACACCTACTTACCTCTCCTGGTTACAGGCAGCAGATGGACCAGCGTGAATCGCGATTGTCGGCTCATTTTAAAAGGGGGCGGAGCCAAATGCCGGTAGGGGCGGGGCTTAACCACGTGCCTCGACAAATGGCTCCTGTAAAAAAAAAAAACAGGTTAATCTGGATGTGCCCGGGGTCCGGAGACAGTCTGTGGGGGCCCCCTATGTGTGGGGGCCCCTGGACGACCACCCCAGTTGCCCTGCCCTTAATCTGGCCCTGATCATTATACCAATTCTGAGGACCACTGGGAGCAGGGGAGGTGACTCTTGGTCCTGGAACCTGCCCTATTTGTTTGCACTAAAATAGCTGAGTGACAACAACATGCATCCAGATGACTCGATGCACAAAGAAAGTGGCCAAAATCCTGCGCCAGGTCAGGTCATCCTCTATTGTATGTCTGGGTCTGATGGTTCTCGATGTTACAGATGTTTGTGCTATCCTGCATACTGAGTGAGCATTGAGTAAAGAGAGATGGGCGGCACTATGTATTGCTGGGCATCTGCATCCTTTTGCTGCGGATGCCGTGCATATGCATTTATTAGCATATACTTGCAGCAGTTAGTCAGTGCGATCTCTAACATGTGTCCTTTGCTGAATCAGGCCCACTATTCAAAGTATTTCTCTGGGAACAACTATCAAAGAAGGGACTCAAGTAAAGTAGCTAAATAAACTCTGACATTGAACAGTAGCAATTAACACAGCATACTGTACTTTTCATAGGAGAGAATTATTTATTGGTTTGCACTTTACTTATTGGCTCACCACCCAGGATTTGCAACTCTGTGGTCATATAGTAAATGTAACTTAAGAAAAAAACAGTTACAGTGAATCCTTTAAGTTCTCCCTCCATTAGAAAAAGTCTCAGCATGTTCACGGCAGAGCAGCAGTAACTCATTCTAGTATAATTAAACCTGAGACAAATTGCAAACTGTAATTACTATCCTTGTCCAGTTACTTAATCCGGAGTCATTATAAAAGAAGAAAAACTTTGTGCACCACCAAGATCATAACCTAGGTTTATGCTCTAAGAGGTAAATTTACTAAACTAAGAATTTTTAGATTTTGAAATGTTTCCCATAACAACCAATCAGATTCTACTTTACATTTAACTAGCATTTGACTAGCACCTTCTCGAAGATAATAGCTAGAATCTGATTGGTTGCTATGGGCAAAATCTCCACTTCTTAAAACTCTCACTTTAGTAAATTTACTCCTAAGAGACAAATAATTAAACTGAGGGATGTAATACTGCATAAAGAGTATTTGTGAATATTGTGAGGTAATAGAGTACTAGTTAATTTAGTTAAACAATAGTTACACACACCGTCTAGTGTGTACCCAGCTTAAGGCCTGGTTTGCAGAGGAGTACTGTACCTAAAATAAAGTGATCAACATCCAGGGAGTTCAAGTAATTGGGACAGTGGTGTCATCCCAAACCATCAGGGACCTATCAAGGCCTATCTGAAAGGGATGGGAGAATTAGAGGAAAGGAGGGGAGAAAGGAAATGTTTGAGGAATAGCATTCTCTACGCTACTACACATCCAGTATAACATACAAAAACTACCAGTACCAACAGGATTAAACATTAACACACAAGGACCAGAGGTGAGGTGAAATACTCTTTATAAACCTATTGGACAACTTCATTCATTTTTTAAATAAAAGTCTGGTATATGGCAAAAAGAGGTAAAAAATGCTGAATACCCTGGCCAGGTGTTTGTGCTACTGGGCAGTGAGTGAAAACAGCCTCCTGTACATGTGGAGATACAGCAGATGCCAAGGGAAACCAGTCATACAGTAATGCTTATAGCAGTCCAATTTCCAACATCCTAAAACCTGCATGTTCCGAATCAATAACCTGCCATGGGGTCAGTCATCCCAACATGAAAGCAGATAGTGCCAAATTCAGAAGGAGAAAGCTTCAGTGTGGAAATGCAGCTGACAAATCAACTAAACAAAATACTGAGCGAGTTTGGTGCCATCCCAGCACACAATAAAGGAACCAATCATCAGATGCCACACAAAATAAACTGCAGTAAATGACAACACGCAGATCAGAGTATCATCAGGTCAGGGCATCGCCACAGGTGCTCAAGGAGAGTCAATGGACCCTATGTAACCTGTCCACCTCAGAGCACTGCAATGCACACAACAGGACTGCATAATTCAACACAGAATAGCAGAAAGGTGACAAGGAGACCACAGTCTTAGATGGTGCCACAATTTGCATGCTGTACATGACATTAGCCATGGATCGCATGCACAACATCAGCCACCACAAACAAACCCCTCTTGTGCATTTTGCTGGATAAACTAAGACAACAATGGAGCTCCAGGCACCAGGACTGGTAAACATTGCCATCTGGGATAGTGTGGTGGCAAAAGTCGACATTTAGAATGTTGACAGGTTCTGAATGTGTATATTTATTATCTGACGTTATAGTGCTAACAGTCTATTAAATATTTTTATATTGGTTTAATATTGTGTTGCAACAGAGGGCCTGATTCAGAGCCGGGCGCTCTGACCAGAGCGCTCGCTCTGAATCAGGGCCCTCCTACATGAAAATGGAGCGGCCTCTTGGATGCTCGCATAGCTGTGGGTGACCACCCACAGCTATAGCGAGTGTCCATGATGATGGTCGCGATTGGTCAAGACCATCGCGACCATCGGGCTTGCGATGGAGACCCTGCGGTAGAGTCTCGCTGCCGCAAGCCATGGAATGATTTTGGCTCTATCAGAGCCAAAATTACTCCCACTGACATCACTACTGATGTCAGTGAGGCGCCGGCTTCAGACGGTAGGCGTTCCCATGGGAACGCCTCTATCTGGCAGCCACACCCCTGGCACGCCCACCAAAGGGGGCGTGCTGTCAGTCAACATCGACAGCACGCCCCCTTTGGTGTGAGACCCGGAGCGACGGCTATCCCGTCACAAGCCGGGTCTTGCGCATGCGCACGACGGAGCTCCTTCCGTCGTTTGCATGCGCAGTAGGGCACCATCGACCCGCTTGCGAGTGTCCTGCGCTCACGAGCGGGTCTGAATCAGGCCCAGAGTCTCCAGATGGAGGCTCTGCCTATTCTGCAGCCACTGACATTTCCCTTGGCCACATTTTGCACTCTACACGGATGATGTCTTAATTACTCTCACCAACCGAGCTCAATCCCTGCAGCCCCTCCTCTCCGAGATTGATCTTTACTTTCAACACTCAGGCTACAAAATCAATACTAGTAAAAGGGAAGTGCTTGATTTTTACATTCCTGCTCCCTCCAAGCTTTTATTAGAGACCTCGTTCCCATTTACTTGGCATAAACAAAAAAGTAAATATTTAGGTATCTCCCCAACCTATTGCCATCACCAGATTTTCCAAGCCAATTTTCCCAGTATCTTAGTAGACCAAATCAAAACAGACCTTCACTAGTGGTCTAGTCATCTTATCTCCTGGATAAGTCGAATTAGTTCTGTGAAGATGAACGTACTCCTTCGGCTCCCGTATCTCTTACACATCCTCCCAATGTATGTTCCCCCCTATGGGCCATATTCAATTTGGAGCGAAAACTCCATCATTTTCGCCATTTTTACTTATCCCCATATTCAATTTCAAAGACTTTTCGCAGGTGCTAAAAGTCTTTATAAAAAAAAACAGGGATAAGTTTTAACCACTGCATAGGTGGCGAAAAAAAGTGCAAAATACGGAAGCAGCATCCGCATTCTGGACGCAATGTAGATAAGCGATGTGGTATTAGGGATATAAATTGGGGCTAGTTAGATGAATAGCCTTTGTTGCAGGCGAATGTGCCAGATGCTATGGCAGAGGGGGCTGGGACTTGACCCAGACCATACAAGGTTGGAATAACTCACAAGAGAGAGGAGGTCCAGTATGAGAGGAGGAGAAGTGGGAGGAATCAAGATCAACAAAAGCAAATGACAGAGGAAGATGCTCTCTCTTTATAAGACATTTTCTGGAAACAAGATCACGTGGGACAGATAAGTACCAATCGCTGGGGCTTTGTTGGGGTTGATTGTCTGAATATTCCCCTCAAGGCTTACTGTTTGCTAAGAGCCCATACCTTGGCACATCTGCATGTGTTTGTGTATGTGTGTGTGTGTATGTATGTGCATGTGAATGTATATATGTACGTGTATGTATGTATATATACTGTATATATGTATTAGTATGTATGGGTGTGCATGTATGTATGTGTGTGTATATATATATATATATATATATATATATATATATAATGTGTGCGTTTGTGTGTATACTGTATATATATGTATGTGTGTGTGTAATATGTATATAGATAAAACACCAAAAGGGTTGCTAGCTGTCTAAGCTTTTTTCCCCCCTCCCCTTGCTACATTCATACATCTTTCCCAGGGATAATAAATTCCCTATCTTTGGGCAGTTGCATTTGTAACAGTAATCTGAGAGTTGGTAAATGCAATGTACTGTAGTGTTAAGATAGGGATATTTCATTTCCTAACAGAGCTGGCAGCACGGAGGTTCATAACATTACTTTGAGGTTGCTTTGAACATATACAGGATCATGTCTTTTGTACCATCCTATTGCTGTTTTTTATGATTGCCAGTAACTGTGTTATTAGCTAAGGGCTTGCATTTTAACATATATCACGTCTTTTGTATTCTAAAATTATGGTTGTTTATATTTGCCATATTGTAGTTTTAAATATTAAGCTAGGGTTTGCGTGTTAACACACAGCACTGCGGCTTCTAATCACTGTGGTTGTAGCTAAAATCGAAACAGAAGTTTTCATCTGCAAGCAGCAATCGCTGCATTTCTGTTTTATAGCTGTCACAATATCCAAGTACTGTGGTTTATAATTAACAGTACTGAGTTTATGTTTATGTAGTTATAGCATTAAGCTGAGGTTGCTTTACAAAGATTACATCACGTTTTTAATTTTATATCATCCATTGCTTTACCTATAATTATCAGTAGCACAGTTTAAATATTATCTATGGGTTTGCATTTATATAAATCCCGTCTTTTCCATTATACAATTGTAGTTGTTACAGTTTGCGGTTTCATCTGCAAGCAGCAATCGCTGCATTGCTGTTTTATAACTACTGTGATTGTAGTTTAAGATTTTAATCTAAAAGGCATACTCAGTTTTCCTACCACAGCCCTCCATTCTAATACCGGCCCCATCCCCCAACTCCAAGCAACTTTAAGCCCCTTTTGTTCTTACTAACCCCCCCTCCTCAGGAATAACCCCCATATACCTAATATCAACATTCCAGGGGAAAGGTTTGCAAGGACTAGGGCCCCCATTCAGAGGCGGTCACAAGAAGTGATCGCTCTCTCTGAATGAGGGCAGCAGCTTCTTTTTTTTTTAGTGCGGCCTCCTGGTCGCTAGCTAAGCTGTGGGTTACCAGCTTAGCGACCGACCAGGGTGATGGTTGCAATGGTCAAGACCATCGCAACCATCGGGGCTTGCGATGAGACCCTAAGGTCTCGGCAACCGCAAGCCCCAGGGAGCTTCCTGCTCTGATTGAGCAGGAAACTCCTCATTGACATCACTGCTGATGTCAGTGCGGCCGCCCACAAAACGGTAGACGTTCCTTAAAGAACACCTCCATTTGTGAAATCACTCCCCGCCCTGCCTACAAAACGGGCTGAGCTGTCGATCAACATCGATAGCCGGCCCTTTTGTAGCGAGCTCTGGAGCGAGAGAGTTTCTCTCTCGCTCCGGGGCTTGCGCATGCGCAGTGCGGCCGCTGCACGTGCACAGGACCAAAACATCGACCCGGTTGCGAGCGCTCAGTGCTTGCAACCGGGTCTGAATGAGGTCCTAGGTGTGGCAATGACGCACATATCAGTGTTGATCATCGACAAGTGATGGTTTCAAACATCGATAAACAGAGGCAATTTGTTAATTATTTGATCATCATAGCCAACCACTGATTGCATAATATCGATGGAGGCGAACAATGGCGGAAATAAATACATTTTGCATGCAAGCAACTGCAGACAGTGAATGAGCAAAGCACTTACCATCGATGGTTCTAATGATGGTTCTGATCAATGACCATCGATGGTGAGGCCATTGCAGGCTCTATGAGTTTCATCTCCCATGGCTCAGTGGGCAGAGGAATTCCACCACCCTCCCCCTGCTTAAACAGTCCTCTTCTAACCAACTTCCTCACCAACACCCAACCCCTGCTCATGAATATACGTGTAGACGCAGGTACGTTGATGCGCCTTTCAATACACATAGTTGTGATGAGATGTGGGCAGGTATGTATGTGCATGTATAACATGTAGTTGTGTATTATATATGTATATGCTTGCGTATAGATTAGGGGTGTGCACCAGCCACTTTTCGTGTTTTGTGTTTTGGTTTTGGATCTGGATCTTTCTTCGTGTTTTGGATCTGGATTGGTTTTGCCAAATCCACCCTTCCGTGTTTTGGGTTCTGGGTTTTGTGTTTTGGATCTGTATTTTTTTTTTTTAAAAAGCATAAAAACAGCTAAAATCACAGAATTTGTGGGTTTTTCTGCTCCTATGCTATTATTAACCTCAACAACATTAATTTTCACTCATTTCCAGTCTATTCTGAACACCTCACACCTTGTTTTTAGTCCAAAAGGTTGCACCGAGGTAGCTGGATGACTATGCTAAAAAAACGTGGCCCATCTAGGAGTGACACTGCAGTGGCAGACAGGATGGCAGTTTGAAAAACTAGGCCCCAAACAGTACATAATGCAGAGAAAAAAAATAGGTGCAAGATGGAATTAATTGGTTCATTTGGGCCCCCACAAAACAAGCTGGCAATTAATCTGTCCCTGCACAAACTGGCTCTACGGAGGCAAGATGTTGTCCTCATCCTCCTCATCCACCAATTCTTCACCCTCTTCAGTGTTGTGTACATCCTCATCCTCACAGAGTATTAATTCGTCCCCGCTGGAATCCACCACCACAGGTCCCTCTGTACGTTCTGGAGGCTGGTCTCCATGGAAGAGTTCATAATTAATTTTTATGAACATCATCTTCTCCACATTTTGTGGAAGCCACCTCCTAGGCCTTTTGCTGACAAGGTCCCCGGCTGCACTAAACACACTTTCGGAGTACACACTGGTGGGGCAACTCAGGTAAAATAGAGCCAGTTTGTACAGGGGCCGCCAAATTGCCTCTTTTTCCTGCCAGTACAGATACGGACTGTCTGACATCCCTACTTGGATGCTGTCACCAATGTAATCCTCCACCATTCTGTCAGTGGTGACAGTATCATATGCAGTGACAGTAGACATGTCAGAACTTGTTGGCATGTCCTTCAGTCCGGACCAGATGTCCAAACCGGCCCTTTACTTATGACACCAGCGCACGCTTGGCGCTGCTACTGTGTTGATGCACGTGCGGCTACAGCGCACACAAGTCACAAATACAGAAAAAAAATTGTTTTTTATTTTTTGGAGCACTTTGGGGGTTACACCATCCTTTAACAGACTTATGGGACACAGGTGCATGCTTGGCGCTGCTCCTTTGTTGATGCACGTGCAGCTACAGTGCATAAATTTCGCACACAAACAGAAAAAAAAGAATTGTTTATTTTTTGTGGAGCGCACTTTGGGGGTTACACCACCCTTTAACAGACAGATGCACGCTTGGCGCTGCTGCTTTGAGGATGCACGTACAGTGCACACAATTCACAAACACAGAAAAAATGTTTTATTTTTGATGGAGTGCACTTTGGGGGTTACAGCACCCTTTAACAGACAGACACACGCTTGGCGCTGCTGCTTTGAGAATGCACGTACAGTGCACACACAATTCTCAAACACAGAATTTTTATTTTATTTTTGTTGGAGTGCACTTTGGGGGTTACACCACCCTTTAATGGACAGACGCATGCTTGGTGCTGCTGCTTTGAGGATGCACGTACAGTGCACACATTTCACAAACACAGAAACAATGTTCTATTTTTGTTGGAGTGCACTTTGGGGGTTACACCACCCTTTAACGGACAGACGCACGCTTGGGGCTGCTGCTTTGAAGATGCATGTACAGTGCACACACAATTCACAAACACAGAAGAAAATGTTTTATTTTTGTTGGAGTGCACTTTGGGGGTTACACCACCCTTTTACAGACAGATGAATACTTTGTGCTGCTGCTTTGAGGATGCACGTACAGTGCACACACAATTCACAAACACAGAAGAAAATGTTTTATTTTTGTTGGAGTGCACTTTGGGGGTTACAGCACCCTTTAACGGATGAGCCAGCTGGCCCTTTACGTATGGCACAGGCGCACGCTTGGCGATACCTTGTTGATGCACGTGCGGCTACTGCGCACACAATTCACTTGTCATTTGTGCAGGGGGGCAGTTGTGCAGGGGGGCATTCTACCAAGGATTGCCAGAGGAGAGCAGTTGCTTCAGTTGCTCTGAGGGCCCAGCCAGCAAGTGAGTTCGGGAAGATTCCTCTAATCTCATTTTCAGAATTGTCCAAATTGTTGGGGGGTTACCCTAATCAGGCTGATGTAGAATTCCTGCAGAAAAGATTTGTAAAAGTTTTTAAAGTTCTGGATAATAGTCCGGTAAATGCCATAGCCTTGCATAGACTTCACTCCACCAAGGACTTCCCTGATGTGCTTAAGTCCTCCTCCTAAATAATGTATGTATCTCAAAGTTAGGCATGTTGACAAAGGGTAAATTTAGGTTATTTCAAAACTATCTTGCCCATTTGGGGCCTCAATCAATGATGCCATTTGTAATTTGATGATACATTGCATTTAATTAGTTTTGGCCCAGGATGACTGATGGCTAGGTTGATATTCTATAAATGTAAAATAATAAATGTAACAGACAGTGCTGCAATCAATAGGATTCTATAAGCCTTTCACCTATTACCTTTTCCCCCAAATCCTTTATACTGATGGGTTTTCAAATTAAAGTGCAATATTTTGTGGCTCACAGTTTGATTATGGGTTGTGCAGTATCCAGTGCATTCCTTTCTTCAATGGTGTATGCAGACAGTCACAGGTCACACATTATTTGGATGATTTTCTGGTGTTTGGTCCTATAGATAGCATGAATTGTAGAGAACTCCTTTTTTTGGTACAAATCTTGTTTCAGGTTTTAGTTGTGTCCATTGTTCATGATGAGCCAAAGGGGTCTGTTCCTTGTCTGTCTTATTAGGCATTGAAATAGACATTGGGTTGTTGTTTTTTTCCTGCAGAGAAAGTGGCTGATCATCCAGCAGTGGCTTATCATCCAGATTGGTAGTTGCTTGTCAGCTATCCAGGTTGAGTTGAGGGAATTACAGTATAATCTTTTTTAGGCTTACTGCATTTCTCATGTAGGATTATACCGATATGGAAAATTTTCTGTAGTAAACTTGAAAGGTCCACAGATAGACTTACTGCACCGCAAGCTCAGGTTGTCTAGGGAAATCAAGGATGATCTATGCATTGTCATTCTTCAAGGATTTTCCTGGGGATAGAATATGGTGAAGCCCACCTACGGCCAGTACAATTTTGCAGTTATATACAGTTGCATTGGGCTTCATGGGTTATGGAGAATATTTAGATGGTGGATGGTGTGCCTCAGGCTTGACACTCTGCAGGTTTGACTGCAAATCTATTGCTGTTGGAGTTATTTCCAGTAGTTGTTGCAGGTGAACTTTCGGCACATCAGCTTTGTAATTGGAATATTGGAGCTCATTCAGAGCCGCTCGCAAGCACTCAGCACTCACAAGCGGCTCGATGGTGCCCCACTGCGCACGTGCCACGTCCGGCAGGCGCGAGCCCCATCCAGCGGCTGCAGCTCAGTCACTGCGGGGCTCACTATAAGATGGGGCAGCTGTTGTTGGTGAGTGACAGCTTGCCCTGTTTTGTAGGCGGGGAGGGTGGGTGGCTGCACAAACGCAGGTGTTCCCTTAGGAATGCCTGGCATTTATGGGAGGCCCTACTGACATCACTAGTGATGTCAGTAGTGGACTTCCTGCTCTATTAGAGCTGGGAGTCCACTCGGCCTTGTGGTAGCCAAGACCCTGCCACAGGGTCTCGTCGCAAGGCCAATGGTCGCGATTATTGCAGCGGCCTCATGCCCGCTTGCACAAGCTGTGGGAGGTCTCCCACAGCTTTGCGAGTGGCCAGACAAAAAAAAATGCCCACAGACCCTATGAGTTGCCTGCGGCAGTGAGCAGGTCTGCATCAGGACCATTGTGTTCTGATGCAATAACCCAGGAGTGGTGCAGGTAATCAACAATCAGATGGCTCAATCACCCTTGGCTTTGCACTTTATGCTCTATTTAGTGCTCATTTGCTTAGAAGCTAATGTCTGTTTCCAAGAAAGGCATGTACTGGGGCTTTCACTATTTCAGTGGTTTACATTGAGAGCACTGGTGCCTCAGGTGAGGCTTAAAGGTTTAAAATAATACACTTCTGTCAGGCAAATCATTGGCTGCCATGTGTCACAGGCTGGGAAATTGGAAGGGATGGACCCGAGCTGGGTTGAGTGACAGAGACACCTGGACCAGAAGGGAGTTTGAATTTAGATGGTTTAATGTAATTCTTTAGCATACAGATAAAAGAGGACTAACTGAGTGATGGTAAATAAAGTCCTTGGTGCAGAGATGCACAACTGCAGATACTTAAAACAAACACAAAAGTCTCTGAGATTCAGGGGGTACTGTGGAGAATTGCAGGGTTAAATACTGTAGAACTTGTAGATGAGTTGAATACTGTAGCAGAGTAGAATATATCTCCTAGATAGAGTATGCAGGATTGGGAAAGCACTTTGAATAGAACTCCGGGATGGAGTGTGCTGGATTGGGTGAGCACTTGGAATAGAACTCGGGGATGGAGTGTGCTGGATTGGGTGAGCACTTGGAATAGAACTCCGGGATGGAGTGTGCTGGATTGGGTGAGCACTTGGAATAGAACTTCGGGATAGAGTGTGCTGGATAGGGCAGTAGTACTCCTGGCCGGAGTACACATCAACAGAGACACAGGTGAACTGGAACTGGAACTGGAAACAGCAGGGCTCAGAAGCATAGGTCTGACTAGAGCAAGAGCACTATTGTACTGGCAATGAGACAGAGTCAGGGAAGGGCTTTTATACCCCTGGCTGGATGGTGATTGGCTGGAGTCACTGGAGAGCGCTGCTGACTGGATGGGGTTGGATCACCTGACCTGATCCAAGATGGCTGCATCCATGATCCGGATGTCTGGCATGCAGAAGCACAGGAAGTGCATGGAGACACAGCAGGAACAGCTAGGCAACAACAGGGATGCAAGGAACCACCTTCTGGCATAGGCCTCACTCTGGATTCCCCTGAAAGCAGCGGCCGGCGACTCAGCAAGCCGTGATGACACCAGCTCATGGGAAGATGCAAGGGTCTCTGACGGAGGTCTCTAGCATGGTTTGTGACAGTACCCCCCCCTTTTAGAAGTGGACTCCGGACATGTTCTAGGCTTGTGAGGAAACTTAACATGGAAGGCTTTTAAAAGAGCAGGAGCATGAACATTAGTAGCAAAGATCCAAATTCTCTCTTCTGGACCATAGCCCTACCAGTCAATAAGGTATTGAAGTTGTCCATAGAGGCAGCGGGAATCCAGGACCTTCTGAATCTCAAATTCTTGACCACGCTGAGTGTGGACACTAGGTGTCTTAGGAAGAGTTCTTTGACATTGATTCTTTACCAGAGGTTTTAGGAGCGATACGTGGAATGAGTTAGGGATTCGTAAAACAGGAGGTAATTTTAGCATAACAGCCACTAGGTTAATGACCTTTTCCACAGAGAATGGACCGATGAATCATGGAGCGAACTTCATGGATGGAATTCAAAGTCTAAGGTTTCGGGTAGATAACCATACCTTGTCTCCAGGTTGGAACTTTGGAGCTCGTCTCTTACGATTAGCAAATTTTTTGTAGCTAAAAATAAATATTGTACCATGCGCTCACCTTGTCATGATATAGGGGATGTAACAGATGTAAAAATAGTGGAGATGATGACAGATCTAATGGATGTTATAAAACAATATTTTATTTATTTTAATTTATATAGACACAATGTACCAATGTGTCTAGTGATATAAATAGCTATTATAAAAACTATTATAACTTCTTTCTGGTAATAGGAGTATAATAAATAATCTGATAAAATATATCTGATGACTAAGTCCTATATGGAAGGATCCAAGTTTGTCTGGGTGGTAGGTGTGCCATTAAATATATACGGTACCCTTATATAATAGTATCAGCTTGGTTTATGTCCACACCAATTTGCAGTGAAAAAGGCAGCCAATAGAAATGTTACCAAATGGTTCAATAATGTCAGGGTGGTAGGTGTGCCCTTTGAGGGGGTTACCTTCCCGTAAATATATACAGTACCCTATGTCTAAAAAGACAGATACATGTGTGTCTCTTTGGCTACTTGTAATGTGCTAGGGGAGTAAGGGTAACCTTGTATAGAAAGGTAGCTCTCCATATGCAAATATATACATACGTGTCCCTGCACCGTCTGATGCAATGTCCCGGTGGCAATGTGAGCCATGCACAGTGTGACTACAGCATCCTGCTTGCGGGGTTTACTGGTCGGCGTCTTCACTGAATGTCACGTGTTGCGCTGTCCATACGATGTGTAGAGGAGGGGAGCAGTGCGCTGTGATGTGAGTTGTCGCAGTCAGTCCAGCCGGACCACTTGCTCAACCCTCTGGCTCTGATACACGCTGCTCTGTAGTGTGACGGAGATGGGTGCTGTTTCCAGTTTGGAGGATAAGGAGTAGCAGCGTGAAACTGTGCACGAGGCTCTCTGCTTCCTTAGTCACATATAGGTAAAAGTGGGTGTCGACGCATTTCGGCCTATCAGACCTTCTTCAAGGCCTTGAAGAAGGCCAAACTGGAAACAGCACCCATCTCCGTCACACTACAGAGCAGCGTGTATTAGAGCCAGAGGGTTGAGCAAGTGGTCCGGCTGGACTGACTGCGACAACTCACATCACAGCGCACCGCTCCCCTCCTCTACACATCGTATGGACAGCACAACAGGTGACATTCAGTGAAGACGCCGACGGTAAGCCCCGCAAGCGGGATGCTGCAGTCACATTGTGCACGGCTCACATTGCCACCGGGACATTGCATCAGACGGTGCAAGGACACGTATGTATATATTTGCATACGGAGAGCTACCTTTCTATACAAGGTTACCCTTCCTTCCCTAGCACATTACAAGTAGCCAAAGAGACACACATGTATCTGTCTTTTTAGACATAGGATACCGTATATATTTACGGGAAGGTAACCCCCTCAAAGGGCACACCTACCACCCAGACATTATTGACCCATTTGGGAACATTTCTATTGGCTGCCTTTTTCACTGCAAATCGGTGTGGACATAAACTGAGCTGATACTATTATATAAGGGTACCGTATATATTTACGGAAAGGTAACCCCCTCAAAAGGCACACCTACCACCCAGACAAACTTGGATCCTTTCATATAGGACTTAGTCATCAGATATATTTTATCAGATTATTTATTATACTCCTATTACCAGAAAGGAGATATAATAGTTTTTATAATAGCTATATATATCACTAGACACATTGGTACTTTGTGTCTATATAAATTAAAATAAATAAAATATTGTTTTATAACATCCATTAGATCTGTCGTCATCTCCACTATTTTTATATCTGTTACATCCCCTATATCATGACAAGGTGAGCGCATGGTACAATATCTATTTTTATCTATATAACTCTTTTGGAGACAGGACATCCCCAGTACTAAGCTGCTCCCTAAAACAATAAATATCTTGTTGAGCATTGCTCACATTTTCCACTTCTGAAAAAAATTTTTGTAGCGTATGGAGGCTTTCAACAATGAGGAATTGACCTTCTCCCAGATAGCCGTCAGATGCTTTAGTATCTTTAGCCGCTGGTACATCAATAGTCGGAATCAATGGGAACTCGGGTTGGCGAGGATGTTGACCATACACAGTATAAAAGGGTGTATTCTCCATGGAGGTATGATAGCGATCATTGTGAGCAAACCCAGCCCAAGGAAGCAGCTCCAACCAGTCAACTTGAGAAGATGAGACAAACAAACAAAGGAACTTTTCTAGGTCTTGGTTCACCCTCTCCGTTTGCCCGTTGGTCTGAGTGTTGTAGGCAGTGGAATATTTACGTTTTACCTGCAGAGCTGAGCACAAGGAACTCCAAAACTTGGCCACAAATTGGACTCATCTGTCGGAGATGATATCTTGAGGAAGACCGTGTAAACAGAAGATCTCCTTAATGAAGAGTTGTGCAAGCTGGGACACAGAAGGCAGACCTGTTAATGGCACAAAATGAGCCATCTTGGAGAATCTGTCGATGACTACCCATATGGTGTTATGGCCTTGAGATGGAGGCATGTCCATAATAAAGTCCATGGATAAATGGGACCAGGGCTGTCAAGGAACAATCAACGGATGCAGTAGACCAGGAGATGTTTTCCTAGAAATTTTATGTTGAGCACATTTGATGCAGGAAGCAACAAAGTCTTTGACATCAGTTCTCAACGTAGGCCACCAATAAGGGCGTTGAATGAATTTGACAGTCTTCTCAACTCCAGTATGTCCAGAAAATTGGGAAGCGGGGGCCCAATGTAACAGCTTCTTCCAAAGATCCGGGGCCACGAAGGTCTTTCCCCGAGGAGGATCTGGCCTGAGCCTGGCAGAGGTAAAGGATGTGGGATGCAGAATTGGAGGAGGAGGTTCCTGCTTGACAACTTGTTCAGAATCCAGGGAGCGGGACAAGGCATCAGCCTTTGTATTCTGAGGACCTGGACGATAGGAGAGTTTAAAATCAAATTGGGAGAAAAACAGCGCCCATCTGGCCTGTCTGGAAATTAGTCATCTGGCAGTCTGTAAATAGAGCAAATTCTTATGGTCAGTAAAAACTGAAATGGGAAACAAGGCTCCTTCTAGCAAGTAATGCCACTCTTCCAGTGCTAGCTTAATTGCCAGGAGTTCTTGGTCTCCGATGGAATAATTCCTTTCTGCCAGTAGGAATCTTCGAGAGAAGAAACAGCAGGGGTGTAGCTTGCCATCATCAGATCATTGAGAGAGAATAGCTCCCACCCCTTCCATAGAGGCATCTACTTCGAGGATGAAAGGACTGGTTACGTCAGGCTGTCTTAAAACTGGCGCGGAGCTGAAGGCTTGTTTCAGCTGGTGGAAAGCCATAGTAGCCTCAGGAGACCAAACACTGGGGTTAGCACCTTTATGAGTGAGAACTGTAATTGGAGCAAAAAGCGAAGAGAATCCCTTGATGAACTTGCGGTAGTAGTTTGCAAATCCTAGGAACCGCTGAATGGATTTCAATGTAGTATGTAGAGACCAGTCAAGAACGGCTTGCAGCTTCTGTGGATCCATTTGTAGACCGGTTCCTGAGATAATATATCCTAGGAAGGAAAATGTGCACTTCTCGAGTTTACAAAAGAGCAGATTTTTCCTTAGACGAAGCAGAACTTCTTTGACTTGGGAGCGATGTGACTGAAGATCTTGAGAGAAAATTAAAATGTCATCCAAGTATACTATGACTGACTTATATAGAAGATCTCGGAAAATCTTGTTTACAAAGTGTTGGAAGACTGCCAGGGCATTGCTGAGGCCGAAGGGCATCACTAGATATTCATAGTGCCCGTCCCTGGTGTTAAAAGCAGTCTTTCATTCATCTTCTTCACGTATACGGATCAGATTATACGCACCCCTTAGGTCAAGCTTGGTGAAAACAGAAGCACCTTTCACTCTGTTGAACAGTTCTGTAATGAGTGGAAGCGGATAACAGTTCTTGATGGTAATATCATTAAGTCCACGATAGTCGATGCAGGGACGGAGGCCACCATCTTTTTTCTTCGGGCGAGCTGGAGGGGCGAATAAACCCTTTCTCCAAGTTTTCTGTTATATACTCGGACATAGACTGGGTCTCAGGTAATGAGCGGGGATAAACTCATCCACGTGGTGGAGTTTTCCCTGGAATTAAATCTATAGGACAGTCCCATTCACGATTAGTAGGGAGGGTGTCAGCTCCTTGTTTACTGAAGACGTCAGAGAAGTCTTGATAAATCTCAGGAAGGCCTTCTAGAGATTTCACACAGGAGTTTCATATAGGAACTATTGGTGGAAGACAGTTCTGAAAACAAAATGGACTCCAGGAGACAATCTGCAAGGACGTCCAATTGATACGGGGATTATGGGCCTGATTCAGAGCCGGACGCTATTTGCGCTCGCTCGTCCAGAAAAAGGGGCTGGCTATTTAAATTAACCATTCGCTCTTTGCGGTCTGTTCACGCCTCTATGTCTGAACGAGCGAACAAAACATGCGAACGTAATTTTGAAAAAAAACGCCCCCTGGCCACTCGCATCATACATCATGTCCGCTATTTATTACATTATTTGTACATCAGACAACATATGAACTGCTCGCTATTCTTGTGGTTGGTTTTTCCTACCACAATCATGCAAGCAGTTCTAACTATAAAACAACCAAGTGACATGGTCGATGACGCTGCTTTAGTAATTATGCACACCCTTTAAACGCCCGTTTTGACCTTTAGGCATGCCTGCATTCGGATCTCCACTCCCCGTTTTCAGGCACCTTCCCCTGTTACCACCCACAAACGCCTCATTCTGTCACTCAAAATAGCAGGCATTCGTTATTTAGTGAGCACACGATTTTTGGCTGCACTGACTGGTTCGCGCATGCGTATTAAAATCCGTACACATGCGCAGTTGGGCGAACATCGGTCGGAACGAACGAGCGGCCGCTTACGAGTGGCTCTGAATCAGGCCCTATGTCTTTGAAGCCATGGGAGGCTTTAGGAATGACAAGGAAAGATAAGGTTTCCACGTGAAGTGCCCCAACTTTGAGCTTCAAAGGTTGGGTGCGATGTGTAATTCTCCCACCGATGATTTGGCTACCGTCTATAGCAGTTAAGGACACTGGTTGAGGTAGCCACTCGGTGGATATGTGATGTCTGTGAACGAAGTCCAAAGTGAGGAAATTCCCAGCTGCTCCTGAGTCAAACAAGGCGAGAACACTTAGGTAGACTTGGTTCACTTCCAACAAGGCAATGAGAGTAGGATCGGTTTTCTTGTGTGATTCCATACATACTCCAAACCTAACCCCTCTGTCATAGGTTAGGAGGGGGCATTTCCTGGATGGGACAGACAAGACTTAAGGTAGTGGTGCGAGGAAGCACAGTACAGGCAAAGATTTTCCAGTTGTCTCTTTTGACGTTCTTCAGCAGAGAGTTGGGAACAATTTACTTGCATAGGGTCATCAGGAGGAGTAGAGAGTGAAGTAACTCGAGGAACAGAACGACCTTTAGTGCGGTTGAACCGATTTCTTTCCATGGCTCGCTCTCTTTGATGCAGGTCAACTTTATTACATAAAGAAATCAAGGCGTCAAATGATGAGGGCAATTCACGGGAGGCTAGGTCATCCTTAATCCTTTCTGATAATTCTTTCCAAAAGGCTGCGACTAAGGCATCCTCATTCCAGGTCAGCTCGGAAGCTATTGTGCGAAATAGAATCACATATTGGCTGACTGTCCTGCTTCCTTGATGGAGACGTAAAACATCGTTAGAGGCAGAATTCATTCTACCCGGTTCATCAAAGATTCTTCGAAAGGTGGTCACAAACTCAGTATAGTTGGAAAGAATTGGGTCAGCTTTCTCCCAGAGGGGAGAGACCCAGTCCAGAGCTTGACCAGTCAGGAGTGATATGATGTATGCTACTCGAGTCCTGGAAGTAGGGAAGCTAGTAGCTCAAAATGAATCTTGCATTGATTTAAAAACATCGACAGAACTTTGGGTTCCCATCGAATTTATTAGGAAGAGGTAGCTGAAGACAAGACACTGGTGCAGAGACCATTGTGGGAGTGGTTGCAGGAGTAGAATTCATGGACTGGAGATCCGCTCTAGAAATTCCTGAGAGGAGAGCTTGAACATTATCCAGACGAGTAGATACATCTTGAATATACAGCATCAGCTGCACTTGTGCAGACTCCTGTCTACCCAGGCTATTTAGTAGATCCTGGATAGATCCTGGCCCAGGGCTCTGAGTACCAGATGGATTCATGTGGCCAGTACAAACTGTCACAGGCTGGGAAATTAGAAGGGGTGGACCCAACCTGGGTTGAGTGACAGAGACACCTGGACCAGAAGGGAGTTTGAATTTAGATGGTTTAATGTAATTCTTTAACATACAGATGAAAGAGGACTAACTGTGTGATGGTAATTAAAGTCCTTGGTGCAGAGATGCACAACTGCAGATACTTAAAACAAACACAAAAGTCTCTGAAGTTCAGGGGGTACTGTGGAGGAGAATTGCAGGGTTAAATACTGTAGAACTTGTAGATGAGTTGAATACTGAGTTGAATACTGTAGCAGAGTAGAATATATCTCCGGGATGGAGTATGCAGGATTGGGAAAGCACTTTGAATAGAACTCCAGGATGGAGTGTGCTGGATTGGGTGAGCACTTGGAATAAAACTCCGGGATGGAGTGTGCAGGATTGGGTGAGCACTTGGAATAGAACTCTGGGATGGAGTGTGCTGGATTGGGCAGGAGTACTCCTGGCTGGAGTACACAGGAACAGAGGCACAGGTGAACTGAAATGGGAACTGAAACTGGAACTGGAAACAGCAGGGCTCAGAAGCATTGGTCTGGCTAGAGCAAGAGCACTATTGTACTGGTAATGAGACAGAGTCAGGGAAGGGCTTTTATACCCCTTGCCAGATGGTGATTGGCTGGAGTCACTGGAGAGCGCTGCTGACTGGATGGGGTTGGATCACCTGACCTGATCCAAGATGGCCGTGCCCATGATCCGGATGTCTGGCATGCAAAAGCACAGGAAGTGCATGGAGAGGCAGCAGGAACAGCTAGGCAACAGCGGGGATGCAAGGAACCACCTTCTGGCATAGGCCCCACTCTGGATTCCCCTGAAAGCAGCGGCCGGGGACTCAGCAAGCCGCGATGACACCAGCGCATAGGAAGATGCAAGGGTCTCTGACGGAGGTCTCTAGCATGGTTTGTGACACCATGGTTCTGGTAGACAATCCTATTCAGCAGCCTGGAGGGACTAGGAGCATTTCCTTGCTTTCAGTTTATGTTCAGGTAAGATAGTGAGCAGAGTTTTGTTTGGGAGTGTTATAGGTAAGATCAGCCTAAAGCTGCATACACATGTAAAGATTTTCTGCCCAACCATCCAACTAGTTGGATTGGTTGGAATGAAAATCTGGTAAGGTATGAAAGCAAATGACAATCAGCAAATTGCTCCAAAATGCCAGATAATGGACAAAACCTGTTTGAACAAATTCTTTAGATCAAACATTTAGCAATCTTGTCTGACGTCTATTTCCATCTGTTTTCTGGCATTTAGGAGCAAATTGCTGATCATCACTTACTCCCATACCTTACCAGATTTTCATTCCAACCAATCAACTAGTTGGATGGTTGGACAGAAAATCTTTACGTGTATACCCAGCTTAAGGCGTCAACCACAATGATGCTTGCAGGAATTTCATAACTTTGGGAGATAATTTCCTATGAAATAATTTTGATTTCCAAGACATTGAGATGAGCTAGGTCAGAGGTAGCTAAGGAAAATAAGTAGCAGCCTACTGATCTAGGGTATTTAAAAAAAATTAACTGCCATGAGTGACCGTTAATGAGTCTGTTACAAAGATTTTTTAGTTGGCATTCTTTTTTATGAGGCTTTTATCTTTAGGACTCCTAGCAAATAATGTGGTTTTAAACCCTATGTCCTTTCTTTTCAAAATTCATCAATTCAAAATAGATCAGTAGGGTTTAGGGAAGTGGGTTATTGTACCTGCCCAGGCTATAGTTTATGTCTGTTCCATAGGTTTAACAATAACTTATTTGATTGCTTTATGTGACAGGTGCAAGCATTAGCTGGCTCATGCTGATGACACACCAAAGAAAAATTCCAGTTTGTGTCAGTACTTAAGTAGCCACTTATGGTACATATTCCTTTTGCATAAGCATAGCTACATGCACAGCAGTAATTTTCAGTACCAGCCATTCAAGCTCTTGATAGATGGAAGTCTGCTGTAGATAAAAAGTATATAAGAAGTATATTCACTTCACAGCTTGCAATGTGTTCTTTGCAGGGCTAACTCAGGACCTTAGTTACTCACCACTATTGTCGGGGTGTGAGGGGATTTGCCCTGAAATTTGTTTCCCTTACATGTAATTGGACTAGCTTATATTTTTTTGCTTTGATTTTACTTTCATCTTGTTTGTACATCCTTATGTGCTCCCACCCTCTTCCTATTTCCACACTTTATTTGTGTTATGTTTTTTATGTGATATGAATGTGTTCTCAGTGGTCGAAGTGGGGCGGTATACGGCGGTATGATATACCGCCACTTCCCGCCGCCACTTCATTTTAGCTGCAGAAAATGTACCAGCGCTAGGATCGAGTATGGGATCCCAGCGCTGGAACAGCAGCATGTGGAGAGGTGTCCCGCTGGGGACACAGCTCTATTGGCGGTGGCGGCGGCGCTGGGACGGAGCTGGGAGTTTCAGGTCTCGGCTGTATTCCAGTATTAAGCAACGGCACTGACAGCCAACCATTTGTGGCTCACAGAACCCCAGCCAATGAAAACCTGCCAATTGGCAGCTTCTCATTGGCTCACGGCTGGCGCCGAATTTAAAAATCCTCCCCTTCTTTTGCAAATGAGTTAGTCCAGTGACCTGGGATTGGCTGGCTTCCGGGGGTGACTATACTGCAGTGCAGCAGGGACCCAATGCTCCCGGGCCCCGGCTCAGTTCTAGATGAAGCATAGCAGGTAAGAGGGGATCAGAGAGTGTGGCTTGCAGGGGGATTCTGTTAGAGAGAATAGCAGGGGATGAGAGAGGGGGTTCAGGCAGGGAGAAGTGGGGGGGCGGTAAGAGAGGAGAGTGAGAAGTGGGGGGGGTGGGAGAGTCAAATCTCCATACCCCCACCTCTAAATTCCCACTTTGAGCACTGTGTGTTCTATTATCAAATTACGCATCTGACCATTAGTTGCTGGGTCTGACAGTGGCTGTCCTTGGAATTACTTCATTGAAGCAAAAAACCCCTCCAGAGAGTTTGATACTGATGCTGTCCCTCACTATCTGTAAAGATGGACACATGGTACCGTTAGTCTGTGTTTTTAAAACTGCAGTCACGTGATTGCTGATGTAAGGAGGTTGTGGCACATTCAAACAGGATTCCTTACTCTGACTACAACATGCTGACAGAGTGTTAGGCTCAGACCCTTGCTCTGATCCTGACTCTCCTTCAAATTATGCCTGTAATTTATCATTGGGAAACTCTAGTTTTCCAAAACCAGGCTTGCTGACATCTCTCTATGCTTGCTCAAAAACCATTTCAGAGGCCACAAGATCGAGTGCAGCAAAGTCCAAATCTCCATGTGAGGATCCCTGGTGAAAACTACAGTGTATGTAGACTCCTCACCTATGATACTGGTAGCACTAATGGTAGCTGAAACAAGAATCTAGAATACCCACTGAATCGTGACATAAATATGCTGGAACATTTCACTAGTATCCTTCATGATTTCCCTTACTTATTTCAAGGTGTTTGAGGTCAGTAGGTTAATCATTTTGAGACATAAATTCTTTCCCTTATCCACTTGCGTATACCATGGTTTTGCTGTACCTCTTTATAGACTCATGCTATTTTTTTCCTTCTAACTTCATCTTGTGTTAACCTCCTCTGGTTACCTGCCCCCTGACCCTCTCCTTCTAATGTGCCTGGTACACAGGTGACAAGCACTTTGGTCCATGATGTGAGAAGTTAATCATTCCACAACTGTGAAAATGTATTTCAATACTATGCCTGAACAGTTACAATGCTTTTTGCTGAAGATCTGTATTTGTACCAGATTCTGTTCCATCTCCACCTCTCCCCCATACCATTCCTTTCACATTTCTATCTGATCTCCTTACCCCTTCCTGTTCTATTTTGAGAATACTGTAACTCAAAAATATCATTATTTTTTTTTTAAAAGGAACACAAGTCATTAATACGACTCCACTATAAAATATAAAATACATAGAATTTGTGCTGATGTAGTTCATAGTGAACTGTGTTGACCTAAATTAGTAATTATAAATTAATTGTTTAATATTCATTATAATATCCCATTACCTCTTACTTGTATCTCTCACATACCTTTATAAAAAGTAGTAGAGTTGACTAATGCATACCTGACTGTCACACTAATTCTGAGCTATGATGTAAATAATATAGATAACAGTGAGCTAGCGTGACAATTCTACTGACCATTATTGATCTTTATTCTAGTCACATACAGCAGATAAACAAGCTGCTATTCTTGCTAAAATAGGGATTAAATAGGGTACAGATAAGCCCCCTAGTCATTTTTGTGTTTCAGACATACAGTAAAACAGGACCTGACACTATCTCCCATAAGAAGGCCAGAGATGGATGAAATGCATTGGGGCATTACACCAGTAACATTAAGCTTAATGAATACCTAGAAAATCCTGATTCAGATAAAAGAAATCAAGTTTGCATCTTCAAACAGCCGTCATGTGACAAAACAACCTGTAAGCATCAGCAATCCAGAAAGACGGGAAACAGGCGACGAGCCGGCAAGGATTAGGAGTGGACATTTGGAACGCACTACAGAGGTGAGTCTCCATCTGGAGGGGATTTACGGTCACCAGTTCGTTTGAACCCTAGCTGGTACATCCCCTCCCAAGGCACTGACTGGCCCCCTCCGAGTCATAGGTCCTAGAGTGTGTATGGCAACAGATACACTACTGGGAGTCCCATACAAAGGGAAGTGTATCAAGCCAGGAGGCCCTCTTAACTGCCCCAGTACACCAGCTCCCTATTCCTATAAAGACCATCCCAGGCACCATTGAAAGTTTTAAGTTTGAAATTAGGGAACTATTCTGCTATTTTTTACATTGTTATAGTCAGATGAGCAGGACGGTGCAGTCTGCCTGGACTTTCATTATTTCAAATTCCCTGGACCTTTTCTTATAATTTACATCAGAGACTTTATCCTTCAGACCCCGCACACCTACTGGCAGATCCCCAATCCATACTGTGATCAAACTGGAAGGTCTTGCAATACTATAAGTCAAGACTATCTTTTGCCTTTTATTACTGCGTTGTAACTGTATTTTATGTATTTAAGATTATATGTTAGAAGTAAAATACTTTTTATTTATTAAAGTCACTGCATATTTATTATAAAGACAATTAGGGGGTTACATACCAAGACAGGCTATATTTCTACCATACAAAAGAGGGATTTCTTCATACTACTGTATAAAACACCTACTAACAACCCACCATCCCATAGGTGCTACACCACTTTTATTTAAATTTTGCATCTTTATAGGTGAGGGTAGCCACCACTTCAGAGCTCAGTGCACAGGATTAAACCATTATAGTTGAGGACCTGTCCTACCATTAGCCTTAAACAGAAAAACTATTTAAAAAAGAAAAACGGCATTCAATCTACCAGCAGATAGGCATCTTGTATAGACCCTGACTGTGCCCTGGCTGAGGACCTTGCACCTTTACACCAGTCAGAAACTAGAGCTGTGCATGGACCCCCAAGTTTTTGTTTTGGGAAAACCACCCTCAAATGCTATGGTTTTGGCAAAACCAACCTCAAGTGTTTTGTTTCAGATTCGGTTTTTGATTGCTCTAATATAGATAAAAACAGCTAAAATCATGTAATTTGGACCTGTTTACATGCAATCCAAAACTGAAATTTGGTTATTAATCCCAAATTCCAAACTTACAGTAGACCTTGGTTCTACTCAGAACCCCAAAAATGATTTGAGCCGGGACTCGATTCGACTAAGAACCACTTTGTGCGCCCGTGTTCACTTTTCGTTTTTCAGGAACACTGAACTGCACATCTCTATCAGAAACCAGGAATCAGGTTCAAATCTGGCTATTCAAGTACGGTGCAAGGGTTCTGATTTTAAAGATTTTTTCAACTTGTTATGTAGGTCCAATGTTGGTGCATTGGGTCACTTGTCATCACCACATTCAGTGCATACTTGCCTTCCCTAAATTAGAGTGTGCAAACAAATTCAGAACCCCAAGTGAGTTCCAGAAAAAATGTTTTTGGTAACCTGAATCCATTTAGGATACTTTGTTTTGTGGCCCCAGTACAATGGCACACTGATATTTTTTGGTCCTCAAAAGCATGCCATATTAGTACTCTGGATCACAGATAAAAACAGAGAGCCAGCGTAACCACTGTAAAGACAGACCAGTTAGCTTGACAGATTTAGTTGTGCATAAATGCATACATTTTAGGGATCATATTTATCTTACTAATACACATTCACTGCAATTAATTTAATGAAGCATAATATGCCAGCTCCAAAGTGTATTGGTTTTCCTAAGCATTGGACTCTTTCAGCAGTGTATGGGTTTATGGATCAAGATGTCCATGTTTACTGAGGAGCCAAAATGCCAAGGGAATGGTGATGTCTTTAGCGTTCCTACTGTACTAGGGAGTAGAATCACAAATTTTCTGTAATCCATCAGTTTAATGCTTTCTTTGAATATATGGTAACTCACTGTGAATGCATGATGGCATTTGTATGTAAATGAATGCTCATTTAGCACTGCCTAAGGATACCTGATTGTGTACCAGGAGAGTATTCATACTTATGTTTATAATAAATTAAAATAAACCAGCCAAATAGTAGCAGTGACTCCTACAGTGGTCATTGCTGTCCTGAAGAAGAGAGAGCATTAGAGGAAAAAGGTCCCTTCCAATCTGGATCCAGTTCCCACTATGGTGTAATTGTGGTAAATATTGATTGTGCGTGGGCCCACAAGTTTTGGTTTTGGTACCAAAATCTAACATCTAACATTTCCTAGTCTGTTTAGGTAACTGCTTATTGAGGGGCTGCCAGCTCATCTCCGCATCTCCTCTTACAGTATATGGCATGCTGCAGCAGAGGTGGTCAGCTCTGGGAGGCAATTAAGAACAATACAGTACAACACTTTATGTTATAGATGAGTTGATTAATCATCTTATAGGGGCCTAAACATCATGAGGGTCCGGACAGCCCCTAATGATTAAATATTCAACTCACTGCAAGTTCGGTAGTGGATACTTATTTACCGGAGCAATACAGTATTGCTCCAGAGTGGGGACAGCTGCTCCAAAAAGCAGCTGTCTCCATGATCACTTACACTGCTACAGAAGTATCATTGATATTTACCAGTGCCCATCTGACTGACTGACCTAAGGTTACACATGGGCAAAGCAGTTGTGCGTAGGCGGATCCAATTAAATCCCCCCTTCGCAACCCTGGCCCTGGGAACCAACAGCATCTGAAGATGGCATTGATTCTCACAAGCAATCTCCAAAAAACATTCAGTTTTCAGAGTTTGCTGAATACTAAGCATCCCCATAGGGCTCCTAAATAAGTTATGGTGAATAGGCCCCTAAATAATCAATAATGCAGTAATGTTGAGAGGACATGCCAAGTGGGTTTAACCTTAGTTTGAACTGAGCCAGGCAACTCTTGCTATGTACATGATTAACTGTCAGTTTATCATCCAAAACAGTGCCAGTGATCATTCTTAAGGGGCCTATCCATTATCAGATCTTTCTGAAAGACAAAAGATTTATCTTTTGAAAATTCCTGGGGCTGCTGTGACAGATATCTGTTATGTACATGACAGATTTTTGCAAATGACGAACGACGAACGATATTGCATGACATAATTCTGGGAGTGGATTTTTTTAATGTTTCTATCCTTTTTCATTAAAAAATTGTTCGTCGTTCACCGCAACAGATTTCTAATATCTGTCAGCGATAAACGATAATTGACCACCATGTTGGAGAGACAAAAGACCAAATTTGTCGGCCGCGGTAGTGCGCATTTTTATCGTTCACAGCCTATCCATTAGCAGATTTATAGAACGACTGAACGATATATTGTTCATCGTTCAAATTTATCTGCTAATGGATAGGAGCCTTTATAGACATTTTATTCTATGTACTGGTAATGATTTTTCCCTTCTTCCCTCAAAACCTCATATATACTATAACTGCTAATTCAGTTTTAAAAGAATCCTAAAAAAATTTATTCGGTGTTTAGTATTATTTATTGCTCTACAAAAAAGTTTTGTACTTTTAATGTTGATCGTTGCATAAAGACATTTACACAATTACATGAGTATTATATGCTTTTAAGCTTAAGTACAAATACATATGTTTCTTGAAATGGAAAATAACTGTTTGGAATAATGTAATTGTTTAAACAAGACTGAAAGTCAGACTCACATGATGTTTTCCCAGAATGGATAAATGCCTAATGAACTGACTGAACTCTTTTAACCTAATGACCAGAGTACTGCATAATGTGATCAGAAGCTTTTTACAGAGCACACTGGTAAATCAAATTATTGGTGAACATTGGTATATGAAAAATGTATTCAAATAGTTTCTGAATTATAGCAATTAAAGGTCGTGTTACATAGGAATTTTAGAACACCTCATATGTGTCACCAGGATGGCATTACATTTTAAAGTTTCTAAATATTAAGCTAAATCAGCATAATATTGAAGTGTAGGATAAATACTGTTCTCTTGTCACACTCTAGCAATTCTGATATGTTTCATTTTCACATCACACTTTCTATGTTGAGAGGTGCAATTAGCCATTTGTGGGCACCATAGCAAAAAATATATTGGACCTGGATTTGAGTCAAATGTAATACACATGCAATGTTGATATTCACATAGTTGAGCAAGCAAGGGCGAAACTACTGCAGGTGCAGGAGGTGTGGTTGCTATGAGGCCTGGAGCATCTTCATGGCCCACCCCCCTGCATTGAGCTCACATCAGTGGCATTACATATTGAGAGAAGTGGTTAATTATCCCTCCTGCAAACTGCTTCCTAGGGGTATATTTACTAAAAATCATGTCTGGCCAAGATTGCATTCCCGTGCACATTTTCCCTGAATTTTAAACACTTAGATTTACAAAAGGCAAACAAGAGTGGTTAAACATGATTCAGTCTGGAAAACACATGGCTGAGCACACAAATAGAAGTCAATACACCATCACCAACTCACAATAATTTTTATAGAAGCGAATACAACTCATGGATTTACTAAGAATCATGTTTGCAAACATGAGCAAACTTGGGCCAAAATAATAGTTTCAAATAGATCACCTCTTCAGCAGCATGTTTGCTTGTGTTTGTAGTTTAATTTAATGTGCACACAATTATAATGCCTATAAAAGGGGCCAAGGCAGGTGCATTAAGCTCGCTGACTCCAGCATAGCAGAGTTTGCTACTACAGCTATGCTGCAGAGTTTTGTTGGATTTCTGAGGCTCTGCCACCAGACTGAAAGAAACCAGGAGCAATAAACTAAACACAGTCAACAGGTTATACAAGTACCATGAAGGCTGCGCAGGCCTCATTTCTTAGGGTTCATTTGAACCTGGGTGCATAATCTGATGGAAAGGTCAACTGTATCTGATCTAGCTCAGCTGTACCAAATGACACCAACTTTATGACCTTGTCAAAATGGACCTAGACCCTGAGACAGCATGCTCACACTCTGTCACAAGCCTGCATAAACTCCTGGCTGTGTTGCTTTTTCTGGCTATTGGGAATTTTCTGAGGTGTCACTGGTAATGTCCTTGGGATCTCATGGTTCACAATCACATGCTACCTCGCCCTGGTCTGGGCAGCATTCCAGCCTCTGATAGATATATGTGTCCATTTCCCTAGTCAAGAGTCAAAGTGCTTTGCAGTAGCATGTCAAATATCTATGCTGCTTTTGACTTCACACACATGGGCTTAGACCACCTAGGGCTAGGGCACATGTCTACCTAAATATACACTATGCCCATTCTACAAATGTGCAGGTGCTTTATGAAGCAAACATGAAAATCATGATTAATTTGTTGGGCTATTCTGGCTCATATCATGATGCCTTTAACCTAAGCCAGTTATCCCTCTAGGAGAAATTTTGAGGTTGGAAAATTGCCAGAGGGATGGCTGCTGGCTAAGTACATATTTAACTGTCCTATTAATGGAAAACTACATTCCTATATGTTAGTTGTTACACCATTGTATTTTTATATTGTTGGCTTATAGTTGAATCTGACTATGGCTTTTGCTTCTGACTTAGTTGTTTTCTTCCAGTTTCTCCTGCTGAGCACAAGTATAATGATGCGCATAAGACCACTAGATCAGTGATAGAACATACTTTAGGGCTATTAAAATCTAGGTTCCTCTCTCGACAAGTGTGGTGGTATTTTGCTACTGTATATTCTCCAATGACAATCTTAAACATTTTTCTCAGCTGCTGTCTATTGAATAATCTGTGCTTGCAAGACCCTCCCCCACCAGATTTTTCAATAGACAGTGAGCAGGCAGTTAAATTTGTTGCATCAGGCAACAGTCTATGGGAGGCTGGTCAGGCAGCAGTTAATCAGAGAGCATTTTATCAGTAAGTATATGTATCACCATCACAACTCCCACCTTAATTCCACCCCTTCAAATATTTTGTTGTTAATTTTGTAAAATTACAGTGCAAATGGCCGTGGCTTTGATATATGAAGAAGTGTAAAATTTGAAGAAGTGGATCAGTGTTGAAGTAGCCCATAGCAAAGTGTCAGTTTTGATGATGCAATAAGCTGATTTAAAAAAAAATACATTTAGTAAAAAAGAAGTTTGGTAACTTCGGGCAACTTCTAGAAATGTTTCCAAATGTTTACACTGCTTTATAGATAAACACCACTGTTTCATATTTTGTAACACATTTGCTTTAGAAAAATAGTTGTCATTACAGTGCAGGTAATTGTTTGCACATTTTAAAGTAACGTGTTTTTGGCCTAAAACATACATGCAAGTATTAGGAAAACATTTGCTAACTGTATAAAGACAGTTATATGTGACTTGTGCCATTTTAAATGTGTACCTAAATTTATATAGTTTAGATCAAACTTGCACTAAAATGATGTAGCTTAATATACACATTGATGTCTAAAATGATTTTTTAAATGTTTATTAAACTTTGTTGATTTTTGAGCTGCAACACATATACTGATAATCAATATAAAAATACAAAACTTGTATGGAAACTATTGTTTGGTATATGAGAAAATCAACAAACAATTTCTACATTTAAAACTGGTTTTTTTAAATTAATTATTTATATTAATAATGAAGCATTTTTCCTCCCCATTCACAGCCTTCCCAATAGGTGCATCCCTGCCAGACCTGGGGGCTTGGGTGCCACCTTAGGTGCGCATTGTGTGTCAGAGGTGGTGGTGGTGTGTGATGGGCTGCCTGGTGATTTGCTGGAGGTAATTTCTGGTAAACGATCCCTAATTTGCCGACCCAAAATTAATATTGTTGAATTGAGGTCACGACTAGCATTTGTTTGGGATTCCACCATCCTTAAAAATGTTTCCTAGAACCTAATATTATATTCTGTCATCCTTAGGAATAAGTAATGGAACCTATTACTGCCCTCCCTAATTTACTCCAAGGTGTTTGCTGATCTACTCACTTCAGCTCCCTTATTTATTGTGGAAATTTGCTGCATTTGGGTTCTGAGTAGAGCCAGCTGCTGAGTGTGGACATCTGACATTGTTTGCCAAAAGACAGTGTCTGACTGGGCAGGCAGAGGTCTGGGGCTTAATTGTGGTGGTGGTGGCTACTCTGGAGGATGACATTATTAATTCTGAAACAGCATACATTTGTAGCGTAATTGTCTCAGCTTCTGTTTGAAAAAGTTCCACATCTGAGCATTGCTCCACAATTTCAGAATCATCATCTCCTGAACCTATGCCAGGTAAGTACTGTATTTTTGGTTTAATCTAAATTGCATTTGCTAATTATTATTGCACTAAATTTGCACTTTGACTAAGTGGTTTATACCTAACATATACTGTAGTTAGAATTATCACCAATGTGAGTCAAGCCACCATTAAAACCTCTATTTATCCAAAATTCTGGCCAAGTCAACATTGGCCAGAATTACTTATGACCCATACAAATATGGCAATGTATCCTGATGTAAATGTTCTACTCTGGTAGTATTGGGCCTAAGTGTGTAGTGTCCAATGTTAATGGTGTTGTTTTTGTAATCACAGACTCACCAGCAAGATGTGGGGAATGAGAGGGTGAAGTCTTCCCTGACAAAGGCAAGATAGGCATGGTTGGAGGCTCGGGAGAGATAACAGTCCTGTGACATGGAGGTGGTGCAGATGGTGGTAAAAATGAAGGACCTACAGATGAAACATTTCAACAATTACACAATAATATTGGATGATGGGATGAAGGACAAAAACTATTGAACACATTATTTACCAGCCTCCTCTTCATCCTCATCTTCTCGCTGCTTCTGGTCTGTCTCAGAGTAGCAGGGGGTTGTGCTGTAAATAGTAAAACAAGTGCAAAACATTAACAATTCTACATTTTCAGTATATAAGCCATGTTGTTATTATTTTATGTAAACTGGGTAATAATTTCACAATGTTAAAACATACATATTGTGAGTCACATTTACCAGAACTTTTAAAATCTATGTGTTAGAATATGAGTAGTTGCTCTTGATTAATTGGGCAATGATGCAAATTAAATGTTTCACCATGCAATAATCCACAACTAGAACACACTATTAACAGTATAATAGGGAACTGTATACTACAAACATTAGAATAAGGAAAAGTTTAGGTAACTTGTTTGAAATAAATAATTTAAGTAACAATCAATTATTAAGTACTGAATAATACACTTTTGTACTTTAGTCTATTTTATTTTATATACTTCATAAAATTTGCAAATACATCAGCTAAATGATTCAAATTTATATCATTATTATTTGCATTGTTGATATTATTAGTTATAATTTTATTAGAAGATTGAATCACAAACAAATAAACACACCATAAGGTAACTATCAAAAAACTTCCAATAACACTATTCTGACCTACTGATGTGCCCAGCTATAACGTGGCATCACAGCATTATCTCTCATGCCACGCATGGCATGCCACATACCACGCCATGAGTCGCGCCACAAAGAAAGTTTAGTAATGAAAAAAAGTCATTACGTGTAATACAACATTTTGCCCACCAAATGTCACTTTTCCTAAACTACATAGCGCATGCATCTGATTTCATTACGTGTAATACAACATTTTGCCTGCCAGATGTCACTTTTCCTAAACTACATAGCGCATGCGTCTGATTTCATTACATGTAATACAACATTTTGCCCACCAGGTGTCACTTTTCCTAAACTACATAGCGCATGCGTGTGATTTCCAATGTACCGTACGGTATCTTCTGTATCACCGCCCAATGATTGTTTGACAGAAGCGGTGATTCGGTACACTATACAGTATTACAGCGTTTTCCACATGGAATCAGGAATGTACGGTATAAAAAAGCGGTAGAAGAATGTCTAATCCAGTTTGAAATCATTAAGCTCTGTATTACCCACTGACTGTGCGGTTGAAATCATACTGTGTTTGTGCAAATGTAAATACTGTCGGCACTGTCCCAGACTTAGACATTAGACTTTACAAACTACAGAACTCTAGTAATGGGTGAAGTGTGTAAGCCCACACCATACTTGCCACCTCTCTGCTACTATTCAGGGAGTCTCCCTGATAATGACAATCACCATGTTTCTCTGAAGAGTCTAGTAATCTCCCTGATTGCACATTACCCCCATTATGTAGCTGTTTATAGATATATATATAAATAAATAAAAAAAAAACAGATATATACATTCAAAAGGGATCTTTAGTAAATATCCCAACATTGGTTAAAAGCACAATGATCCCTTTAGGTACATGTAATTTCTGAAAATCATCAGTGTGTTTTCATCAACAAATAGATCTTACTAACTGCTTTTGGGCTCATTTACAATTGGATGATGGTACAAGTCGTGGTCATGACTTATCTCCCTCTAGCAGTTTACCTTCTCATGACACCATTGTTTGGGTTCCCTCAGTTCTAGGCAATCTGCATGCTACAGGAGGTCACGGGTTATCCACAGCACAGCATGATTGGTTCCACCTCCTATTTGTACATGATGGGCTTTTGCCGCATCGCCGACTATAGCATTAATTTTGGTTCTTTCGGCTCTGTTGTATGGTCAGCATTCTGTGCTTCCTTGCTACGTTGTTTCCTGGTTCTCCACTGGTATTGCCTAATCACTGATCATTGGCTTCCCAGCCGCAACAGCAACTTCTGTACTGCCATCGGCTCACCACCCACTACATTGGCTTCCCAGCTGCACCAGCAACTTCTGTGCTGCCATCAGCTCACCAGCTACTACATCAGCTTCCCAGCCACACCAGCAGCTTCCATGCTGCCACTGGTTCATCAGCCACTGCATTGGCTTCCCAGCCACACCAGCAGCTTCCATGCTGCCACCGGCTCAAAAGCTACTGCATTGGCTTCCCAGTCACACCAGCAGCTACCATGCTGACACTGTCTCCCAAGTCACTTTATCAGCTTTCCAGCCACACCAACAGCATCCGTGCTGTCATTGGCTCTCAAAGCTGCATCGCAAGTACACCTACTTGTGTACTGGCTCTCAGGCTGCACAAGCGGCTCTCAAAGCCACATCGTAAGTACACCAACTTGCGTACTGGCTCTCAAAGCCGCATCATAACTACACCAACTTGTGTACCGCTCCCTAGCCACACCATCGGCTCTCAAAGACCAACTTGTGTACCGGCTCTCAAGACACACCATTGGCTCTCAAAGCTGCATTGTAAGTACACCAATTTGTGTACCGGCTCTCAAGCTGCACCATTGGCTCACAAAGTTACATCTCAAATACACCAACTCCTACTACCAGCTCAAAGCCGCACCATCGGTACCTTAGCTGCACTATCAGCTCTCAAAGCTGCACAATCAGCTCACTTATTTCTGCTGCCAGCTAAAAGTCACACCATAGGCTACTAAGCCACATCATCGACTCTCAAAGCCAAACCTTCCTACACATTGACACTCAAGCTGCATCATCGGTTCTCCAGCCACACCATCAGGTCTCTGCTTGCTTTATTAATACTTCCTGTTCCAAACTCCTCATCTTACCACTGGATCCCATCAGACACTCACGTAAGCCACTACTACCCCAAGTATAAAGTCCACGCAGCTACCTAAGTACTGGTGAACATCTCTAGTTCTAAGGGAACGGGTGGCTGTTAGTGGTGGAAGACCTTGCTAGGCCGGGTTCTAGGGGGCTTACTCGGAGTAGTCTCTGGGATTCATAACAGATGTAAGGCAAGTCTATGACACCTCTCAGATGTAGCAGTACACATCCACTTTAATGCTGCACTCATAGATGTTGTTTCACAATCTTCCTGAAATGCTTTTTCAAAAGTAGGCAAGTATGGCCCACACTCCTGCTAGTGAGTAACAAAACCATTTCAAACAAGTTCTGACCTGTTAGTGGTTAGGTCTAACCCTGTCACAAGATTCACAGAAAGCTTTGGGGCTGATTTAGCATTGCGCAGGACCCATTCTGTGAGTGTGCCGAACAGGTCCTGCATGTTCATACACAGCCCCTGCTATCCCTCTGCCTGTCAAACAGACAGAGGCATTTAAGTGGCAGTGCAGGGATTGCCTGTTTTCCTGGAAATGGGGGCATGTTGGCTCCATTCTCGGGGAGTGGCAATATGATTTATTTTTGTAAACACAGGTTCTTACACAAAATACAAATTACAAGCAGTATAGAGATCAACATGGACACTTACCAGGAGGCCTGGGGGCATCCGTGTCATGGATGTTCAAAGGGCTGATGACCTCAGGTGTGATTAACACATGCAATGGTTACTCATAATCCAGGTAGTCAGCCTGGTATGGCAAGCCAGAGCCCGTCTGACTTGTTGCCTTGGCCTCCTTGGCCATCTTCTGTTTGACCCATCTTTAATATCTAAAAAAGCAGTGTTTGCAGGTGTCCTCGGAGCGACGAATCAGCCTCTCAGAATTCACGGCCGAAACAACACTGTCACGGCCAGGGTATTTCAGCATGGCGCTAGGCGGGTGTTACCTGTGAGGTCGTTGTGGTGTGGGCTGTCTGGTGGCGGAGCTGGTGTCTGGTGGGGGGCTTTGGCTGCGTGCATTGTTGTGCGGCCCTGTTGTCACTCTGCGCTGGTGAGGCCTGGCGGCGTCTCCGTTCCATTTGGCATGGGCGCCGCCATCTTGCCTTCTGGACATGTGATGTGGCTGGCCAATCCGGGTGAGTCACATGTTCCCTCCAGCCAGTAACAGCACGGCATGGGGTATTTAGGAAGGGTCAGTGCCTTCCTTCTTTGCCAGTGCAATGTGTATCTCAGCCTAGCTGAGAGGGAGTTCTCTGTGCTTTCCTGTTCCTGAGAATTCACTGTCTGCCAGTCTGCCTGTCAGCTCCTAGCTCCCACTGGACTACCCCGCATCCTCCATCACCCTTGCCCATACCTGAGTGCCTGAGCCTGCTGACATCCTGTGCTTCAGTTCACTACCTGCAAGCCTGGCTTGATTGTTTTCAGTTCACTACCTGCAAACCTGGCTTGATTATTTTCAGTTTCACTACCTGCACACCTGGACAGCGCTAGTTGTTTCTACTTGGACATTGGCCCTTTTGCTTCCACCACAGAACTCTTGTGCACATTTATATATTCCTGGACTTTTATTTACTGTCACATTATATGTCTACTCAAGCACTTATTAAAAATCCTAGTTTTATTTTCAAATCTGCTTCTGTGATCGCTCCTGCTACCACCCCGGGTCCACAAACAACCCAGAACATAACAGTTTGCACTGGCCCCATGGAGCCGGCCACGGATCAGGAGTCAGGAATGGATTTGTTCCAGTGCATTTCTGGTCATTTAGAAAATCTGGAAAATATGCAGCATCAGATGGCTCAATTTCTGCAAGAGATGTCAAAGCGACAGGATAGTTTGCAAACTTCCTTTTCTACCCCTGAAGTACCAGCATCTACATCTGCATCAGCGTCTCGGAATACAGGAGGCATATCATCTCCCCGCTTACATCTTCCTTTACCAAGTAAATTTGACAGCAATCCTAAACTCTGCCGAGGATTCCTAAATCAGTGTGACATACATTTTACCCTGCAGCCTGACAACTTTCTAACTGCAAGAACTAAAGTGGTTTATATAGTCTCTCTGTTATCCGGCCAGGCCTTGGAATGGGCTTCCCCACTCTGGGAGCGCTCAGATCTGCTGCTGGATAATTACGCAGGCTTTGTGTCATCCTTCAGGAGGATTTTTGATGAACCTGGGCGTACTGTATCAGCATCATCAAACATCATGACACTGAGACAAGGGGTCCGTCCTGTCAGTCAATATGCCATGCAATTTCAAATTTTAGCATCAGAGCTCAAATGGAATGAGGAAGCCCTCACCTCGGCCTTCTGGCATGGGTTGTCAGACCGACTAAAGGATGATCTTGTCACTCGAGAGCTTCCTACTAATCTGAACGACATGATTTTGTTGTGTATCAAAGTTGACCTACGCTTCAGGGAACGTCAGGCTGAAAAAACAGAACTGACCGGCAAAGGTCATTTACCCCCTCCATTTCTACCCGACCCATTCCGTCTCCTACTGAAGAGGAGCCTATGCAGGTGAATCATACACACCTCTCCAAAGTAGAACGTCAGAGAAGAATGCAAAAGAACCTCTGTCTGTACTGCGGAGAGTCCGGTCACCTGCTTATCTCCTGCCCCCGTAAACCGGGAAATGCCAAATCCTAACTGACCCTGGAGACATCAAGTTAGGAGTTATGAACCCATCTCCAAAAATTAAAGATTTCACGATTACCCTAGCCTTTGATCTTAAACACAAACCTGTCTTTGCTACTGCTCTACTCGACTCAGGAGTAGCCGGAAATTTCATAACGTCTAGTTTCATAGATAAATTTCAGATTCCTTGTTTGTCTCTCAACCATGCCATCTCTCTGACCTCTATAGACGGACGCTCTATATCTAACGGGATAGTTACCAAAGAGATTCAACCAGTATTGGTCCGAATTGGAGCACTTCATTCTGAGTCCTTAAAATTCCTGGTGATATCAGAGGCCTCTCAAGAAGTGGTTCTTGGCAGACCCTAGCTACGTCAACATAATCCCAGGATTGATTGGAGTTCTATGCAGATTCTGTCATGGTGTATGGACTGTCAGAAATCCTGTCTTCCAAAAATTCGACCTGTGAGAAAGACAGTTCCATTAATTTCTTCTGCCATTCCCAAGGAATATCAGATGTTCGCCGACGTGTTCTCTGAGCAACAAGCAAATATCTTACCCCCTCATAGGGAATGGGACTGTCCAATTGAATTGATACCTGATAAGATACCACCTCGTGGTTTTACCTATCTGCTGTCCTTGCCTGAGACTCAAGCCATGACCAAGTACATCCGGGACAACCTGGCAAAGGGGTTCATTCGCCCCTCTACTTCACCTGCTGGAGCTGGGTTTTTCTTCATTGGCAGGAAAGATGGTGGTCTAAGACCATGTATCGATTATCGAGGCCTTAATGACATTACTGTAAAGAATCGATACCCTCTTTCCCTGATTACTGAGTTGTTTGATAGGGTCAACCTCATTCGTATCCGAGCTGGCGATGAATGGAAGACCGCTTTTAATACCAGAGATGGACATTTCGAATATTTAGTAATGCCTTTTGGATTGTGTAATGCCCCTGCTGTCTTTCAAAGTTTCGTTAATGAGATTTTCCGGGATCTGTTATATGTTTTGGTTGTTGTCTATCTGGATGACATACTGATTTTTTCACCCTCTGTGGCTAAACATCAAGAACATGTTAAAGAAGTTCTGACCCGTTTGAGAGAAAACCACCTTTACTGCAAACTGGAGAAGTGCGTCTTTGGAGTGCCCAGTGTACCTTTTCTCGGCTATGTAATATCTGGCTCCAGTTTAGAAATGGACCCCAAGAAGGTACAAGCAATTCTGGATTGGACCCGACCTCAGACACTGAAGGCCATCCAGAGATTGTTGGGCTTCGCCAATTATTATAGACGCTTCATTAAGGGATTTTCTACACTGCTGGCTCCCATTACAGCCTTGACCCGCAAAGGTGCTAATCCTGCCCAATGGTCACCTGAGGCAGAGTCTGCCTTTCATCTTCTAAAACAGACCTTTATCTCAGCACCAGTTCTTCGACAACCAGATCTGGACAGGCCTTTTTTGTTGGAAGTGGACGCATCATCTGAAGCTGTGGGAGCAGTCTTGGCTCAACGTTATGAGGACAACCGAGTCCATCCGTGTGGGTTCTTTTCTAAAAAATTCTCATCTGCTGAAAGGAACTACACCATAGGTGAGCAAGAACTACTAGCTGTAAAGTTGGCGTTGAAGGAATGGAGATATTTGCTAGAAGGCACCAAGTTTCCATTTACTGTATTTACGGACCATAGAAATCTCCTATTTCTCAAAAACCTCCAATGTGTGAGTCCTCATTTGGCCCGCTGGGCAATATTCTTTGACAGATTTCAATTCACCCTGACCTTCCGGTCTCAAGCACTTAATCAGAAGGCTGATGCCCTATCGAGATCTCTCCTCTGAGATGATCAATCTGAAAATCAAAGCAATACCCCTGTCTTGGAATCAAGAGTTTTCGCCGCATTACAAGTTCAGCCTCCTACGGGAGAATCATTTGTGGCCCCGGAATTAAGGAAGCAGCTTCTCACTTGTGCACATTCCTCTCGCTTCGCAGGGCACTCAGGCACTCGGAAGACCTTGGAGTTCCTGAAAAGACACTATTGGTGGCCTTCTATGAAGGCAGATATAATGGAGTTCATCTCTTCCTGCTCCTCCTGTGCCCAGCATAAATCATCACGACAAGCTCCAGCTGGGGAATTGCTTCCATTACCTACTCCATCACGTCCATGGACGCATCTCTCCATGGATTTCGTCACAGACCTGCCAGTCTCTCAAGGTTTCAACACTATCTGGGTTGTAATAGACCAATTTTCTAAGATGGTCCACTATATACCGTTGAAGAAGTTACCTTTTGCCCCTGACCTGGCACAGTTGTTTGTCCAACACATATTTCGTCTACATGGCCTTCCTGCTGAAATTGTCTCTGACCGTGGTGTGCAATTTACTGCAAAATTCTGGAGGGCTTTGTGTTCTGTTCTTCAAGTGAAGTTAAACTTTTCCACGGCCTACCATCCGCAAAGCAACGGCTCCACCGAGAGAGTTAATCAAGATCTAGAGACTTTCTTAAGAATTTTTATGTCATCTTCCCAGGACAATTTTGCTGCCTTGCTGCCGTGGGCTGAGTTTGCACATAATGCTTCCTACCACTCGTCAACTAACCAAATGCCATATCAGGTTGTATATGGTCTTCATCCTCGTGTTCCTGAATTCCGAAGCCTGCCTGTTTTCGATGTTCCGGATGTGGAGGACACGGTGCGGAATTTTGCTGCCATCTGGACTCAAATACGGTCTGATTTGTTGAAGGCATCCTCTCGCTATAAGACCCAGGCCGATAGAAAGCGTAGAATAGTTCCACGCATGCAAGTAGGAAACCAGGTCTGGTTGTCTACTCGGAACCTTCATCTAAGAGTTCCATCTATGAAATTCACACCCCGCTTCATCGGTCCCTTCACTATAACAGAAGTCATTAATCCAGTGGCCTACCGTTTACAGTTATCCCCATACCTAAAAATTCCCAATTCCTTCCATGTTTCCTTATTAAAGCCCCTAGTCCTGAATAAGTTCCATAATGCTCTACCTGCTTCTCCTCGAGTCCAGATGGAGAGAGGAGTTGAGTTTGAAGTCACCCAGATCTTGGACTCTCATCTGCGCAGAGGTCATCTTCAGTATTTGTTGGACTGGAAAGGTTACGGTCCAGAGGAACGTTGCTGGACCGATGCTCGTGATGGCCACGCTCCCACGCTCATCAGGAGATTCCATTCTGCCCATCCGGAGAAGCCTGGTGAGTGTTCTGAGGCCACCCCAAAAGGGTGGGTACGGTCACGGCCAGGGTATTTCAGCATGGCGCTAGGCGGGTGTTACCTGTGAGGTCGTTGTGGCGCGGGCTGTCTGGTGGCGGAGCTGGTGTCTGGCAGGGGGCTTTGGCTGAGCGTGTTTTTGTGCGGCCCTGTTGTCACTCTGCGCTGGTGAGGCCTGGCGGTGTCTCCGTTCTGATTGGCATGGGCGCCGCCATCTTGCCTTCTGGCCATGTGATGAGGCTGGCCAATCCTGGTGAGTCACATGTTCCCTCCGGCCAGTAACAGCACGGCATGGGGTATTTAGGAAGGGTCAGTGCCTTCCTTCTTTGCCAGTGCAACGTGTATCTCAGCCTAGCTGAGAGGGAGTTCTCTGTGCTTTCCTGTTCCTGTGAATTCGCTGTCTGCCAGTCTGCCTGTCAGCTCCTAGCTCCCACTGGACTACCCCGCTTCCTCCATCACCCTTGCCCATACCTGAGTGCGTGAGCCTGCTGACATCCTGCGCTTCAGTTCACTACCTGCAAACCTGGCTTGATTATTTTCAGTTTCACTACCTGCACACCTGGACAGCTCTAATTGTTTCTACTTGGACATTGGCCCTTTTGCTCTCACCACAGAACTCTTGTGCACATTTATATATTCCAGGACTTTTATTTACTGCCACATTATATGTCTACTCAAGCACTTATTAAAAATCCTAGTTTTATTTTCAAATATGCTTCTGTGATCGCTCCTGCTACCACCCCGGGTCCATAAACAACCCAGAACATAACAAACACCCACCAAATTGCCGTTTTCCTGCATGCTGATGTGTGGTCAGCCTGATGCCCAAATAGCAAATGGTGGGATTTCATAAACCTCCTGCACCAAAGCAGGTTCTCTGCAAATGTAAATTTGACATTGTGGCCAGTGTTGGTATTGCCCCTCTGGGTGGACACCTCATCACTCTCCATATCACTCAAATCTTGGGCCTTTTGAGCAGCAACCTCCTCTACCTTATTCTGTCCCTGCACTTTCTCTGCCCTAGATATACTCCTCTACCCCTCCCTGGATAAACACAAATAAAATAAATGACAAACAACACAAAACTAGGGGTGTGCACCGGCCACTTTTCGTGTTTTGTGTTTTGGTTTTGGATCTGGATATTTCTTTGTGTTTTGGATCTGGATTGGTTTTGCCAAACCATCCTTCCGTGTTTTGGGTTCTGGGTTTTGTGTTTTGGATCTGTATTTTTTTTAAAAACAGAATAAAAACAGCTAAAATCACAGAATGTGTTGGTTTTTCTGCTCCTATGCTATTATTAACCTCAATAACCTTATTTTCCACTCATTTACAGTCTATTATGAACACCTCACACTAGTGTTTTTATGTCCAAAAGGTTGCACTGAGGTAGCTGGATGACTATGCTAAGCGACACGAGTGGGCAGCACAAACACGTGGCCCATCTAGGAGTGATACTGCAGTGGCAGACAGGGTGGCCCCAAACAGTACATAATGCAAAGAAAAAAAAGAGGTGCAAGATGGAATTGTACTTGGGCCCTCCCACCCACCCTTATGTTGTATAAACAGGACATGCACACTTTAACAAACCAATCATTTCAGCGCCAGGGTCTGCCACACGACTGTGGCTGAAATGATTGGTTCGTTTGGGCCCCCACAAAACAAGCTAGCAATTAATCTGTCCCTGCACAAACTGGCTCTACGGAGGCAAGATGTCGTCCTCATCCTCCTTATCCACCAATTCCTCATCCTCTTCAGTGTTGTGTACATCCTCATCCTCACAGAGTATTAATTCGTCCCCACTGGAATCCACCACCACAGGTCACTCTGTACGTTCTGGAGGCTGGTCTCCCTGGAAGAGTTGATAATTCATTTTTATGAACATCATCTTCTCCACATTTTGTGGAAGCAACCTCCTACGCCTTTTGCTGACAAGGTTCCCGGCTGCACTAAACACTCTTTCGGAGTACACACTGGAGGGGGGGCAACTCAGGTAAAATAGAGCCAGTTTGTACAGGAGCCTCCAAATTGCCTATTTTTCCTGCCAGTACAGGTACGGACTGTCTGACATGCCTACTTGTATGCTGTCACCGATGTAATCCTCCACCATTCTGTCAATGGTGACAGTATCATATGCAGTGACAGTAGACATGTCAGAAATTGTTGCCAGGTCCTTCAGTCCGGACCAGATGTCCAAACTTGGTCCTGCCTGCCCTGCATCACTGCTAGCGGGTTACTTTTGATAACTATGTTTTTTCCTGGCAGCCCCAGTTGCGGGAGAAAATGAAGAAGGAGCTGTTGACGTGTCACGTTCCGCTTCAGCTGACAGTGTTTTCACCAGCAGGTCTTTGCACCTCTGCAGGCTTGTGTCGGCCAGAAAGAGAGACACCACATAAACTTTAAACCTAGGATCGAACTTAGTGGCCAAAATGTAGTGGTCTGATTTCAACAGATTGACCACCCTGGAATCCTGGCAAAGTGACCACCCTGGAATCCTGGCAAAGCAAATGAAGGGCTTCATCCACAAGTCCCACATGCTGAGCAGAATTGCTCCATCTTAGCTCCTCCTTCACTTTCTCCAGCTACTTCTGCAAAAGCCTGATGAGGGGAATGACCTGACTCAAGCTGGCAGTGTCTGAACTGACTTCACATGTGGCAAGTTCGATGGGCTGGAGAACCTTGCACAACATGGAAATCATTCTCCACTGCGCTTGAGTCAGGTGCATACCCCCTCCTTTGCCTATGTCATAGGTGGATGTATAGGCTTGAATGGCCTTTTGCTGCTCCTCCATCCTCTGAAGCATATAGAGGGTTGAGTTCCACCACGTCACAACCTCTTGCTTCAGGTGATGGCGGGGCAGGTTCAAGAGTGTTTGCTGGCGCTCCAGTCTTCGGCACGAAGTCGCTGAATGGTGAAAGTGGCCAGAAATTTTTTGGCAAACCCAAAGCGTCTCCTGCACGGCCCTGTCGCTTTTCAGAAAATTCTGCACCACCAAGTTTATTGTGTGAGCAAAACATGAGACATGCTGGAATTTGCCCAGATGTAATGCCCACACAATATTGGTGGTGTTGTCAGATATCACAAATCACCTGGAGAGTCTAAGTGGGGTAAGCCACTGGGCGATGATTTCCCTCAGTTTCTCTAAGAGGTTGTCGGCGGTGTGCCTCTTACTGAAACCAATGATACACAGCATAGCCTGCCTTGGAACGAGCTGGCATTTCTGAGATGCTGCTACTGGTGACACTGCTGTTGTTGCTGCATAAGGTGATACATCTACCCAGTGGGCTGTCACAGTCATATAGTCATTAGTCTGCCCTGTTCCACTTGTCCACATGTCCGTGGTTAAGGCTACATTGGGTACAACTGCATTTTTCAGGACACTGAGGACACTTTTTCTGACGTTTCTGTACAGTCTCGGTATCGCCTGCCTAGTGTAGTGGAATCTAGATGGGATTTGGAACCGGGGACACACTACCTCCATCAATTGTCTAAATCCCACTAAACTAATGGCGGATACCAGACGTACGTCTAACATCAACATAGCAGTCAAGGCCTCAGTTATACATTTTGCTTCAGGATGACTGCTGTCGTACTTCATCCTCCTCGCTAAGGACTGTTGGAGGGTCAATTGTTTAGTAATAGTAGTGGTGTTCCTACTTCCTCTCTGGGGTGATGAATGACTCCCTGCATCAACAGCAACAATGGCAGCAGTAGGCGTAGCAATGCAGGATCCTCCAGAGGAATCCCGGATAGGAGAGTCAGTCATGCCAGTGACATGGCCTGCAGGACTACTTCTGATCCTGACTAAGGAGGAAATTGATGAGGAGGGAGTTGACGGTGTGGTTTGCAGGTGCTTGGATAGAACAGGACAAAGGGATTTAGGTGTCCCTGGACTGCTTATGGTCTTAGCCAAAGTTTCTGAACTTGACAGTAACTTTTTATGAACACGCTGCAGGTGACGTATAAGGAAGGATCTTCCTAGCTGGTTAACATCCCTACCCCTACTTATTTCACCTTTACATATGGTACATATGGCAAGACAGTTGTTGTCCGGATTTGGATAGAAATATTGCCAGACCAAAGAGGTGGAATGTTTGTTCTTCTGCCCAGGCATGACCATGATGGGCTTTTTCATCCCACGGACAACAACTGTCTCCCCCAGAGCCTGATTTAAACAAACCACATCACCATCAGAATCCTCCTTGCTAACTTCCTCCTCAGTGCCAACTACACCAGTATCCTCATCCTGTTGTACTTCAACAGTGACATCTTCAATTTGCATATCAGCAAATGGACTGTGGGAGCTCCTTTCAGCACTTGCAGAGGGCGTGCAAATGGTGGAAAGAGCCACCTCTTCCCGTTCAGTGCTGGGAAGGTCAGGCATCGCAACCGCCACCACACTTGGACTCTCCTTGGAATGCACAGTTCTTCACTGTGCTTTTGACAGCTTAGCTCTTTTGATTTTTTTTAGCAGGATGAGGGCTTCCATTGTCATGTGAAGCTGAACCACTTGTCATGACCATAGGGAAAAACCTTAGCCGTTCCTTGCCACTCCGTGTCGTAAATGGCATATTGGCAAGTTTACATTTCTCCTCAGATGATTTAAATGTTCTTTTTAAGGTCATTTTCCTGAACTTTGTCATTTGGGATTGTATATGACATTGGGCATCGGCCTTGGCAGACGACGTTGATGGCATGTTATCATCTATGTCATGACTATTGGCAGCAGCTTCAGCACTAGGAGGAAGTGGTTCTTGAACTTTCCCTATTTTATTTTTATCGGAGAAAGTTTGGTCCTCCATTTATGTTATATTGATATATACATGTGGCTAAGGCGCACACAAACACAGAAAATAATTTTTTAATTTTTTTGGAGACTAGTGCACTCTGTGGGTTACACCTCCCTTTAAGAAATGAGCCAGCCGGCTCTTTCCTTATGGGACACAGGCGCACACTTGGCGCTGCTCCTTTGTTGATGCACATGCAGCTACAGTGCACACAATTCACAAAGACAGAAAAAAACCAATTTTTTATTTTTTATGAAGCGCACTTTGAGGGTTACATCACCCTTTAACAGACAGATGCATGCTTGGCGCTGCTGCTTTGAGGATGCACGTACAGTGCACACAATTCTCAAACACAGAAAAAATATATATTTTTTGGAGTGCACTTTGGGGGTTACACCACCCTTTGACAGACGAGCCAGCCGGCCCTTTACTTATGACACAGGCGCACGCTTGGTGATACTTTGTTGATGCACGTGTGGCCACAGTGCACACAATTCACAAACACAGAAAATATTTTTTTATTTTGTTTGGTGTGCACTTTGGGGGTTACAGCACCCTTTAACGGTCAAGCCAGCCGGCCCTTTACTTATGACACAGGCACACACTTGGCGCTACTTTGTTGATGCACGTGTAGCCACAGTGCACACAATTCACAAACACAGAAAATAATTTTTTATTTTGTTTGGAGTGCACTTTGGGGGTTACACCACCCTTTAACAGATGAGCCAGCTGGCCTTTACTTATGACACAGTCGCACGCTTGACGCTACTTTGTTGATGCACGTGCAGCTACTGTGCACACAATTCACAAACACAAAAAAATATATTTTTTTATTTTTTTTGGAGTGCACTTTGGGGGTTACAGCACCCTTTAATGGACAAGCTAGCTGGCCCTATACATATGGGACACAGGTGCATTCTTGGTGCTGCTGCTTTGTTGATGCACGTGCGGCCACAGTGCACACAATTCTCAAACACAATAAATAATTTTTTATTTTGTTTGGAGTCCACTTTGGGGGTTACAGCACCCTTTAACAGATGAGCCAGCCGGCCCTTAACTTATGACACAGGCACACGCTTGGCGCTACTTTGTTGATGCACGTGCAGCCACAGTGCACACAATTCACAAACAGAAAATATTTTTTTATTTTGTTTGGAGTGCACTTTGGGGGTTACACCACACTTTAACAGATGAGCCAGCTGGCCCTTTACTTATGACACAGGCGCACGCTTGGCGTTACTTTGTTGATGCACGTGTTGCTACTGCGAACACAATTCACAAACACAAAAAAAATGATTAATTTTTTTTGGAGTGCACTTTTGGTGGAGCACCCCTGATGCACAGATCACCCTCTGGACAACACTACAGCACCACTCTAGGACTACAGCCTTTATGGGACACTGCACAACACAATCCAGCCAGCCCCTATAGACTTTGGAGTTGACACAGCCCCTATTAATGCAACTGACTGCACAATACAGCCCAGCCAGCCCCCATGACAGCAGCACAACACAACCCAGTCAGCCCCTATGGACAACAGCAGCACAACACAGCCCAGCCGGCCCTAGCTCCCACCATCCCTTTTCATTGTCCACAGCCAGAGTGAGAAATGGCGCCGACGCGGGGACCTTTTATAGAATCCAAAACCTGCGAGATCCGGAAGGCGGGATGATGCCGTTTTGCCTCGATTTCAGATCCGAGTCAGTTGGGAAAGTCGAGCCTGACTCGGATACGACTCGGATCGGGGGGGCTCGGATTTCTGAAAACGAACCCGCTCATCCCTAGTCTAAATCAACATTCGTGATTTGCATGTGCTGTATTATCAGAACCAATTGAGGAAATCTTGCCAATAGTGAAAGCATTATATTCAGAATAATCAAATTTCGCAATAAAAAAATTAAACAGCATGCCTCCACCAAATAAGTTAGCAACACCAGTGCTATAACCTGGCCATGGTTACCACTAAAGAAGGAGGCTACAAATCTCAGTAAACACTAGGAATTGAATGATTATGCATGCTGCCACTTTTGAAACTATAAGTGGCGGCATATCCATGCTGGCAGTGGCTTTAACTCTATACTGCATCTTATGGAACCAAATGTCCTGGCAGGCCGGAACCATTGGAACATGTACAGATTTGTCCACATACACATTTGTGAAAATTGAGCCATGGCCTGCCATTCATGGCATCAGATAACCAGCCCTGCCAAGATATACATGTCGGTACATGTGTAAGGAGGCTGAACTATAGTGTAGTACCATTTTTCAGACAGCAGGTGGCTGCCTAAGTAGAAAGCTGGAGAGGAAGATCCAATACAGTAAGTTGCTTCCCATTGCAGTGCCAGACAGGCTTACAAATTGTCCTGCATACTTTGGCTACATATACAGTAAAAAGTCATACAGAATAGAAAATAGCACTTGTAAATATAGCACCATATTTCATATACTAAAAAAACTATTGCTATATTTCTAGCTAGATCTAGAACAGAAGCTGTTCTAGTTTCAGTTCATTTTCACTTTGTAAGAGGTAAAAGACTTCAGTATTTGCCTGTAGGTGTTATAGCGTAGTAGTAAGGTGACTGCACATTACACCAGGAAATTAGGGTTTGAATCTCAGTGTAAACCTATTTTTTTCTCCAAAAATAAATTTTTATGATTCAATATATATATAGTATAATTCAAAAACTGACCATCAGTAATATACTATATGTTTAGGTCCTTCTCCAGGTAAACCCTTTGCTTTTCTCAACACAGAGGGGAGGGGGGAGGAATTCATTTTGTAAAGGCTGCACAATTTCCACATACAAACAACAAACCACATTTTCATGAGACACTTTTGCAAATTGACACAGAAGCACAGATGGGATCAGTGAGACCCCTCTGTGCGGCTAAGTATTTCAATGACATAGATGCATGCATGGACCAGGAGATCCATGCTACATGCATTTGGGTAATTGACACAGAGCATAGATGGGATCAGAGAGACCCATCTGTGTTGCTGTGGTAAAAAAAAAAAAAACCTGTGAAAACATACATAAAAAATGGCATGCCCCCCCCTCCACAAAAGAACCCTTAGCTTTTAGTGACCCAGTGCTGGTTTTGATTAAATACAGGGGGCAAATGACATAGGGGTCCCCTGTACTTAAGCACAACAAGCACTGGGCTAGTCAGAACCAGCTCTGTGTTATGTTCTGGGTTGTTTGTGGACCCAGGGTGGTAGCAGGAGTGATCACAGAAGCAGATTTGAAAATAAAACTAGGATTTTTAATAAGTGCTTGAGTAGACATATAATGTGGCAGTAAATAAAAGTCCAGGAATATATAAATGTGCACAAGAGTTCTGTGGTGGGAGTAAAAGGGTTATGTCCAAGTAGAAACAATTAGAGCTGTCCAGGTGTGCAGGTAGTGAAACTGAAAATAATCAAACCAGGTATGCAGGTAGTGAACTGAAAATAATTAAGCCAGGTATGCAGGTAGTGAACTGAAGCACAGGATGTCAGCAGGCTCAGGCACTCAGGTATGGGCAAGGGTGATGGAGGAAGCAGGGGAGTCCAGTGGGAGTTAGGAGCTGACAGGCAGACTGGCAGACAGCAAATTCACAGGAACAGGATAAGCACAGAGAACTCCCTCTCAGCTAGGCTGAGATACACGTTGCACTGGCAAAGAAGTAAAGGCACTGACCCTTCCTAAATATCCCATGCCGTGCTGTTACTGGCCAAGGGAACATGTGACTCACCAGGATTGGCCAGCCACATCACATGGCCAGAAGGCAAGATGGCGGCACCCATGCCAAACGGAACGGAGATGCCGCCAGGCCTAACCAGCGCAGAGTGACAACAGGCATGCACAACAACGCATGCAGCCAAAACCCCCCGCCAGACACCAGCTCCGCCACCAGACAGCCCGCGCCACAATGACCTCACAGGTAACACTCGCCTAGCGCCATGCTGAAATTCCCTGGCCATGATAGTACCCCCCCTTTTGGGGTGGCCTCAGGACACTCACCAGGCTTCTCCGGATGGGCAGAATGGAATCTCCTGATGAGCGTGGGAGCGTGGACATCACGAGCATCGGTCCAGCAACATTCCTCTAGACCATAACCTTTCCAGTCCAGCAAATACTGTAGATGACCTCTGCGTAGACGAGAGTCCAAGATCTGGGCGACCTCAAACTCAACTCCTCTCTCCGTCTGTACTCGAGGAGAAGTAGGTAGAGCACTATGGAATTTATTCAGGACCAGGGGCTTCAATAAGGAAATATGGAAGGAATTAGGGATTTTTAGGTATGGGGGTAACTGTAGACGATAGGCCACTGGATTAATTACTTCTATTATGGAGAAGGGACCAATGAAGCGTGGTGCAAATTTCATAGAAGGAACCCTCAGACAAAGATTCCGGGTGGATAACCAGACCTGGCTTCCAACTTGCATGCGTGGAACTATTCTACGCTTTCAATCGGCCTGGGTCTTATAGCGAGAGGATGCCTTCAACAAATCAGACCGTACTTGAGTCCAGATGGCAGCAAAATTCTGCACCGTGTCCTCCACAGCCGGAACATCTAAAACAGGCAGGCTTCGGAATTCGGGAACACGAGGATGTAGGCCATATACAACCTGAAATGGCATTTGGTTAGTTGACGAGTGGTAGGAAGCATTATGTGCAAACTCAGCCCATGGCAGCAAGGCAGCCCAATTGTCATGGGAAGATGACATAAAACTTATTAAGAAAGTCTCTAGATCTTGATTAGCTCTCTCGGTGGAGCCGTTGCATTGCGGATGGTAGGCCGTGGAAAAGTTTAACTTCACTTGAAGAACAGAATACAAAGCCCTCCAGAATTTTGCAGTAAACTGCACACCACGGTCAGAGACAATTTCAGCAGGAAGGCCACGTAGATGAAATATGTGTTGGACAAACTACTGTGCCAGGTCAGGGGCAGAAGGTAACTTCTTCAACGGTATATAGTGGACCATCTTAGAAATTCGGACTATTACAACCCAGATAGTGTTGAAACCTTGAGAGACTGGCAGGTCTGTGACAAAATCCATGGAGAGATGCGTCCATGGACGTGATGGAGTAGGTAATGGAAGCAATTCCCCAGCTGGAGCTTGTCGTGATGATTTATGCTGGGCACAGGAGGAGCAGGAAGAGATGAACTCCATTATATCTGCCTTCATAGAAGGCCACCAATAGTGTCTTATCAGGAACTCCAAGGTCTTCCGAGTGCCTGAGTGCCCTGCGAAGCGAGAGGAATGTGCACAAGTGAGAAGATGCTTCCTTAATTCCGGGGCCACAAATGATTTTCCCGTAGGAGGCTGAAGTTGTAATGCGGCGAAAACTCTTGATTCCAAGACAGGGGTATTGCTTTGATTTTCAGATTGATCATCACAGAGGAAAGATCTCGATAGGGCATCAGCCTTCTGAATAAGTGCTCCAGACCGGAAGGTCAGGGTGAAATGAAACCTGGCAAAGAATATTGCCCAGCAGGCCAAACAAGGACTCACACACTGGAGGTTTTTGAGAAATAGGAGATTTCTATGGTCCGTAAATACAGTAAATGGAAACTTGGCGCCTTCTAGCAAATATCTCCATTCCTTCAACGCCAACTTTACAGCTAGTAGTTCTTGCTCACCTATGGTGTAGTTCCTTTCTGCAGATGAGAATTCTTTAGAAAAGAACCCACACGGATGGACTCTTTTGACCTCATAACGTTGAGACAAGACTGCTCCCACAGCTTCAGATGATGTGTCTACTTCCAACAAAAAAGGCCTGTCCAGATCTGGTTATCGAAGAACTGGTGCTGAGATAAAGGCCTGTTTTAGAAGATGAAAGGCAGACTCTGCCTCAGGTGACCATTGGGCAGGATTAGCACCTTTGCGGGTCAAGGCTGTAATGGGAGCCAGCAGTGTAGAAAATCTCTTAATGAAGCGTCTATAATAATTGGCGAAGCCCAACAATCTCTGGATGGCCTTCAGTGTCTGAGGTCGGGTCCAATCCAGAATTGCTTGTACCTTCTTGGGGTCCATTTCTAAACTGGAGCCAGATATTACATAGCCAAGAAAAGTAACACTGGGCACTCCAAAGACGCACTTCTCCAGTTTGCAGTAAAGGTGGTTTTCTCTCAAACGGGTCAGAACTTCTTTAACATGTTCTTGATGTTTAGCCACAGAGGGTGAAAAAATCAGTATGTCATCCAGATAGACAACAACCGAAACATATAACAGATCCCGGAAAATCTCATTAACGAAACTTTGAAAGACAGCAGGGGCGTTACACAATCCAAAAGGCATTACTAAATACTCGAAATGTCCATCTCTGGTATTAAAAGCGGTCTTCCATTCATCGCCAGCTCGGATACGAATGAGGTTGTAAGCCCCTCTCAGATCTAATTTAGAAAAATAGAAATAGAAAAATTGACCCTATCAAACAACTCAGTAATCAGGGGAAGAGGGTATCGATTCTTTACAGTAATGTCATTAAGGCCTCAATAATCGATACATGGTCTTAGACCACCGTCCTTCTTGCAAACGAAGAAAAACCCAGCTCCGGCAGGTGAAGTAGAGGGGTGAATGAACCTCTTTGCCAGGTTGTCCCGGATGTACTCGGTCATGGCTTGAGTCTCAGGCAAGGACAGCGGATAGGTACGACCACGAGGTGGTATCTTATCAGGTATCAATTCAATTGGACAGTCCCATTCCCTATGAGGGGGTAAGATATTTGCTTGTTGTTCAGAGAAAATGTTGGCGAACATCTGATATTCCTTGGGAATGGCAGAAGAAACTAATGGAACTGTCTTTCTCACAGGTCGATTTTTTGGAAGACAGGATTTCTGACAGTCCATACCCCAATGCAGAATCTGCTTTAACTCAAATCAATCCTGGGATTATGTTGACGTAACCAGTGTAGACCAAGAACAATTTCTTGAGAGGCCTCTGATATCACCAGGAATTTTAAGGACTCAGAATGAAGTGCCCTGATTCGGACCAATACTGGTTGAGTCTCTTTGGTGACTATCCCGTTAGTTAGAGGGCGTCCGTCTATAGAGGTCAGAGAGATGGCATGGTTGAGAGACAAACAAGGAATCTGAAATTTATCTATGAAACTAGACGTTATGAAATTTCCGGCTGCTCCCGAGTCGAGTAGAGCAGTAGCAAAGACAGGTTTGGGTTTAAGATCCAAGGCTAGGGTAATCGTGAAATCTTTAATTTTTGGAGACGGGTTCATAACTCCTAACTTGATGTCTCCAGGGTCAGTTAGGATTTGGCATTTCCCGGTTTACGGGGGCAGGAGATAAGCAGGTGACCGGACTCTCCGCAGTACAGACAGAGGTTCTTTTGCATTCTTCTCTGACGTTATTCTTTGGAGAGGTGTGTATGATTCACCTGCATAGGCTCCTCTTCAGTAGGAGAAGGAATGGGATGGGTAGAAATGGAGGGGGTAAATGACCTTTGCCGGTCAGTTCTGTTTTTTTCAGCCTGACGTTCCCTGAAGAGTAGGTCAACTTTGATACACAACGAAATCATGTCATTCAGATTAGTAGGAAGCTCTCGAGTTACTAGATCATCCTTTAGTCGGTCTAACAACCCATGCATGAAGGTCGAGGTGAGGGCTTCCTCATTCCATTTGAGCTCTGATGCTAAAATTTGAAATTACACGGCATATTGACTGACAGGACGGACCCCTTGTCTCAGTGTCATGATGTTTGATGATGCTGATACAGTTCGCCCAGGTTCATTGAAAATCCTCATGAAGGATGACACAAAGCCTGCATAATTATCCAGCAGTGGATCTGAGCGCTCCCAGAGTGGGGAAGCCCATTCCAAGGCCTGGCCGGATAACAGAGAGACTATATAAGCCACTTTAGTTCTTGCAGTTAGAAAGTTGTCAGGCGGCAGGGTAAAATGTATGTCACACTGATTTAGGAATCCTCGGCAGAGTTTAGGATTGCCGTCAAATTTATTTGGTAAAGGAAGATGTAAGCGGGGAGATGATCTGCCTCCTGTATTCCCAGACGCTAATGCGGATGTAGATGCTGGTACTTCAAGGGTAGAAAAGGAAGTTTGCAAACTATCCTGTCGCTTGGACATCTCTTGCAGAAATTGAGCCATATGATGCTGCATGTTTTCCATATTTTCTAAACGACCAGAAATGCACTGGAACAAATCCACTCCTGACTTCTGATCCGTGGCCGGCTCCATGGGTCCAGTGCACACTGTTATGTTCTGGGTTGTTTGTGGACCTGGGGTGGTAGCAGGAGCGATCACTGAAGCAGATTTGAAAATAAAACTAGGATTTTTAATAAGTGCTTGAGTAGACATATAATGTGGCAGTAAATAAAAGTCCAGGAATATATAAATGTGCACAAGAGTTCTGTGGTGGGAGTAAAAGGGTTAATATCCAAGTAGAAACAATTAGAGCTGTCGAGGTGTGCAGGTAGTGAAACTGAAAATAATCAAGCCAGGTATGCAGGTAGTGAACTGAAGCGCAGGATGTCAGCAGGCTCAGGCACTCAGGTATGGGCAAGGGTGATGGAGGAAGTGGGGGAGTCCAGTGGGAGCTAGGAGCTGACAGGCAGACTGGCAGACAGCGAATTCACAGGAACAGGATAAGCACAGAGAACTACCTCTCAGCTAGGCTGAGATACACATTGCACTGGCAAAGAAGGAAGGCACTGACCCTTAATAAATACCCCATGCCGTGCTGTTACTGGCCAGAGGGAACATGTGACTCACCAGGATTGGCCAGCCGCATCACATGGCCAGAAGGCAAGATGGCGGTGCCCATGCCAAACGGAACGGAGATGCCGCCAGGCCCCACCAGCGCAGAGTGACAACAGGCCTGCACAACAACACGCGCAGCCAAAGCCCCCCGCCAGACACCAGCTCCGCCACCAGACAGCCCACGCCACAATGACCTCACAGGTAACACTCGCCTAGCGCCATGCTGAAATACCCTGGCCATGACACTCTGGTTGCAAAAATATGGGGGACAAATGACATAGGGACATTGCGCAACTAGTACTGGGCACTGATCTGATTTTGGAAATACAGGGGGAAAAAAATGAGTAGGGTCGCCCTGTAAAATTCATAACCAGCACCAGACTTTTCTAGTGAGGAGGCTAATGCCACAGCCAGGGGAGCCCTTTCACTGGGCCCCCCAGTCAAAGCATTAAACCTGACCGCTAATCAGTCCAGGCCAGGGATCCCTGGGGAGCTAAGGATCCCCTAATCAGAGCCAACTCTTGGGATGTTCGACCAGTGTGGTCGAACAAGGGCGCCGACCCACAGAGGGTGCTCAGATCTCTCTACCTGCCCCAGATCCCTAACCCGAGGCAAAACCTCACGATCCCACTTTTGGGTCGCGAGGTTATGGGGTCACGAGGTTTTGTATTGAGCGGGCTTAATGCTGATTGGCTGAGAGAGCCTTCCATCATGGCTCTCAGCCAATCAGTGTTAAACCCACTTAATATGCACACAGGAAGCAAAAGAAGATGGCACCCACCATCCCTACAATGCCTGCACCACCGCTGCCGACACTGCCGGCACCCCACTGGCAGCATCCCCCGCTGCTGACACCACCACTGCCGACACTCCTGCACTGCTGCCCCACATACTGAGGACACAGTCAGCGACCTCCACACTGCCGACACTGTGGATACCACCAGCACCCCTGCAATGCTGACACTGTCAGCACTCATGCACTGAGGACACCGCTGGAACCCCCGCTCTACCAAAATTGCCATCACGCTGCATTGAGAACACCCCTACACTGCCAACACAGTCAGCAAACCTGCACTGATGACACTGCTGGCACCCTTGCACTGCCGACATCGCCGGTACCCTTCACTGAGGACACTGCCAGCACCACAGCACTGCCATTCCATGTACTGAGGACATCACCTGCAACCCCCACACTGCCAACACAGCCAGCAAATCTACACTGAGGACACTACTGGCATCCCCACTCTGCCGACATCGCTTGCACCCTGCATTAAGAACACCCTTGCTCTGCCAACATAGTCAGCAAACCTGCACTGAGGACACTGCTGGCACCCCCGCACTGCCAACATCACTGGTACCCTACACTGCGGACACTGTCAGCACCGCAGCATGGCCAAACCACATGCTGAGGACACGTATGGACGATAGCGATATCGCCCATCGTCCCTGCATGCTGCACAACCTGCTGATCGCAGGTCGCTATAGTTTCTGGCAAGTTATTGGTGTGTTGGATGATCTATATAGATCATCCAACACACCAGGGAGTGTGCAGTATGATCTGCCAGCGATATTGTATTGCTGGCAGATCGCTATGTGTGTATGCACCATTACACTGCTATGGGTGGGGGAGTGGGGCACACAGAGACAGTGATGCTGTTATCAGGGATAGGGGGAGGGGGAGAACTGCTTGGAGTGTGTGCACTAAGGATAGGTCATAAAATGACAACATTGAAAGTACTGTACAGTTTGTAATGTTGATTACAAAACATTGTTTAGACCTAAACATTGGTTCTGGAATATCGATGTTAACCAATTTTTCTATTTTTTAATGGACCTGCAGGTGCTTAAAAAATATAAAACACCAATAAACTTCTGAAATCATACTTATTTTATATTTAATTTATGAGGGCTTACAGTTTGTATAGTCCCACATATTGTATATCACTCCCTTGGAATGGCGCTCTGTGGGCCTGATTCAGAGATGTACACTAACCCAATGGCTAGGGCACATCTCCGATGGTGGGAGGACTGCGCATGTGCAGCCCTCTGGCTCTGAGTCCGCTTGCAGTGTCTCCCGGCTACAGCCTGATTGACAGGCTGTGGCGTTTTGGAGGTGGAGCGGGGGTGGTCCCTGGCAGTGGGATGGTAGGCATCCTCATTCAAGCGAGTCTTAGTATTTTTTTTATTTTCAGGACTTGTTATTAAATATAGAGGTCCTGTTTTTTATCTGTAATATTTTTAATAAAATAGCTGTTTGAAGCAGTATTATGCTACAGTGCATCCGGAAAGTCACAGCGCATCATTTTTTCCATATTTTGTTATGTTACAGCCTTACTTCAAAATGTAATAAATTCATTTTTGTCCTCAAAATTCTACACGCAATATCCCATAATGACAACATGTAAAAAGTCTTTTTGAGATTTTTGAAAATTGAATTAAAAAAAAACACTAAGATATCACATATACATAAGTATTCACGGCCTTTGTCATGAAGCTCAAAATTGAGCTCACGTGCATCCTCTTTCCACTGATCATCCTTGAGATGTTCCTACAGCTTAATTGGGATTCGATTGGACATGATTTTGAAAGGCATACACCTGTCTATATAAGGTCCCACACTTGACAGTGCATATCAGAGCACAAAACAAGCATGAAGTCCAAGGAATTGTCTGTAGACCTCCGAGACAGGATTGTCTAAAGGCACAAATCTGGTGAAGGGTACAGAAAAATATCTGCTGCTTAGAAGGTCCCAATGAGCACAGTGGCCTCCATCATCTGTAAATGGAAGAAGTTTGGAACCACCAGGACTCTTCCTAGAGTTGGCCGTCCATCTAAACTGAGCGATCGGGGGAGAAGGGCCCTAGTCAGGGAAGTGACCAAGAACCCGATGGTCACTTTGTCAGAGCTACAGCATTCCTCTGTGGAGAGACAAGAACCTTCCAGAAGGACAACCATCTCTGCAGCAATCCACCAATCAGGCCTGTATGGTAGAGTGGCCAGACGGAAGCCACTACTTAGTAAAAAGCACATGGCAGCCCACCTGGAATTTGCCAAAATGCACCTGAAGGACTCTCAGACCATGAGAGACAAAGATTGAACTCTTTGGCAAGAATGCCAGGCTTTCTATTTGGAGGAAACCAGGCACCGCTCATCGCCAGGCCAATGCCATCCCTACAGTGAAGCATGGTGGTGGCAGCATCATGCTATGGGGATGTTTTTCAGTGGCAAGAACTGGGAGACTAGTCAGGATAGAGGGAAAAATTAATGCAGCAGTATACAGAGACATCCTGGATGAAAACCTGCTCCAGAGCACTCTTGACCTCAGACTGGGGCGACAGTTAATTTGTTAGCAGGACAACGACCATAAGCACACAGCCAAGATATCAAAGGAGTGGCTTCAGGACAACTCTGTGAATGTCCTTGAGTGGCCCAGCCAGAGCCCAGACTTGAATCTGATTGAACATCTCTGGAGAGATCTGAAAATGGCTGTGCATCGACGCTTCCCATCCAACCTGATGGAGCTTGAGAGGTGCTGCAAAGAGGAATGGGCGAAACTGCCCAAAGATAGGTGTGCCAAGCTTGTGGCATCATATTCAAAAAGACTTGAGGCTGTAATTGCTGTCAAAAGTGCATCAACAAAGTATTGGGCAAAGGCTGTGAATAGTTATGTACATGTGATTTTTTTAGGATTTTTTTATTAAATTTGAACAAATCTCAAAAAAGAAACTTTTTACATGTTGTCATTATGGGGTATTTGGTGTAGAATTTTGAGAATTTTGAATAAAGCTGTAACATAACAAAATGTGAAAAAAGTGACGCGCTGTGAATACTTTCTGGATGCACTGTATGTACTGTGCCTCTATTTACTTTTATGTTAGTACATGAAATCTAATCTGGAAATCATCTGTTGGAGTTGCAATAAAGGATTTTATTGAAATCTACTGTATGCTGTTGAATCCTCTTTATGTGAAGAAAATTATAAGGTAACCTTAAAACCTGAAGGGGTAATAAGAGGTGTTTACTTTAAATATATCAAGAGGTATGTACCTTGAACATCAGGTGGATGGGACTGTTCTATCAACACCTATTTTTCAGATATAAATAATCCCTCACATTGGGTGGATCAACAATAATTTTAAAATACTACACTATGGGTCTCATTTATTAACGAGTTTTATCACCAGAATGAGTGAAACATTTCACTATGTATGATAAATGGTGCTCCAGCCAATCAGCTTCCAACTGTCAACTGTTAGAAAAGTGACAGTTGGGAGCTGACTGGCTGGAGCAACATTTATCATACACAGTGACATTTGTCACTCGTTTTGGTGATAAAACTAGTTAATAAATGGGTGCCTTTGATTGTTTCCTTTTGTTGTCATCATTTTGACCCACCACTGCAGTGTTCATAGAGGGGAAAGGAGGAGGAGGAGGTGAGCTGCTGCTGTTACACTGTTGTGGGTGGGGGAGGAGGGCACACAGAGCCAGTGATGCTGTTATCAGGGATGGGGGGAGGGGCAGAGCTGCTTGGAGTGTGTGCACTATGGATAGGACATAAAAAGACAACATTGAAATTACCCAGGGCCAAATTTAGGTCTGTGGGGATTCCTGGGCAAAAAATGTGGGGGGGCTATCAAGTTTATATATATATATATATATATATATATATATATGGCAACTGGCATACTGTGTATACTTTACTGTAATAACAAAGTGGAAAACAAAACATTGAGCTACATTACTAGTCAATGAATGTACAATATAACCATGGAAAATTAGTACTATTTTGGGAGGATGGTAGGGATCGAAAGTACAAAAGTGTCTCAATACACAAACCCATTAATGAGTAGTAACAACACATGGGGGAGGGCTAATGAAAACTTGTTATCTGTGTAAAAAGTGCAGCCTTCACAAATTAATTCCTCCTCCCCCCTCTGTGTTGAGACAAACAATGGGCAGGGTTATTCTGAAAAAGGACATGAATCCACTGTAAATTACTGATGGCCATTTTTCGAATTATAATGTATATCTAGAACCAGTATTGTATATAAAATATCGAGCCATATTTTCAGGGGGAAATTTCTACACTAAGAAATCACTACAAACACACGCCGTCCTCACTGACTCAGATCCCCACATAGTGTACACGATGTTCACAGCCTCTAGATGAAATATGATATAATTCTAAAAAGTTTTATTATTATTACAATAATATTACTGATATTATTATATTATTGAATTATACAAATTTATTTTTGGAGCAAAAAAAAAAAAAAAAAGTTAACGCTGGGATTCAAACCCTAACTGTGATGTGCAGTGACTTTACCACTATGCCACAATACTGGTGGATGGAAAGTACTGAATCAGTCTTTTCAGGAACTGATGACAGTTTCCTAGTGACAGTTTTTTTGGTGCTAGTACAGTGATATAGCGGCAAATGCATATAAGCCCATTTAATATGCACACAGGAAGCAAAAGAAGATGGCACCCATCATCACCTGCTGCATGACACTGCCTGCACCCTCGCTGCTGACACAGCCGGCACCCCACTGGCAGCATCCCCTGCTGCTGACACCACCGCTGCCGACACTGCCAGCACCCCTGCACTGCTACCCCACGTACTGAGGACACCGTTAGTAATGCCCACACTGCCAACACTGCTGGCACTCCCACACTGAGGACACCACCAGCACCTCTGCACTGCCGACACTGTCAGCACACATGCACTGAGGACACTGCTTGCTCCCCTGCTCTGCCGACACCAGCAAAAGCCTGCATTGAGAACACCCCTACACTGCCAACACAGTCAGCAAACCTGCACTAAGGCCACCGCTGGCACCCCTGCTCTGCCAATGTTGCCAGCATCCTGCATTGAGAACACCCCTGCACTGCTAACACAGTCAGCAAACCAGCACTGAGGACACCTCTGGCACCCCCGCACTGTCGACATCGCCGGTACCCTGCACTGCAAACACTGCCAGCACCACAGCACTGCCATTCCATGTACTTAGGACACTGCCAGCAACCCCTGCACTACCGACACAGCCAGCAAACCTGCACAAAAGACACCACTGGCACTGCCTTCATCGCCAGTACCCTACACAGAGGACACTGCCAGCACCGCAGCACTGCCATTCCATGTACTGAGGACACCGTCAGCAACCCCTGCACTGCCGACACAGCCAGCAAACCTGCACCGAAGATACCACTGGCACCCCACCACTGCTGACATCGCCAGTACCCTTCACTGTGGACACTGCCAGCACCACAGCACTGCCAGTCCATGTACTTAGGACACTGCCAGCAACCCCTGCACTGCCAACACAACCAGCAAACCTGCACAAAAGACACCACTGGCACTGCCTTCATCGCCAGTACCCTACACTGAGGACACTGCCAGCACCGCAGCACTGCCATTCCATCTACACTAAGAAATCACTACACACACACGCCGTCCTCACTGACTCAGATCCCCACATAGTGTACACAGTGTTCACAGCCTCTAGATGAAATATGGTATAATTCTAAAAAGTTTTATTATTATTACAATAATATTACTGATATTATTATATTATTGATTTATACAAATTTATATTTGGAGCAAAAAAAAAAAAAAGTTTACCCTGGGATTCAAACCCTAACTGCCAACTGTGATGTGCAGTGACTTTACCACTACGCCACAATACTGGTGGATGAAAAGTACAGAATCAGTCTTTTCAGGAACTGATGACAGTTTCCTAGTGACAGTTTTTTTGGTGCTAGTACAGTGTTTCAGCGGCTAGTACAGTGATATAGCCGCAAATGCATATAAGCCCATTTAATATGCACACAGGAAGCAAAAGAAGATGGCGCCCATCATCACCCGCTGCATGACACTGCCTGCACCCTCGCTGCTGACACAGCCGGCACCCCACTGGCAGCATCTCCTGCTGCTGACACCACCGCTGCCGACACTGCCAGCACCCCTGCACTGCTACCCCACGTACTGAGGACACCGTTAGCGATGCCCACACTGCCGACACTGCTGGCACTCCCACACTGAGGACACCACCAGCACCCCTGCACTGCCGACACTGTCAGCACACATGCACTGAGGACACTGCTTGCTCCCCTGCTCTGCTGACACCAGCAAAAGCCTGCATTGAAAACACCCCTGCACTGCCAACACAGTCAGCAAACCTGCACTAAGGCCACCGCTGGCACCCCTGCTCTGCCGATGTTGCCAGCACCCTGCATTGAGAACACCCCTGCACTGCCAACACAGTCAGCAAACCTGCACTGAGGACACCTCTGGCACCCCCGCACAGTCGACATCGCCGGTACCCTGCACTGCAAACACTGCCAGCACCACAGCACTGCCATTCCATATACTTAGGACACTGCCAGCAACCCCTGCACTACCGACACAGCCAGCAAACCAGCACAAAAGACACCACTGGCACTGCCTTCATCGCCAGTACCCTACACTGAGGACACTGCCAGCACCGCAGCACTGCCATTCCATGTACTGAGGACACCGTCAGCAACCCCTGCACTGCCGACACAGCCAGCAAACCTGCACCAAAGATACCACTGGCACCCCACCACTGCTGACATCGCCAGTACCCTTCACTGTGGACACTGCCAGCACCACAGCACTGCCATTCCATGTACTTAGGACACTGCCAGCAACCCCTGCACTACCAACACAACCAGCAAACCTGCACAAAAGACACCACTGGCACTGCCTTCATCGCCAGTACCCTACACTGAGGACACTGCCAGCACCGCAGCACTGCCATTCCATGTACTGAGGACACCGTCAGCATCCCCTGCACTGCTGACACAACCAACAAACCTGCACTGAAGACACCACTGGCACTGCCGACATCACCAGTACCCTACACTGAGGACACTGCCAGCACTGCAGCAATGCCATTCCATGTACTGAGGACACCATCAGCAACCCTGCACTGCTGACACAGCCAGCAATCCTGCACTAAAGACACAGCTGGCACCCCTGCTCTGCTTACAATGCCAGTACCTTGCACTGAGGATACTGCCAGCACCACAGCACTGCCATTCCATATACTGAGGACACCGTCCGCAACCCTGCTCTGCCAACACTGCTGTCATAGTAAGAGCACTATTGGTGTATCCAACCCACACTTATTAAACAGCTTAATCCAAAATTAATCTTCTACATATATGCAGCTTGATGTTTAAGGAATTCACCAAGTGATATTAACATTAATGGAGTGGATTGGTCTTGTATTCCTATGCTGGCCACTTAAGATTGCCTGAGAAACAAATGATTGTCAGCTTGGCATGAGGATGATAATAATAATGATGACCATTGCATCTTTGATCTGATTGCATCCGTAAACCAAATTGAACTGTATATTACAGTGTATAGTATTATGCTAACTACCTACAGAAATAATAGTGCTATGTTATGGATCCAATGCATCATTCTCTGCAGCAGGATTTTATAAATTTAGTGGGCATGTATGCAAGATAAGTTCTTGGAGCTACTCGTCCTTAGAGTGTTTGAAAACATTCCATTGTTGGAATAAAATTTGTTAGAGGATTCTTACTTGCACAATATTAGAGAACTGTAAGTACAATCCTATGCTTGGGATTGTATAGTATGATGTAATCCATAATTGGCAGCACTTGTGGAAAAACATTTTCAGGCTACTAATGCATGAATGGCTGTTTAAAGTTGAAGAAGGAGAAGATAAAAGCTTTAAGATGAAAGCTTTTAGGATCTAGATCTATATATGACCCTCTGGCCTTGGCTAGACACAGCCTGATGAATACTGCAAACAGAGGAGCTACATCAACATCAGTTGATTTAATCTAATGCTGGCCATACACTAGCGCAATTTCGGGCCAATTGCCTGATTTTCAATGCCTCATACGATGAATTGTGTCGAAATCGTGTAGCATTTATGTAGTATAGGATCCGATGTTCACTCCTGCTGCTCTTAAAACCTATCATATGATCAGATGTGCAGCCCATCATATCTATTGGAATCGTATGGAGATCATGTGTGTTAAAAAGCACCAAATCGTGCTGTCAGGACTGTTGGGGAGTTCAAGGGAAAATGCACGATGAATCACATCGTACTACATAGTACTAGTGTATGGCCAGCATTACAGTGGTATTAGGGACAAAAACCTTCCAGTAGATTCAGTAATAAAGATGAAAGCTTTTAGAATCTAGAGCTTCATATGACCCTCTAGCCTTGGCTGGACACAGCCTGATGAATTCCCGCAAACAGAGCAGCTGCATGAACATCAGTTGATTTAATCTAAGAATGGTATTAGGGACAAAAACCTTCCAGTATGTTCAGTACTATACACATCTCCTGGGAATAAATGATCAACTCAATGATGTTTTCTAGTTGATGCTCTGCTAGAGGAGGAAGTACAATTTCTCAGTTTGGAAATGGATTATTCAAAAGGGAAATACAGAGTGTATAGGTCAGAAGGTGGTAGCCATAGCCAGTTCTGCACCAGGTGTATCTTCCAACTAATGAGAATTAACCAATATACGTAGTATTATGAGGGACATATGCATGTGGAGAGCTAGGGTAACTAACTGTTATGAAAAATATCCTTGAATAAATTATAATACACTTAGATCAACTACCGCATATCTGCACCTATAGCAGCTGCATTTCCTTTAAAATTAAACATGCTCACTTCAGCTCTAGATAGTAAACATGTATCATTACAAATATATTATTAGACATTATAAGGACATAAACTGGTTCTAATACATATTCTGTAGTGTTGCAAATCATATGTTCACATAAGCAAATAATGTAAAGATAACACCAGACCTTATTATAGTAGAATACCCTCTGTCATGGAAAGGTGGACAAGTTTGTATATTTAAATCAATGTATAATTGTCATGAAACCATAGTAAAGTACTCCAAGTTGGTATGCTGAGTACTGACATGCACATACATATAATAATTTAACCTAATTTAACCTCTCACTGATGGTAGTGTCGAAGTCAAATAATTGGTTATGATCGTTTGTTTTTATTATCGGATGATCTAGTCATTTATGGGCTGATAAAGAGTAAAAACAGACGCTACTCTGCATCGGAAGCAAGCCGATGCGCACAAATGCGTATATATATATGCGTATATATATATATTTAAAAATGCAATTTTTAGCCAGTGTATAGGAGACAGGTTCTGTGTATGTCTGTGGCAGATAATTGAAAAACACACACATACTGTGAGGTGCAGACGAGTGTTTTAAATACAAATTTAGAAACCATTGTGAATTTTAATCCATGACACAAACACTAATGCACATTTGCACACACATGCATCCACAATGCGAACACATAGACGTTCTTATGCTTACGCACATACCCACGAGCACACCCTGTAACTATTTTAATATGAAGACACACAACACACATTAGCATATGTAAGATAAAATGCACAAACACACAAGGCATAATTGCATTGTGCACAATACATACACGCACTGCAACATTTGTGCTGTGCTCAGACTCACAACGCATACTTATGTATTACTGTAAATATCTCACTATTACTTATGCAAGAACATATAGAAAATATTTTATTAGACAATCATTATGGTATAAAGTATACATATATGATATTTAAGGTATACAACATGGTAGACATGGCATGTTTGGTACTATACTGACACTCTGTTTATTTCTAGATATTCAAATCTATCAGCGAGGGAGTCGCATCTTGCATTCAATGGTTATGGATTATAGGAAATTATTGGTTAGAATGTATACTCTGTTTGTAGTGTCTTAAACCAGTTAAAGAAACCTCTGGATTGATGACTGATTCTATTTTTATTATTATGATTATGATTATTATTATTTTCATTATTATCACTATTTATTTATATAAGTTGTTTATTATTAATACCTAGATTCTTCAAGTCATATTTATGCCGGGACATCAGATCAACTTTAATACTATATAATATTATTATTAAAATATATAATTTCTATATTATCTTTTTATGTAGCGATATATTTTTTAATATTTATTTAATAATTAATTATAATTTATCTTTATGTGTGTATATGTATGTACATATATATATATATACATATGTATATGTGTATATATACGTTTATATCAATTCAATATTGTATTAACTATTGGTATAGTAGAACTACATATTAGTCAGTTTGTGGTTTAATGGTTAATTTTTACCTGAGTTCTTTAAAAGCTGCTAATGATAGTATGAGATCCACTGGGAGTAACTACAAACCTGCAGAATTGAACTCTTAATGAGCTCTATGGACAAAACAGACCAGACTGAACTAATTAACTAATCAATTAGCTGTGTTCTAGGACTATTTATACCATGTAATGGACAATGGGGAACACTTGACTTGAAAAAGGCTACAGTAGTAGCCGAAACGCGTTGTCATTCCCTGTCGGTGCCTGGAGACCTTACCTGCTATCTACATTCAGCGTCCGTCTGCACGCCTCCAAAAAGACAAGCTGGCAACTGTTACTCTGACCAACCTCCGGTCCATCGGGAGTCCTACTGCTTAAATAGTGGAGATTGTATCTACTAACTGAGCCGCTGGGACGCTCACCTCCTGCTCACCTCCGTATTCATTGTATGACCGCTACTTCACTGACACGACCATCACCCGGCTGCTATTTAGAGCCGAGGGACCTCACGGTCTGGCATTGTCTGCATCAGCGCCGCACTGAGACGGATGTCATCTGGCGCAACATCTACAGGTGTAAAACATCATTCACGTCTTTCACCTTACAGTGTCCCGGCTGCTGAGAATTTGCTATGAGGTATTTGGCATACTCTGGAGTGGACTGGTAGCTGGTATCACCTCACGTCGATGGTACATACCTGGCCTATATTAACTTATCCTGCTACCTACGGCTCTAGTTCTACATCCCCACGGCTATTGCTGTGCTTACAGAGACACAGCCGTGTGTATATATATATATGTTGGAGGAGGCTGAATGTTGATATTTTTATTATAAATGTGTTTCAATCAGCTGCGATATATACAGCATTGAGATATTGAGAAAGTACCTTCAGGAGAAAGAATCTTTATTATTACTTTGATATACTCCCTATATTGAATTCTATACAAGACTTTCCTTAGAAGGTTGGACATACCTTATCTGGTCATTTATATACGAGACCTTTCTCACTACTAAGGATCTCCAGGGTCACTAGTATCATCATTTTCAGTGTTTCTATATTGGTACACTCCAATATAGATTGGTTAACTATACCTCTTTGTGTCATTCGTGTATATATTTATTGTCTTAATACTGAGAGTCTGATCAACTCTCTTGCATGTAATTTATTGTGTTTACAATTTTTGAATTGGCGTATAGCCTTATTACAATAAAATGCTGTTTTTATTCTATTGTATGTTTTGAACTGATGTCCCGGCATAGACTCTAGAGCGCAGTCTTTCTCTTTGCTCTACATACAACATGGTAGACATGGCATGTTTGGTACTATACTGACACTCTGTTTATTTCTAGATATTCAAATCTATCAGCGAGGGAGTCGCATCTTAGAAATTCAATGGTTATGGATTATAGGAAATTATTGGTTAGAATGTATACTCTGTTTGTAGTGTCTTAAACCAGTTAAAGAAACCTCTGGATTGATGACTGTATACTGGTACCAGTGCGCATGCGTATGTATTAGGGGTGAGCGGGTTCGGATTTCTGAAATCCAAACCCCCCCGAGCCCTCCCGATCCGAGGCCGATCCGAGTCAGACTCGACTTTTCCCGCCTGACTCGGATCTGAAATCGAGGCAAAACGTCATCATCCCGCCTTCCGGGTCTCGCGGGTTTTCGATCCTATATAAGGTACCCGCATCGGCGCCATTTTCTCACTCGACTGTGGACAGTGAAGAGGGAGGGTGGGAGTTAGTGCTGGCTGGACTGTGTAGTGTAGTGTAGTGCAGAGTAGTGTTGTGCTGTGCTGTGCTGTGCTGTGCTGCTGTTGTCCATAGGGGCTGTGTCCACTACTTCAAAGTCCATAGGGGCTGGCTGGACTGTGTTGTGCAGTCAGTTGTCCATAGGGGCTGTGTCCACTCCAAAGTCCTGTGCAGTGTCCCAGTCCTAAAGGGGTTCTGTAGTGTTGTCCAGGGGGTGCTTTGTCTGTCAGGGGTGCTCTCCCCAAGTGCTAAAAAAATATATTTTTTCTGTGTTTGTGAATTGTGTGCACTGTGGCTGCACGTGCATCAACAAAGGAGCAGCGCCAAGCGTGCACCTGTGTCCCATTAGTAAAGGGCCGGCTGGCTTGTCCATTAAAGGGTGCTGTAACCCCCAAAGTACACTCCAAACCAAATAAAAAAATGTATTCTGTGTTTGTGAATTGTGTGCGCAGTAGCCACACGTGCATCAATAAAGTAGTGCCAAGCGTGCGCCTGTGTCATAAGTAAAGGGCTGGCTGGCTTGACCATTAAAGGGTGCTGTAACCCCCAAAGTACACTCCAAACAAAATAAAAAAATATTTTCTGTGTTTGTGAATTGTATGCACTGTGGCTGCACGTGTATCAACAAAGGAGCAGCGCCAAGCGTGCGCCTGTGTCCCATAAGTAAAGAGCCGGCTGGCTCATTTCTAAAAGAGTGGTGTAACCCACAAAGTGCACTACTCTCCATCACAAATAAAAAAATATTTTCTGTGTTTGTGTGCGCCTTAGCCGCACGTATATATCAAATCGATATAACATAAATGGAGGACCAAACTTTCTCCGATAAAAATAAAATAGAGAAAGATCAAGAACCACTTCCTCCTAGTGCTGAAGCTGCAGCCACTAGTCATGACATAGTCGATAACATGCCATTAACGTCGTCTGTCAAGGCCAATGCCCAATATCATAGTAGAGGCCACATACAATCCCAAATGACAAAGTTCAGGAAAATGACCTTAAAAAAAACATTTAAATCATCTGAAGAGAAACGTAAACTTGCCAATATGCCATTTATGACATGGAGTGGCAAGGAATGGCTAAGGTCTTTCCCTATGACTAGTGTGTGTCATACTAGTATGACTAGTATGTTCATGACTAGTGGTTCAGCTTCACATGACAATGGAAGCCCTCCTCCCACTAAAAAAATCAAATGAGTTAAGCTGGCAAAAGCACAGCAAAGAACTGTGCGTTCTAAGAAGATATCTCAAATCCCCAAGGAGAGTCCAAGTGTGGTGGCGGTTGCGATGCCTGACCTTCCCAGCACTGGATGGGAAGAGGTGGCTCTTTCCACCATTTGCATGCCCCCTGCAAGTGCTGAAAGGAGCACCCACAGTCCACTTGCTGATATGCAAATTGAAGATGCCACTGTTGAAGTACAACAGGATGAGGATACTGGTGTAGCTGGCGCTGAGGAGGAAGTTGGCGAGGAGGATTCTGATGGTGATGTGGTTTGTTTAAATCAGGCTCCGGGGGAGACAGTTGTCCATGGGATGAAAAAGCCCATCACGGTCATGCATGGGCAGAAGACCAAACATTCCACCTCTTTGGTCTGGCAATATTTCTATCCATATCCGGACAACAACTGTCTTGCCATATGTACCATATGTAAAGGTGAAATAAGTAGGGGTAGGGACGTTAACCACCTAGGAACATCCTCCCTTATACGGCACCTGCAGCGCGTTCATAAAAAGTTACTGTCAAGTTCAGAAACTTTGGCTAAGACCGTAAGCAGTCCAGGGACACCTAAATCCCATTGTCCTGTTGTATCCAAGCGCCTGCAAATCACACCATCAACTCCCTCCTCGTCAATTTCCTCCTTAGTCAGGATCGGAAGTAGTCCTGCAGGCCATGTCACTGGCATGACTGACTCTCCTATCTGGGATTCCTCTGGAGGATCCTGCATTGCTACGCCTCCTGCTGCCACTGCTGCTGTTGCTGCTGCTGGGAGTCGTTCATCATCCCAGAGAGGAAGTAGGAACACCACTACTTTTACTAAACAATTGACCCTCCAACAGTCCTTAGCGAGGAGGGTGAAGTATGACAGCAGTCATCCTGAAGCAAAATGTATAACTGAGGCCTTGACTGCTATGTTGGTGTTAGACGTGCGTCCTTTATCTGCCATTAGTGCAGTGGGATTTAGACAATTGATGGAGGTAGTGTGTCCCCGGTTCCAAATCCCATCTAGGTTCCACTTCACTAGGCAGGCGATATCGAGACTGTACAGAAACGTCAGAAAAAGTGTTCTCAGTATCCTGAAAACTGCCGTTGTACCCAATGTCCACTTAACCACGGATATGTGGACAAGTGGAACAGGGCAGACTAAGGACTATATGACTGTGACAGCCCACTGGGTAGATGTATCACCTTACGCAGCAACAGCAGCAGCATCACCAGTAGCAGCATCTCAGAAACACCAGCTCATTCCAAGGCAGGCTACGCTGTGTATCACCAGTTTCAGTAAGATGCACACCGCCGACAACCTCTTAGAGAAAGTCAGGGAAATCATCGCCCAGTGGCTTACCCCACTTAGACTCTCCTGGGGATTTGTGATATCTGACAATGCCACCAATATTGTGCGGGCATTACACCTGGGCAAATTCCAGCACGTCCCATGTTTTGCTCACACAATAAACTTGGTGGTGCAGAATTTTCTGAAAAGCGACAGGGGCGTGCAGGAGACGCTTTGGGTGGCCCGAAAAATTTCTGGCCACTTTCACCATTCAGCGACTGTGTGCCGAAGACTGGAGCGCCAGCAAACACTCTTGAACCTGCCCCGCCATCACCTGAAGCAAGAGGTTGTGACGCGGTGAAACTCAACCCTCTATATGCTTCAGAGGATGGAGGAGCAGCAAAAGGCCATTCAAGCCTATACATCCACCTGTGACATAGGCAAAGGAGGGGGTATGCACCTGACTCAAGCACAGTGGAGAATGATTTCCGTGTTGTGCAAGGTTCTCCAGCCCTTCGAACTTGCCACACGTGAAGTCAGTTCAGACACTGCCAGCTTGAGTCAGGTCATTCCCCTCATCAGGCTTTTGCAGAAGCAGCTGGAGAAAGTGAATTAGGAGCTAAGATGGAGCCATTCCACTCGGCATGTGGGACTTGTGGATGAAGCCCTTCATTCACTTTGCCAGGATTCCAGGGTGGTCAATCTGTTGAAATCAGACCACTACATTTTGGCCACCGTGCTCGATCCTAGGTTTAAAGCCTATGTGGTGTCTCTCTTTCTGGCCGACACAAGCCTGCAGAGGTGCAAAGACCTGCTGGTGAACACACTGTCAGCTGAAGCGGAACGTGACATGTCAACAGCTCCTTCTTCATTTTCTCCTGCAACTGGGGGTGTCAAGAAAAAACTTAGGTATCCTAAGCAACCCGCTGGCGGTAATGCAGGGCAGGCAGGACCAAGTTTGGACATCTGGTCCAGACTGAAGGACCTGGCAACAATTTCTGACATGTCTACTGTCACTACATATGATACTGTCACCATTGACAGAATGGTGGAGGATTACATCGGTGACAGCATCCAAGTAGGCATGTCAGACAGATCATACCTGTACTGGCAATTTGGAGGCCCCTATACAAACTGGCTCTATTTTACCTGTGTTGCCCCCCCTCCAGTGTGTACTCTGAAAGAGTGTTTAGTGCAGCCGGGAACCTTGTCAGCGAAAGGCGTAGGAGGTTGCTTCCACAAAATGTGGAGAAGATGATGTTCATAAAAATGAATTATCAACTCTTCCAGGGAGATCAGCCTCCAGAACGTACAGAGGGACCTGTGGTGGTGGATTCCAGTGGGGACGAGTTAATACTCTGTGAGGATGAGGATGTACACAACACTGAAGAGGGTGAGGAATTGGTGGATGAGGAGGATGAGGACGACATCTTGCCTCCGTAGAGACAGTTTGTGCAGGGACAGATTAATTGCCAGCTTGTTTTGTGGGGGCCCAAACGAACCAATCATTTCAGCCACAGTTGTGTGGCAGACCCTGGCGCTGAAATGATTGCTTTGTTAAAGTTTGCATGTCCTGTTTATACAACATAAGGGTGGGTGGGAGGGCCCAAGGAAAATTCCATCTTGCACCTCTATTTTTTTTTGCATTATGTACAGTTTGGGGCCTAGTTTTTCAAACTGCCATCCTGTCTGCCACTGCAGTATCACTCCTAGATGGGTCACGTGTTTGTGCCGCCCACTCGTGTCGCTTAGCATAGTCATCCAGCTACCTCGGTGCAACCTTTTGGACATAAAAACACTATTGTGAGGTGTGAAGTGTTCAGAATAGACTGGAAATTAGTGGAAATTAAGGTTATTGAGGTTAATAATAGCATAGTAGCAGAAAAACCAACACATTCTGTGATTTTAGCTGTTTTTATGCTTTTTTAAAAAAAAATACAGATCCAAAACACAAAACCCAGAACCCAAAACACGGAAGGGTGGTTTTGGCAAAACCAATCCAGATCCAAAACACGAAGAAAGATCCAGATCCAAAACCAAAACACAAAACACGAAAAGTGGCCGGTGCACACCCCTAGTATGTATCAAGCTTGTATTTAATTGTCTTTGCACTAATTGTGATAGATCAAAGCGTGTAAATTATTTTTATGCAATAAGAACTTTTTGTGCTTTGGAACCACAATTCAAGTCTGGAAAACAATTATTTAATGTTTAGCGATATTGGGGTATTCATAGTAGATAAAGAGGGGTATTCAATATGAAACGTTAACTTCACTGTCGAAGTTAACATTTCATATCGGAGTTTTCACCTGCGTTAAAGTATCGGGCGCGCTCCCACTTATACCCGTATTCAATATAAAATTAACGAAAACGGGAAACTCCGAAGTTGGATTTGCGTAAAGTTACGAATTTTTCCTTAAAAAAATTGTAAGACCCCCCTAAAGTAGTAAAAACATGGGGGAACACTATGGTTACCCCCGTTTTAGCCTTTAATTGAAAGTTGGGGATTTAAATAGCCGCAGCAGGTGTTTTTTTCCGACATTGAAGAAATGATGCAGAAGAGCACTTAGGTTATTTTTTTTGTTTTTTTAAGTGGTCCCATCAAATTTGGGGTACATGAAAATGGGTACTAGCATATTTTGATGTCCCTAAAGTAAGTTTTTAAAAATTCTGCATTTGTGCACCTGCCGCTATAATTCTATTCTAGAAAACATCTGCCGCATAGATGCAGAATAGCCCTGAACCTCTTTCCGTATTGTTAAACAATTTTTTCCCATTTTTTTTTTTCACCCCAATTTTTAAATTAATTTTTTGAGGTGTCCCTATTTTTTTTTTAAACTTTTTTTGACACAGTTCTTTTTTAAATGTCATTCCCAGGGGTGCAGGCTATTTTTTTTAAGCCTGCACCCCTAAACCCCAATTCTGCACTTTTTTCGACACCTATTCAATGGTGAAAACTTATCCCCGTTTTTTATCAAAGACTTGTCAAAACCTGCGATAATGACGTCATAATTGCGATATTAACGCAAAAACAATGTTATCGCACCCATATTGAATACCCCTGAAAGTGTATGTAAATGATAAATTTGATTCTATATACAGTACATGCCAAAGTCGATATTGTACTGTAAATAAACAGAATAATTTAAAATATTAAAGGTCAAGGTCTGGCAGTAAAGAAGCATAGTCAAATGGATAACTACGGTCAGAAACAAGTAATCAATATACAGTATGGAACCAGTATCAGCAACAACAAAGTACATTTTAGGACTATAGATACAGATGCGCCAAGGTTCATTGTGCCTATGCGCCACGATTTGCTCTGGTGCGTCCCCGATCATGGGTGTGCGTCTCCATTCAATTCCATGGAGACATGAATGTGTGTCTCCGATTACGGGAGTCTGTCTCGCATTGTGCGATTCGCTGCGCTACAGGCAAGGATGTACTGTAGCTGGGCATATCTCTAATTGTGAAATTCTGTATCATTTTGATTAGTCTAATTCCTAACTGTCATTCATTGCAGCTGATTTTCCTGTTCTGTCATTTTTATGCTTTCAATGTAATTGTCTATCTTAATCTCTATGACCTGCTGGGCTGTAGTTTGTGGAACTTAACAGTTATGTCTTCTTTTAGAATTCACCCTCCATTTCATATTGCATTGTCTATTGATAATAGATAAATATTACGCATATGTACTCAGTCACATATTGTTCCTTGTTTAAAGTAATCACTCTTATGGTTTAACTTTTTTGAGTCACAATATTTTTTGCTGTTTTACACTGTTTTCTCTTTGTATGCTTTGCTCCAATTTGTTCCTCAGGCCACCCCCCCCGGCACTCCCTCTAGGGATCCACGGTCTGTCGAGTTTGTTACACCTTGACCATCCTATTTCCCTACAAAGTTCTCTTCCTTACATAATTCCTTCTATTGCCCTCTCCTTTCCTCGTTTTTTCTCCCCATTCTCCCTTCTTGAACAAGCTTATTTTCCTCCTGCTCCAGTAAGTAACCTGTCTGCTGCTGTTTCTCCATTTCAAGTACTCATTTTGACAGTGCCACCACCATGGTGGAAATTATAGTCATTCCTTAATCATGGAAAGACATTTCTATTAAAATATTTATAGTAGTTGTTAAACATAAAATGATTTAATTGATTCTTGTAGACACTAACCAATCAAGCACAGCAGATAGCTTTTCCAGTTCCATGCGTATGTCCTATTCTTTGTATGAACAAAAATTATTAGAATAATACAAAGAAGATATTTATATATTATAAAAATCGTATTTGTTTATTGTAATCATTAACACTCACCAGCTTTGACGAGCTCCCTGGGACTGCAGGGAGACAAGAGATGAGGCAGCAACAGCGCAGCCTCGCTTCTGCATAGTCAGACACTGCTTGCAGAGCTGGGGGCGGGGCCACACCAAAGGCAGTAAGCTGCACAGAAAGAGAGCTAATAGAGGCATGCCTCTGAATATGGGGGATGTGCCTTTAACACAGATGAACACCTTGGATGTGTCACCAAGAAGTGCACTGCAGTATTTAGAAATAGGAGCTCAGCAGCATGAGAAGACACGGTGATGCATGTAGGAGAAACAAATAGACACTGAAGCTTAGTGTAATGAGGGGAGATCTACAGTGAGTAGATGGTAAGATAGGCTCTCAGCACTCACTCCCATCTCTATGTGTGCCTCCCCAGCCATTGACGTTACTGCACATCACTGGTACCTATTATTGTACATACTTGTCCCTACTGTTTGTAATAGAGATTTGTGTAGTGTCTTTCCTCTATACAAGATTCTGCTTTATTGATAGCGCCTTAGGAACCTTTTAATTTCTTTATATATCAGCACTTAAGAGACAGCCCAAGAGAGGAGAGAAGCTGCCTTGGTTGTGATACTATATCCTTTGTTTACTTGTTAGGACAGATTTGTGTCACCTTACTAAAATATAGTCCTATTCATATGCCAGTAGACAGCGAGAAAGCAGGGGGATTTTTAATAAATTGATATTGATAATACACAGAGGGCAGCAGGGCATAGAATACATAACATATCACTACTTCACAGGTAAATTGTCTACAAAAAGTTTTACTAATTACCAGTGATATAAAGAAATACACAAACATACAATATTTTGTTTTTTCACAGTAAACTAAATTCTCTTTACAGTAACTTTCTTTAGACGATGCTTTACTTTGGAGGTCCCTTCTTTGGTCTCTTACTCTGCCATCCCTGGTGCAGACACTTCACGTCTGTGAGGAGTAGATTATACAGATGTTGATAGTGTCCAGCCAGCATTGGAAAGAAGCACAAGAGGTAGGCATGCTAACAACTCATGGTATGACTAGGTAATAGCAGCAATATAATTTGCATTTTTTTGCCTGACAGACACTGCTAAACGCTGTAATGCCACTGTCCTTGGTACTAAATGGCAATGCATTCTCTCCAGGGCATTTGCTTTTTGTTTGAGTATTCATTTTAATGTTCTGCTAATTTTAATCCTATTAGAAGTTCTTTAAGGGGTCTATTCATGAAGTTTTTGTTTCATAAAATGATCTAGAAACTGCAATTATGAATTGTTGCTGTGTACTAATAGCACAATGCAGGAGATTTCACAGAAATCTCCAGCATACTAATTAGCACTGCAGATCGCTTCCCCATGCGCACTGCTAATCCCCCATAGAAGTCTCTTACAAACATGAAAGACTTCTACAAACGCCAGGAATATAACTCGCAGGGACAGCGTTTACCACAACCACTGTCACTGCAAATTTTCCTTAGTACATAGCAGGGATATTTTAATTAAAAATTTAAAGTTCCGCCACGATATGGATATATAATAATCACGGTAGTTCCGCAATCATTAATACATAGGCCCCTAATATGACATGCAAAAGGACTAATTTATTGTATTTAAATTAAAGTACTTATTTTTGAACCATTAATATTAACTTTTTTTCAGAGTCCAGTTTTATAACCAGCAAATAAAGTTTAGAATTGAAGTATTACAAAGAAAAAAGTAATGTAAATCAACCAGTTGAGATTCAACTGTTCTTATTCTAATCAATCTTTAAAGAGCAAGTCTTTTTCATGACTTTACTATAATAAATAATTGCACTATAATTTCCATTCACATCAATCAGTTACACAATCAGATGTGATTGGAAATTATTGTGCAATTATTATATTACATTTATAGAGAATAATTTCTCTTTACAGATTAATGAAAATAAGAAAGGAGTTTATTTTAAATATCACATATTTCTTATTTTACAGATTTTGAAAACATATTTCACAGTTTCCACTGTGAAGTAAACCATATCAAACACATTGCATATTGCTGTCCTTATATGGTATGTGTCAGCCTGTTTCAATAGATTTGTACACATTTATCATATTTAACGATTATTTAAAAAAAAAAAAAAAGAACATATTTAGTACATACATGTACTGGTACAAGCAAGAAGAAACATATGCAGTGCATCCATGTATTGGTAAAACCAAAGCTATACAAAGACAGCCTGTTGCTGTGCTGGGTGGCCTATCACTGTAATGCACTTTGATGCCTTTCAAAAGTTATACAGAATATCAGCATAACATCTCTTGCAGTGTGTCACACTGCACTTTAATAATCGGCAGCATTGCAAACACAGCAAGTGCGATTACGCACGTAGACCCACTGCGAAAATACGCTAATGTTTGCAATTGCAATGCCGTCGCAGCCCAACATAAGGACGCCCACTTCCCCTTACTGAGATCTATAAAACATTGCAAGACTGCGAAACCATCAGTAATGTTGAATACTATCAGAGCCTCACGTACAATTACAACAGGTATGACCTTACTCAGAATTAGCTAGCCTCATCGCACGCAGTGAAAGCTCAAGCTACAAATGCCGTCGCAGTGGCTAATTTATGCATGCCCCTGTAACGGCGATCAAACGCACTGTCACGCCTGCATTTCCCCGACCACCCCCCCGTTAGCATCCCCAAATAGTCACTTCCTTTCAATCACTCTGCGTTGGGTCTGCGAGGTCACTGTGATCGCAGTGTGATCACAGTGGAGCCTTCACACACGTGCACTGAGATGCATTTGCATGTGCACTACGCAACAATTGGCCACCTGCATGCATAATCGCAGTTGCGATCCGTAATGAATCAGGCCCACAATTCCACAGGCAGCATTGCAGCTCAGTGGCAACTTAGATATCTGACTTCCTAAAATCTGATCATCAGACCTCTAATAAAGAAAACAAAATACTCATCATGGGAGAATCAATATTACAGCCAGACTTAGGGCGGTATACAATTAGTTTTGTGTATGCTAAAAAGTACAACCTACCCGACTTTTCGCCTACATCGCATGTTTTGGACGCGTAAACTTATCGTGCACATCCCCTCTAATTGCCCTATTCAATTACTAACTAGGCGAAAACGGCAAACCACGATTGTAAATCAGGCGGAAAGTGCTGTCAGAATAGGGGATATCAGTCTGAACCCCCAAAAAAGATGCACTAACATTGTGGATCAATGTAGAAGTGTTCCAATAGCCCTAATAAAACTATTTGGGGTACTGAAGTTTTTTAAATCCTTGTTATTAGCATCCTTGTAAAAGTGGTGAAGAATGGCAATAAGCTGTATTTTTTTGGTGAAAAAAGTAGTCTTGTCAAATTTGGGGTACTTGAAAATGGGTTCTAGCATCTACTAAATTCTCTAAAGTGAATTTTAGAAAATCATGAAAAACGCACTTACTGTGTGCACCTGCAATCCTAAAAAACACCTGACCCATCCTTGCAGACCCCCAATAAGTCTATTTTGCTAGTTTTTAGGCTTATCCCCCACTCTTTACTTTTTCGCCCCCAAAATGAAAGTACCTTTTTGGGTTGTTCTTATGTTTTTTCCTTTAATTTTTTACACAGTTGTCCTTTGTCCTTTGGGGGCTTTCCCAAGGGTTCTGAGTGGTTTCCCCACGTTTGCACTCCAATATAAAAGTGTTGCACTTCTTTTCTCCTGCTATTCTTAGACAAATCTTTTTTGCCTATTACAGTGCAATGAATTTCTGCATAGGTGAGAACCGTCTGGAATTGAATTTGGAGGCAAGTTCTGACCACGCGAAAAGCCGAGATCGGAGATACTTTTCCTCAGATAATGGCTTTTCACTTCTAATTAAATATGGCCCTTAGTTGCTTATATTGTGTTATTCTGGACACCACTATGCACAGAGTAAAGGTGGCCATACATCTGACTGGATTTTGCGATCCGGAGATGCGATGGGAGGTGCTGGTGTTTCCGGGTAGAAGTGCCGACCTCCCACCATCGATGTTCTGCGATCCATCACCAGATTGCAGACATTTTCCATGTTAAATGTCGGCGATTTGACGATCGCGATCATTTTGAATTTCTGCGATCCCACGATGCTGGGTTGCCGCATTGCGGGATCATGGCAATCTATCGCTGATGGATGGGCCCCATTACACAGTATAAGTAACTTGCATGCACTGTCCTAGTGGTATGATAGAATGAAGACTGCAGCTGTAGTCGTTGGCTCTGCACTGAGAAGTAAAGTTGGTATGTAGCGTGGAAGTTGCCGCGATGTTAGGTAACAATACACAGCGGCAGATGAAAGGCCGTGTACTTGCTGACTGAGGTGAAGTGCACCAGGTGTGTATGCAGCATTGGGGCTGTGGCACTGGCAGGTAACGGAACACAGTGGCAGATGGAAGGCAGATCTGTAAGCTGTGTGGAATCTGCAGTGCTGACAGGTAACATTACACAGCGGTAGATGGAGAGCTGGTACTGTAGTTGTAAACTTGCTGGCTGACCTGAGTGGCATGAAGTGGGTCTGTGTAGAGTGTGAAAGCTGCAGCACCAGCAGGTGATGACACTCAGCAACAGATGATAAATAGTAAGAGACGACAAAGTAGCAGATAGAGTCACAGAGGACACGTTCACAGGGTACAGGAGTAAGCCTTGAGCCTAGAACTATCCTGGGAAGGAACACATTGTTCAGGTAATGGATTGCTCACGGGAACTGGTTTAAATAGGAGACAGTGAATAGCCATTGGTCAGACTGACCAGGTGAGCACACAGGTGCATTAGTTAATCACAGGGAGGCGTTCCTAGAATGTCTTGGAAAAAGAAATAAATGAATGTTTGATTCTGAAAGGAATGTTAAGACTCCAATTCGTGTCAGTACCCCCCTTTCACGAGTGGCCACCAGACACTTAGAACAGGGCTTAGCAGGATACTTGCAATGGCATTTTTTGATTAAGTGTGGAACATAAACATCAGAAGCTTTATTATCTTTCCTCTGGTCCGTAACCTTTCCAATCCACCAAATAATGTAATTTGTTTATTCTGAAACAAGAATCAACAATCTCCTTTACCTCATACTCCTCACCCTGTTCATTTGAGACAGCCAGAGAAGTCAATTTTGAGGAATACTGTAAAATCGATTTAGGTTTGAGCAGAGAAATATGAAATAAGTTTGGTATTCTGAGATATGCAGATAACCACAGTTTGTAGGTACTCTAAGACTAAGATTATGGGTGGATAACCAGACTGTGTCAATTTTTATGCTGGAAAAAATACAGTGTTTTTCATCTGCTTGTATTTTGTAACATCTAGAAGACTTGAGTAAGGCTTCTCTCACACAATGCCAATTGTCAACAAAGTTTCTGATAAATTGCCCTGAGGCAGGAACTGTATCTGCTGGAAGTGGTGTGAATAACGGAACTCTGGGATGCAGACCAAAAACTGTATAGAATTGAGTAGTAGATGAGGATTCATAATAATGTTGGTTATGTGCAATTTTGTCCAAGGTAGTAAATGGACCCAGTCATCCTGTGAGGAGCAAATTAACATGCGAAGAAAGGTCTCCAGATCCTGATTGATTCTCTCAGTCTGTACATTGGACTGCAAATGGTAGAAGTTGAGCTTAACTTGTAGACCTTGGGACAGTAAATGCCAGAATTTGGCCACAAATTGAACACCTATGTCTGATACGATATCATCAGGGCATCCATGTAACTGGAATTTTTTTTTGACAAATAATTGCACAAGAACTGGATCAGATGGAAGACCATAAAGAGGAATAAAATGTGCTATTTTGGAAAATCTGTCAACAACAACCTAGATGGTAGATAAGCCATAGGAATTAGGTAAATCAGTGGTAAAAATCCATAGAAAAATTGATCCATGGCTTATGTGGTACTGGCAGTGGTAGAAGTTCACCGGCAGTACCCAATCTAGAACTCTTGTGTTCAGCACAGATGGCACAAGCAGATACAATTCCTGAACATCTTGAAGAAGTGTGGGCCACCAATAACTTCTGGAAATAAAAGTATAGATTTTACATACCATGTTCTGGTTAATGCTGTGATGTGTGCAACTACCATGGAATAACCTCAGATGAACTTCCGGTAGTAGTTAGCAAACCCCAAGAAATGTTGTATTGCCCATAAGGTGGATGGCTGTGGCCAATTCAGAATGGCTTGCACATTTTGAGGGTCCATAGCCAGACCAGTGCCAGAAATAATGTATCCCAGGAATGGAATGGATGTGGTTTCAAATGTGCATTTCTCCATCTTACAATATAATTAATTTTGACTAAGTCTCTGAAGCACTTCCTTCACATGGCAATGATGACTTTGATGGTCAGAAGAAAAAAATAGTATATTGTCCAGATATACTACAAGAATTTTGTACAAGAGATCATGGAAAATTTAGTTCACAAAGATCTAGAATACTGCTGGTGAATTACTTAGACCAATTGGCATCACATGGTACTCATAATGACCATCTCTGGTATCTCTGGTCTTCTATTCATCATCTTGATGGATATGTATAAAATTGTATGCTTCATGGAGATCCAGTTTAGTAAAAATTATGGCTTCTTTGATTGTTTTTTACTGTTATTTCATTGAGCCCAGGATAGTCAATGCATGGCTGCAGTCCTCCATCTTTTTTTAACAAAAAGCAAACCTGCTCCAGCCAGAGATGAAGGACTGATGAATCAATGTTCCAAATTCTCTTTAATGTAATTGGACATGGTTTGGGTCTCAGGAACAGATAGTGGATAAACCTAACCATGAGGAGTAATCTTCCCAGGAATGAGATCAATTAGGCAGTCCCATGACTTGACTGGTGGAAGTGTCTCTGCAACATTGATGAATTGCCTGTATGGAACAGGTAGTCCAGAGACATTTATCTTTAGAAGTAGAACAATGTGGTAAAACAGTCTGAAGATAGGACTTGGAACAGTTTGAACCCCAAAGTAGAATATGTGGAGATGACCAGTCAATGTGTGGATTATGATACTTTGACCAGGGGTATCCAAGAACAATTGGGTTAGTAGATTCAGGAATTACTAAAAAGCATATAGTCTCTGAATGTAATACTCCAACTAGAACTGTCACAGGAACAATTCAGTATTTGATATGACCTCCAGGAATTTGCTGACATCTACTGCTATGATTTTTAGATGCAATCCTCAGAGTATACTCTACTGAAAGAGCAAGGGTGTTTAGCAATGGCTTCATGACCTCTAGATTTCCTATTAGTAGGCAGAAAGAGGGAAAGTGGGTGAAGTAGTTGCAGAGAAGTTTTGCCCAAATGTTGTAGATGAAATGAATGTTAGTTGAAGATAGAGGTAGAGTCAATAGATGGTTTCTTAGAAAAAGAGAAATGAGAAATCATTTGAACGTGGAGGGGAATACATTGATGGATGGGATAGGCTGAAGTGTTAAACTACTCATCGGCACCTACTGGTAGAAAGGGAGTGATGGAAGTGGAAGGGAACAGGGATGAATTGACAGGTTAAGTTACAGGAAGTGGATAAAAGGAGAGTCAGAATCATAGACATAGTAGCAGGAGGGAAATAACTGAAGGTTTGAAAGGGATAGTGGATGGGAGCAGTTAAACCTGACAAGACAAATATTTCATTATGGATGGTGTAGAATTTGAATTTAAAGTTGGTGGAAAACTCATGATCAATGAGGGAACAGGGTGATTGTTTGGGAGGGTAGTAGAAAAGAGGTGATGGTGGTTGTTGGAGAGGGTGAATATTAAGGTTCAGAAGTAGGTGTGCTTGAGATACAGTAAAGGGCATAAGATAGGAGACATATGAAATTGATGTAAATATCGAAGGAGCAGGATTGTCTCCTTTGGAGCTCAGCAAAGCAGGAGTACTTTTGTATGCAGTAAAGCTGTTTGGAGTGCCAGATTTTGGATTTGGAAGGCTGGAGGTGGCCAGGGATGCATTGTCAAGTATTAGGGTGAGTGTGGTTTTGCACAGAGAGATCAACATTGAGAGATGTGAGTGATGAGATGGGAGAGAGGGGAGATTCAAAAGAGGGTGAGAATAGGATTGGGTCATGTCTGTCACATTCCCACTACCTTTGATTAGGGAATACCGCACACCAAAAAATTGTTTTTATTTTCACACTGGTGGTATGGCAGGCTGACACACACACACACACACAAATGTTTTTATTTTTTCACTGGTGGTGTGGCTAATGCACACATAAAAAATTGTTTTTATTTTCACACTGGTGGTGTGGTAGGTTAACACACACACACAAATATGTTTTTATTTTTTCACTGGTGGTGTGGCTAACATGCACACACAAAAATGTTTTTTATTATTTTTACACTGGAGGTGAAGAAGAGCACCCCTGATGGACAGAGCCGCCCCTGGACAACACAGTAGAACAACCAGCCCCTATGGACAATAGCCAGCCAGCCCCTATGGACAACAGCCAGCCCCTAAGGACAACAGCCAGCCCCTAAGGACAGGACAACATCCAGTCAGCCCTATATGGATTAATATGGATAAGAGCCAGCCGGGCTGGCTGGCTCTTATCCATATTAATCCATATAGGGGCTGACTGGATGTAATGGACAACAGCCAGCCCCTGTGGACAGGAAAACCTCAAACAGCCAGTCCCTATGGACAACAGCCAGCCCCTATGGACAACAGCCAGCCCCTATGGACAGGACAACCTATTATGCACATTAGCAGTGCAGCACCGCTCCTAGCACAGCCTCACAAACTACAATTTTGCACAATTATGCACAACAGCAGTGCAGCACAGCTCATAGATCCCTCCCTCTTCACTCTCCACAGCCAGAATGAAAAATGGCGGTGATTGCGAGACCTTTATAGAATCCAAAACCCACAAAATCCAACAGCAAGATCATGATGTTTTGCCTCATTTTGAGATTCGAGTCAGGTGGGAAAACCCAAGCCGACTCGGATTTGCCATGTATCTGCTAAGTTTGGGGAACCAAACCCACTCATCTCTAATGAAAATATTGAAAATTGGGATAAAACCTTATATTAATTGAGTGAGATTGATTATTGATAAAAAAAGAGGACACTCATACAAATTGAGGATAACCTTAAAGTCAAGGAACAACTACTGATTGCCCATCAAGACAAAGAGAATTTTAAATTAAATGACCTTACCCTTACTGGAAAATTGGAATACATTGAAGAGGAGGTAATAAAAAGTCTATTCATCTGTGATAAATAAGACTATCTAAAGAATAAAATCAAACACTGGAGCAGATTTCAGAAAACAGGAACCTGTCCCACATCAACCTATCAAGAACAGAGAATTAGGAGATGGAAGAATACACAACAGTCCAATTAGAATCCATATTAGTCATTTACCCAAGCCATTATCACCAAAAATAGTTTTTCAATACTATAAAGGTTTGACTCCAATAGTGATTCAGATTTTTTTATCCCTGGACCCAACTATAGACCATCCATGGTCTCAAATGAGAACTTTCTTCAAGGAAAAATTAAAGGCGAATTCACCAATAAAGAGAAGTTACCCAGAAGAAGAGGCACTCAGGGAGGCAGAAGGAAGAAAATACAAAAGAACATACCTCCAGCATTAGACCCCATTTTGAATGGTATCTTCAGCCTCTCTAAGTATCAACTTAATGCTGCGGAAATCTCTTTACTGAACAAAGGGCTCAAATTTGCCCTTACCAACCAAATGAAATATTTTGAAACATTCATAAATTTAGATAAATTCATCAGAACTATACATTTTACCAGTAAATAAACAAGTATGGATAGCAGCATGAATCCTTCCAAGCTGGGCCTAAACAGGATATTACCCCTTGGAGTCCAAATGTAATAATATCAGTATTTTTATGAGCTTATAAATAGAGACCTATGTAATTAGGGTATACAACCTCTTAAATATTCAAACCTTAAAACTAAAAAGAGAAAGAAGCCTTAAACACTACAGAAGAACACGGAGATAATAATAAAAGAGGACAAAGGAGGTGGCATAGTCATCTTAGATAGAACAGCTTATAAGATAGAAGCTTTGAGACTTTTCAATGATAAAGTGTCATATTTAAAATGACCTCATGACCCTACAGAGAAATTTGTGTAAGACCTAAGAAAATGATTGGTACACTATTTACACAAAAAGAATAATACCAGTTTTTGAGGTCATTTGCACCAGTGAAACCCAAATTTTATTTTGTATCAAAGATACATAAGTCCTTAGTGAATCCTCTGGGAAGAGCTGGAATAGGGTCTTGATATCACATATGTCAGAATACATTTATTTTTTCTGAAAAAGTATGTCACCAAATTAACTTCCTATTTGAAAGAGACAAGAGCATGCTGGACATTGTTTCCAATATGGAATGGAAATACTCCTTTGATCAATGTACAGAGCCTGTATACATTTACCAAACATTAGAGTGATATTGCTGCATACAGAACTTTCTTGGATGAAGACTCAAAATTATCAGAACTTCATAAGAATGGCATTTGTGATTTTATCAGATTTGTTTTTAGCCACAATTATTTTAAATTTCTAGACACAATTTATTTGCAGGGCTGTTGAATAGCAATGGGTACTGCTTCTGCTCCCAGCTTTGCCAATTTACTGATGGGAAGCTGTGCCGAAGAGAACATCTACAAAGATAGCCTTTTTAAGAAAAAATATTTTATTTAAGAGATATATTAATGATATCTTAATCATTTGCTAGGGAGAAGAATCCACATCTTTAAGATGTTTTTACTGCATCTCTACCAATGAGTTCAATTTGAAATTTACCAATGATATGAATAGAGATAACATCAAATTTTTGGATTTGATCCTAAAAGGTGGAGAAGAAGGGATTAGTACATGCAACTACATCAAGGAGGTGGATACAAATAGCTATTTATACTTCAAAAACAGCCATGCAAAGCAAAGGAAGAAGAATATTTCTAAATCCCAGTTTTACTGCATGAAAAGAAATTGCAGTAATCAACAAGACTTTGATATACAACTTGAAACCTCGCCAAAAGTTTAAGAAAGAGCAATTATCCAGAAGACATCATAAAGAAGGCCTTGGACAATGAACCATACTAATTGGTCAGATCTGCTGATACATAGACAAAAAGATAAAGATAACAATCTTATTCCATTCATAACAATTTTACATTTCAAGGAAAATTAAAGAATAGCTCAATAGACATTGGAATATTCTGATGATAGCTTTTGATGTGGACAGTCCGGCGGAGGTATTTAGTGAACTCATTAAATTAAAGAAGCGAGGAGTGGAATTGAATCTTCATGGGCTACTTTATCTCAGTATAACAAAGAGGAAATCAAACCCAGAGGGTTCCAGATTAGAAACCAACCCACCATAGGCAGAACCAATGTGAATTTTTGCAAACAGTGGTGTCAGATATTAACTGAATGTTGGTTTCAGTTAATGAGTATTGTTATTGAACAGGTTAATTCTGATTTAGGTTTACTGGATAAGGAGATTAATGCTTGTGAAAGTACTGGTTTAGATATTCTGAAACTGATGGTTCTGTATACTGGTTGTCCAAAATTGAGAGTAGTATAAATTTCAAAGTTAAAGATGATAACAAAGAACAAAGGGTTTACAACTGGTTACAATGGAGTGGATTAAGAACAGGTTGGAGAGGTAACAACATGTTTAGGAGAAACCATATGGAGAAGTCGCCAACCTTAATTGGAGTGTGAGCTACTACAGAAAATTAAACCTCCAAGGTAAGTTAGCTCTCAGCTTATAGATGTACTGTTATCATGCAGTACATCAATTGTAATTATATGTCCCAGAGTGGGTGCTACCATTATGTAGCAATAATTATTCTGGGGTGAGCGTTTGGGAGTGGGGCCCCCGGGGGGTTCTGACTGGGCCTTTCTCATGGCATCACCACTTAATTCACATAGAATACTTTTATCACTTCTCTATTTGTTTGTACATTATTTATGTCATTTTAATTCTTTATCATTTCATTAACACTTATTGATTTATCTTTACACATCTTTTCTTTATACTTCACTATCACCTTTTTCCCTTTTTTGTGTGATGCCCTGTGGATGGCCCTTGGCTAGAATTTTTTTTGGGTGCCTTGCTTCTTGGACGTGAGCCTCTTAATGTTAGGGATGCCAGTATAGAGGAGCCTTGACGATTGGCCTGGCGCTTATTCATATATTTGCAAATGTGTGTAACTAATACCTCTAAATCTCTATTATCATGTAGGATTTAAGTATTGTTTTTGCTGCAGTGTGCTGGAGGGCAAATCTCTTTTTTTCTGTATTGAGACATACACATCAGCTAGTGATTCCGATCACTCTTCAACACGCCCCCCCTTTTTTAAAGGGTTCAGTAACTAGGAGCAAACAAAAAGCTTTAAAAGGAAAAAACGTTGTAGAAGGGGACTCACTAGATGGTCCAAAAACAAAAAACAGGAGGAAATAGTTGCCTTTAATTTATTTGATTATGTACCAACAATGGTAGAGATGACTGTATTATCGAAGGGCCTTTCTTTTGTTAAGACATTTAAACAGAGGTCATTTGATTTTGAAGTTGAACTATAAAAATTCAATCAGTTGCTTAAATTGAAAGACTTTTTTGTGACACAAAATCAAATACCTACTGTTCAGAGTAAAATTAAATCTAAAAGTATCTTTGATCAACCCTGCACCAATGCAGCTATTGAAACATTTGTTAATTTAGTGAAACATGACGCTCTGACATATATGGAAAATCAAAAAATTTGTTACACTAATCTTAGTAGGAAAGAAATTTTGGCTGTGCATTCATTGAAGGACTATAATGAAATCATTACATGTCCCTCTGATAAAGGATGTAGTTTGGTGATATTGAATAGAATGGATTACGTACATGAAATTAATAGACAGTTGTCTGATGACACTTGCTATAAAGCACTTACCTGTGATCCTATTTATGTGTACAAAAAAGAGTGATGTTGTTATTGGTATTGGTGTTATTAACGGTTGGATAGATGAACCTACTGCGCAATTTTTGTCCCAGACGCACGCTAGGATACCTTAATTTATGTGTTATCAAAGGTGCACAAAACCTTAGTGAAGCCTCCTGGGAGGTCTATAATTTCATCATGTGGCTCCCTGTGTCAACCACTGTCACAATTTATTGACTTCTGGTTGCAACCCATTGTTCAAAATAATAAATATTATCTTACAGATACAACTGACTTTATTAACAAAATAAATGCTCTTGGTCCATTACCGGAACAGAGTTTGCTTATTACTCTATACAAAACAAGCCTATACATGAATATCAAACATGTGGATGGTATAGAATTGGTGAGGAGTCTGGTCACCCATAGTCCACGCTATAGCAGAGCTAATTATTTAAATGTTTGCATTGTCAAAAAGGAGAATGATTTGCCTATAGGCATTTTTAGAAAAGCAAAGGATAAAAATACTGTATTAATGGCTGACAGCTTCCATCCTACGTAAAAAACTCCTTTATTGCAAAAAGCAGAAAAAGGGGAAAAAGACAAATATGTCTTTATGGGAGCACTCTTGTATAAGAATTAAATATGATGTATATGGAAATGAGGTGAAAATAAAACTTAACATTTATTGAAATATTATTTAAGATGAATTCCCATCAAGGGTGAAGTTATGTACAGGTATCAATCCAATGAGAGGTCACCGTACTTATATGAATCAAAAGTTATCACTAAGCATATATAAACAAATTCCAATATCTTGCTATATATGAGAGTGACCTTGTATTTGATCTAGAGTGACATGAAGTGTACACATGTAGCAACGTTGTGTCATCGAAAACCCTGAGGGAAAAGACAATGATAAACATAAATTGAGAAACATATAATGTTATATATCTCCTGCAGGGATATGATATAGAGTGTACACCCGCGGCAAAATTATTCAAAGAGTAACCCTGAGGAAAAAAGAGAAAATTCTTATATATACATAATGTATGTCTCCTGCAGGGATAATTGCCTACTCCAAAGTCTCGAATTGTATGACAATAAACAGCCTCCAATTGTATTCACCTACGGACAATGACTGGCAACATAATTGGCTGTTACATATAGAATTTCCCTTGTTGAAAAAGGAAGTTTAAGGATATACACATGAATTAAATAATATCAAACAATTAATCAGAGCCACAGTGAGGTAACAGCAGATGAATAATAAAACCTCTTGCTGAGCTCCGTTGTTATTAGACATGATATAATTGTGATTATAATTGGTGTATGTATCACGTGTTAGATGAAAGAAGTTAGATCCAGGGGGATGAGAAAAGCGAGAGGCCAATTCTGCTTTCCCCTGTCTTGGGATCAAACAGGGGATGAGAGAGAGGGAGTCGCTTGCCCTGGAGGAAACAACAGTAGTGCTTCTGCTATCTGGGGAATCCGCCGCGTCTATCTCCTGTTACCGCTGGGCATTGCAGGAGAGGTCGCCGGCTTCCTCCCAGATGAGAGAGCACTGTGAGGGAAAGAAAAGAAGTTACCTTAGTTAAGGTCCGTGTGCAGTGGGGCTGCTGGAGTGGCGTGTAAAGTGATGCTGCTGGCGCAGTAGGACGCGCGTTTCGCCGGGAGGCTTGGTCACCTGATCTTATACAAGAGTGCTCCCATAAAGACATATTTGTCTTTTTCCCCTTTTTCTGCTTTTTGCAATAAAGGAGTTTTTTACATGTGTTTAGCACAAATTTTTTTGGGAGGCACCACCAACTTATAAATATTTTGAGAATCTTATTTTGATTTCTATTATGTTGGTTTCTGTTATTGCGTTATAGTGACTCTCTTTAAGTGTCACTCAAATTTAACCACTAGTGCGGTCTCATTCCTCGGTAGCGCAGATAACATCTGATCCTATGGTTTTACCACAGGCTTTAGCAGATACGGGCAAAAGATTTATAAAAAGAGGCTATCCCAAACAAGAATTTGATGAGGAAATTGTTAAATGTATGTATATCAATTGGGCTGATGCACTTTGCAAGGAAAGAATTGACAGCACTACACACATGGTGGTCATCTACATACTCCATTGCTTCAAGACATATAAGTAATACAATATTACGACATTGGTACATCATGCAAGCAGATGAAACCATTGGTCCATGGTGCCATGAGAAACTGCTCTTTTGTTACAAGAGGAGCAGCAATCTTAAGGACACATTTCCTAAGTCTGATATTGGTCCTATAAGAAAGAGAAATTGGCTGCAACCAAAGAATTGAGTTTTTAAGTGTCATGGGTGTGTCAAATGGCAATTTCTTTATCTTGGTGACTCTTTTGTTGACCCTAGGAAGGGTATTATATATGAAATTCATTATTATTTGGACTGTTATAGCCATTTTGTAGTTTATTTGATTAAATTCCCATGCAACCTGCTCTATGTAGGTAAGACTATGCATTCGCTAAAAGAGTGCTTAGCACTACACCGTTCTTCAATTAAGAAATCCCTACTTAAAGTGAACTCTAATACACCACCAGTTGCCAGACATTTTGCATCTCTAAAACCATACTGTGAAGGATTTCCGTTGCATGCCCATAGACTGCATTCCTCCTCTTAGATGTGGTGGAAATCATAATAAATGACACTTACAAAAAGAGTGTTTGTGTATTGACCACTTGAACACTGTTGTTCCTAACCGGCTCAATGAAAGACAATAGCTTAATTGTTATCTATAATGCTCTTAGTTATTTCGGAATTACTTTTGCTTATGTTGTTACTATCTCTTATGCCAAAATAATTTACATTGTTATATAATATGTATCACCTTTTGTAGCAGGTCCAGAATAAATTGTACAGTGTTGCTGTTAGGATCTAGGTTTGTTGTGGACCCGGGTTTGTAATAGGAGCAGACAACTGAACAGATTTAAATTGAAAAGTTGATTTTTTTAATGGGTGAACTTGCAGACATGTACATGGATAAAATAAAGTCCAGAATATTAAGAGGATGGTGATGATTAGAAACTGTAGTGAAGTAAGAACAAATAATGTCCGGGTAGTGGCAGAACTAATATCAAGTCTTTGTAATCCAAAAGGTCACTGAAAGGCTGCAGACAGGATAACAATTACTGATTGATACTGGTGAGATAAAATCCAGAGAGGTCATAGAGTAATTGGATTAGTAGCAGCTGATTAATTGAATGGAGAGTTGTACTAAGACAGCTCAGTGTAGAATCAGAGAGCTAGGTAAATGGAGGCAGTGTAGGTACAGGGTTAACTGCACACTCAAGTTCTTTGGCAGGTAAAGGGTAGCTAGAAGGTGTGTAGGATGGTTCCAGCAGGAGACTGGGAGCAGGCATGGCAATGTAGGCTGCTGGGATTCAGCAAGAGCACAGGTGAGCACTCAAACAGACAGGTTTACAGGAGCACAGGAACTCCCTCACAGCATGCGCTGTTAAACACGTTGCACTGGCAACTATAGGAAGCTCTGAACTCCCTAAAGTACCCAGTGCAGAATCATGATAGGTCAGAGAGAGCATGTGACATGCCAGGACTGGAGCAGCTAAGTCACATGACCAGAGGCAAGATGGCAGCACCCATACCAGAAAGGAATGGAAACACCACCAGGCCTACCCTGGCCAGAATGACACAGTGCCCACAGAACACTTTGCACAGCCAATGCCCACTGCCAGACACAAGCCCCTCTGTCAAAAGGACCATGCCACACCACCCTCACAGGTAATACCCATCGTACCCTATGCTAAGAAACACTGGTCGTGACAGTTGCTTTATTTGTGTGTGCTTAAATGTTTATACATTGATGTGGGTGCCTTACAACCATGAGGCTAATACACATCTTTATTTTTACTGTTTAGTTTATTTTTATAAACAGTCCTGATGACGTGCGTAGCATCTATTTGTGCTTAACAACCATGTTGCTGGGTTTACGGAGATATGCACATATCCTTCCAGTATTTTGTCTGTTTGTTTATGGTCACCACAGCACCGTGCTGGCCTCACCACCAGCTAGTTCGCTGGCATTGTAACCCCGCCCTGGGAGTACATAGTCCTCATGAACGGTGCATCTCAGGTGAGTGTATTTTCTCTTAATGATTGTGGGCATAAATATAGCTCCCTTAGTATCCTCAAATTAGTCCATGATGAAAGTGCAAAGAACATCAAAGGAGCAGTTGTTGGACTAAGAATTACATCACTAACGAGCATGACGCATTGCTGTTGTTTTGGATATGCAATTTGACCACCGTGACACATATACTGATTATTACTGTTGGATTTTATTGCTGTCAAAACTCGATGTCTTCTTCTGTTATGCGCTTTAAGTATGTTGCTGCTAAAGAACTTTTTTTAATAACTGTATAAACTTAAATTTTTTGCATCAGTTTGGATGTGCTGGCTCTTTTCTTGGATTATTCAAAATTTATATATGTGCCATGCACTCCCTGTTATATGGACATTTGTGAGTGTGTAATAGGCTTATTTGCTCTATATATGTATATATATATATATATATATATATATATACACACACACACACACACACAGTCAGGTCCATAAATATTGGGACATTGACAGAATTTTAATATTTTGGCCACTATTCACCACCACAATGGCTTTGAAAAGAAACAAACAAGATGTGGTTTAACTGCAGACTTTCAGATTTAATTTGAGGGTAATTACATCCAAATCAGGTGAACGGTGTAGGAATTACAACGGTTTCTGCATGTGCCTCCCACTTTTTAAGGGGCCAAAAGTAATGGGACAAACTAAACAATCCTAAATCTAACTTTCACTTTTTAATAATTTGTTGCAAATCCTTTGCAGGCAATTACAGCCTGAAGTCTGGAACGCATAGACATCACCAGACGCTGGGTTTCATCCCTGGTGATGCTCTGCCAGGCCTCTACTGCAAATGTCTTCAGTTCCTGCTTGTTCTTGGGGCATTTTCCCTTCAGTTTTGTCTTCATCAAGTGAAATGCATGCTCAATCGGATTCAGGTCAGGGGATTGACTTGGCCATTGCATAACATTCCACTTTTTAGCCTTAAAAACTCTTTGGTTGCTTTTGCAGTATGCTTCGGGTCATTGTCCATCTACACTGTGAAGCGCCGTCCAATGAGTTCTGAAGCATTTGACTGAATATGAGCATATAATATTACCTGAAACACTTCAGAATTAAGGAGGGGCCCTAGACTGCACACCCTAATAGTAATGAAAGGTGCCACGATGCTGAGATTTTAAGTGACATATACAAAAAACAGAGTTGCAGATGCACTATGTGATCATTACTGTATATATTTAAATGTATTATATAGAATTTCAGAGGTAGTTTGCATATCAATGGCCACTGATACGGGCCTGCCCACCAGCATCAAGGTCACCTCTTTGAGCAGGTCCCTAACACTCTGGGGTTCATATCTGGGATGCAGGGCACCCCAAAAGTCAGCCCAGTCAAAGACCTCCCCAGGGCATCACACAAAAAAAAGGGGTGACAGTGAAGTGTTAAAGTATCAGGTGTGTAAAGTAATTAACAAGTGTTATAATAATGATAAGGGTAGAATGTGTGTGAAAAAAATACATGAATAATAAACAAACATGAGAGTGATATACAAAGTGACTATATGTAATAAATGGCTGGGCTGACTTTTGGGGTGCCCTGCATCCCAGATGTGAACCCCAGAGTGTTAGGGACCTGCTCAAAGAGGTGACCTTGACGCTGGTGGGCAGGCCCGTATCAGTGGCCATTGATATGCAAACTACCTCTGAAATTCTATATAATAAATTTAAATATATACAGTAATGATTGCATAGTGCATCTGCAACACTTCAGAATTAATTCTGCTGCTTTTGTCAGCAGTCACATCATCAATAAATACAAGGGAACCAGTTCCATTGGCAGCCATACATGCCCACGCCATGACACTACCACCACCATGCTTCACTGATGAGGTGGTATGTTTTGGATCATGAGCAGTTCCTTTCCTTCTCTTCTCTTCCCATCACTCTGGTGCAAGTTGATCTTTGTCTCATCTGTCCATAGGATGTTGTTCCAGAACTGTAATGGCTTTTTTAGATGTTGTTTGGCAAACTCTAATCTGGTCTTCCTGTTTTTGTGGCTCACCAATGGTTTGCATCTTGTGGTGAACCCTCTATATGCACTCTTGTGAAGTCTTCTCTTGATTGTTGACTTTGACACATATACATCTACCTCCTGGAGAGTGTTCTTGATTTGGCCAACTGTTGTGAAGGGGTTTTTCTTCACCAGGGAAATAATTATTTTGTCATCCACCACAGTTGTTTTCCGTGGTCTTCCGGGTATTTTGCTGTTGCTGAGCTCTCCGGTGCATTCTTTCTTTTAAAGAATGTTATAAACAGTTGATTTGGCCACACCTAATGCTTTTGCTATCTCTCTGATGGGCTTGTTTTGATTTTTCAGCCTAATGATGGCTTGCTTCACTGATAGTGACAGCTCTTTAGATCTCATATTGAGAGTTGACAGCAACTGATTCCAAATGCAAATGTCACACCTAGTATCAACTCCAGACCTTTTACCTGCTTAATTGATAATGAAATAACGAGGGAATAGCCCACACCTGTCCATGAAATAGTTTTTGAGTTGATAGTACCATTACTTTTGGCCCCTTAAAAACTGGGAGGCACATATTGAAACTGTTGTAATTCCTACACCGTTCACCCGATTTGGATGTAATTACCCTCAAATTAAATCTGAAAGTCTGCAATTAAAGCACATCTTGTTTGTTTCATTTCTATACCATTGTGGTGGTAAATAGAGGCCAAAATCTGAAAATTCTGTCAATGTCCCAATATTTATGGACCTGACTGTATATATATATATATATATAATACTTATTGTGACTATTCTATCTAGGACTATTTAGTTCATTATTATATCAACAGTCTATTCCCTTTTACTACATACATATTGATCTGCTTGATGGTCTTATGACAGAAGAAAAACATACCCAGCAATAAGTTGTGAATTATTTAATCTACATTCACTGTCCACTGGAGGATGTTATAAGTATATTTTACACTATTAGAGGTAAATTTACTAAGAATCGATTTTTCTCGAGTTTTTTAGTTTTTAAACTCATTTTACTTCACCAAAACTTGGGAGAGTTTTCCCTTTTAAAACTTGCAAATTTACTAAAAAGTGAGTTTAGCTGAAAGTTAGTTTTTTGATGGTGAAGCATATCGAGTTTTTCCCCCAAATTGTGAGTTTAGAGGAGAGTTTAAGAAGAGTTTAAGGAGAGTTTAGATGAGAGTTTAGATGAAATTACTTACTCGAGATTGCAGTGTTTTCTATCTGCAAAACGCACCCAAGCTTGCACATATTAGTGAAATGCTGCAGGGCCAGTCCTGGTTTTAAATATAGGGGGAAAAAATTGCATAGGGTACACACTATGTTTAAAACCAGCACCGGACCAAACCGACTGGGGTGTAATGCCACAGCACGGGGACCCTTTCACCGGGGCTCTGTGGCCAAAGCATTACAACCCCAAGGCAGTCAGGCCAAGCCGGGGATCTCAGGGGAGGTGGGGGCCCCCTAGAAGCCCCCCTCCTGAAACCCCAGGCTTGGTCTGAAACCCAGGGCTCTTCCCCGCACCCCTGGAGCATTGGGTACAAGGATAATAAAGGGTTAATTTGTTGGAAACTATTGTATTTTACAGTGGCACTACAGGTGCCAATATGCCTGCCCTTTGGCACTTGTGGAACTACAAGTGCCAGCAGATGGGTGGCACCCATACCCCCACTGTAATATAAATAGATAAATAATGACAGGACACACACACCATGACAAGTAAAAGTTTATTACATACACCTACCCACTCACACATACTTACCTGCTGCCAGGTGATTTGTCCACTTGTCTGACTAGAATCCCATTTGGAGTACCCGCAATAAAGTTCCTATACTCACCTCCTCCGTTGCGCTGGTCTCTGTAGCATCCAGAGTGTCCTTGCAAAATAAAAAAATTAATACCAGAGCCATTTACTAAGGTTAGCGCTGCATGTGTGTGACCACAAACAGCGCTAACCTGCTACCAACTGATATTGAGTCTGGAGCCGCCAGCCAATCGGCGACCGCTAATTGTAGAGCTCCTGCAACTGACAGTTCCCACATGGGCTGTTCAGTGAGTCAGGAGATGCCAGCCAATCAGGGCTGCTCTACAATTAGCTGGCGCTGATTGGCTGGAGGCTCTCGACTCACTGTAGCACAAGAAATAATTGCTTTCCAGGCTTTGAATGTGGTTCCAAAGCACAAAAAGTTATTATTCATATAAAAAGCATAGTTACACGCTGTGATCTAAATACAATTAGCGCAAAAGATTATGCATAAACAAGGTACAGTCGATACATACACAGGCACAACGGTCCCAGTTACAGTCATCTATCCAGAGGTCTGGGGTCATCCAAGAGAATGGCTACTAACTGGGACTTGGACTCAGGCTATATACCCTAACAGATCATGATAACAACAATATGGAGAGACAAACATAATTCAATTGGTTCTTGCTCTTGGTCTTTGTAGTATATTGTAGTTCATAGGACAGTTCACTAGGGGTATGTCCCAATTCTCCAGATTACATTGTCTTTCTTTAATTGATTTATACTAGATAGAGACACTACATTACAGTGTATACATTCTAACCAATAATTTCCTATATCCATAACCATCGAACGCAAGATGCAACTCCCTTGCTCATAGGTTCAGAGATCTGGAAATAAACATTGTGTCATTTTTTTACCAAACATGCCATGTCTATCATGTTGTATAACATTAATATCAAATACATGCATTTTACATCATAATTAATAAGTTTAATATAAACCATAATGTGCAGGAACCTTTTATGAGTGCGTGTATATTTATGATTATATGTAAGTATGCGTTGTGTGTCTACATGCAGCCTAAAAGGTGTGCTGTGTGTGTTTCTATTTACAAATGCAACTGTATATATATATATGTGTGCGCACATTGTGGATACCTATGTCATCATTTAAGTATTTATACATATATGTGCAAATGTGCATATCTATACATATACTAATATATATATATATATATATATATATATATAAATATATATATATCTTTATTCAATAACTGGTAATATTATGTTTACTTCTGCCCGAACTAAGGCCCTGATTCAGAGCTGGACACTCTGACAGAGCGCTCGCTATGAATCAGGGCCGTCCTTCTTGATTTTTAGAGTGGCCTCCTGGCTGCTTATATAGCTGTAGGTAACCACCCACAGCTATAGCGAGCGGCCAGGAAGATGGTCGTGATGGTCAAGTTCATCATGACCATCGGGCTTGCGACGAGATCCTTGTGGTAGGGTCTCGTTGCCGCAAGCCCTAGAGTGCTTTTGGTTCTAACAGAGCTGAAAGCACTCCCACTGACATCACTTGTGATGTCAGTGGGGCCGGCCCCAGATGGTAGGTGTTCCCATGGGAACGCTTCCGTCTGGGCAGCCATGCCCCCGGCATGCCCACCAAAGTGGGCGTGCTGTCACTCAACATCGACAGCACGCCCCCTTTGGTATGAGACCCGGAGCGATGGTTTGCCCGACGCTATCCGGGTCTCGCACATGCGCACTAGGCCAACATGGACCCGCTTGCGAGCGCTCAGCGCTCGCAAGCGGGTCTGAATCAGGTGCTAAGTTCAAAAATGACAGACAATGGAGTTGTTCTGAACAGAGATACTTGATGGAATCACAATGTAATCAAAGGCCTTTCTAGCCTATTTAGAATGTAAATGCTAGTTCCTTTAGGCATACAATGATAGTCAGACTTAAAGACAATGTTTCATTCAAAACATTCGTCTGCATCTCACAATATGTGTGTGTTTTTCAATTATTAGTCACAGACATGTCCACAGGGCTTGTCTTGCAGTACTGGCCAAACCTTGCATTTTTAAATATATATAAAGTCTTTTAAATACATATGTGTATCCGTGCACATTTATTATATAAAGACTTTAACAGTGTGTAGTAACACGGCGGATGTACACAATGCTAAAATAGCGCCGTGCACAATGAGATTATACTGACTACACCAGATGGCATCGTGCAGACAAAGCTAACATGGCGTCTTCAGATTTTGATTTTATCAGATTCTTTCTTAGCCAACCATCTGGCTTCGACAGTCCAACCTTTGATAGCAAATAAAGTGCTATCACAACCTGTCCTGAATCTGTTTAGCCATGCATGATAATATACTGTTTAATGTTATGTATGGTATGACACAGTGTGGTCATTTGAACCATTAAATAATGCGCCTCTGGAAGGGACATAAAACTGCCCTTATACGCACACTGCGGATCTATAAGGGATCATGGGAAAGATGTGGGGATCCACCTAACCTATAAGGGAAGTCTTGAAGGGGGATTGGGACTGCATTATCTAGGATGTTTTAAAAATAACATCAACAATACATCTCTGCATGACAAAACAAATCCAGATTATATCATCATATTGTACACTCTAATTCAGGATTGTAATACGGTTCCTCCTTGACCTTGGTATCCATAATATCATTGCTCATCAACCATCATCTCGGTTTCTCTGTTTGCCCTGGTACATTTTCCGCACTTCAATACATTAGGAACACACCTGACACATAAGCCAATTACTATGATGACAATTAGTATAAGGATCAGGAGTTTACCCACAGTAGTAACCATTTCCTGGACCCACTCTCCTAGATCGGAGAACCATTTCACAGGGTTCAACCAAGTGAACTACTCTTCTACCTTTTCCTCTACTTCAACCAGTAAAGCATTATGGTTCTTTCGAAATTCCCATTTCAGCTGCAGAATTTCATCCATCTTCCGGTCTATCACCTCCTTGGGGTCACCAGTGTTCATAATGTGTATGAAGATATGGAGATGGTGTGTTTTTATGGATTCCAAGCATTTCACCATGTGTAAGGGTCATAACCTCTGGAAGTATCCTTCCCAAATAACATAAACCTTTGGAACTCGGGGAGAGCCACTTATACACTTACCTTCCACATATAATATACACATCATGTGGGAGTATGTAAGGGATAGAATATGTCATTATTGTCGAACATAATTCTCTAACAAATAATCCTATTTCAGATTTTCCAATTTGACTAACACACGTTTCTGGTTGTATAATCCTGGCACAGTACCCTTCTGGTACCCCACCAACCATTTCCTTGGTGGAACTAAGTGTATATTTATACCAGAAGTGTCTCCCACCTAGTCTAATGGAGCGTAAAAGTTCAAAATTAATAGGTTCATTATCAGCTCTTAGTGAGAAGGTCATCGTCTGGTTATTCCCAGTCACTTCCCAACTTCCTGGTTTGTTGAAGTTGGTGATGTTCAAACATAAAAGTGATCTATCTACTTGGTACTGGTGGAGTTTAAAATGGGGTGTTTTGGACATAAAAAAATTTCCATCCAGTGTCTCCCCTTTTTGCAATTCTAAAACCTCAGAGACATTCAATGGGAATGGCACTAACCCTACATTATGCTGTCTCTGAGGCATGTGAGAGCACACCCAACAGTTAGTTTGGTTTAAAACTTTGCCCACCATGGTATGATAATCCTCTAAAGGATACCTACCCCAATACGGGTTATACTTAGGCTGGCACCGTAGGATGCATTTCTCATCAGCTGGGGACCCACAAAACTCACAAATACAATAGTCCACAGAGGATAGACCTTCACACTGAGTTCCCAAAAACAACAGATCTCTTAGCAATTACTGTACTGGGTTTGATCAGATACTCCCCCGATTGGTTTAGCACTCCTTGTTCCGACTCCACTCCATCGATATCACCATCGACCTCTCCCCGTCATCTGTCCTCTGTGACAGAAACCAGAAATCCTGAAACAAACTAGGATGATATAAACTCTGGAAGAAGACACAGACCTAACCCCAACACACCACTGCATTGCTGGAACAGTGATCTACAAATTTCTTTTTAACTTCGGTGTCTCACTGCAACTTTTAAATCTCCTGGGACAACACTCACAATTGACAGGTCTACGTTATCTGTCTCGACTCTGCCTCGTATCTCCACCGGTTGGTTGACCTTATTGCAGTGAGTGGAATGGACCCAGGTATCTCTCTCTGCTGCTTTCAAGGAAGTTGTACTCATCAGCAACACTTAATAAGGGACTTCCCACCAATCTGTCAGACAACCTGAACATAAGAAATTTCTGATCAAAACAAATTCTCCAAGTTCAACATCATGACAGTTTGTATCAGGCATATCAGGTGACAACAATTTCAATTTCTGTTGCTGCTGCTTCAGTTGTTTACTCATTGTTATAAGATACTTTACAGTTACCTCTTTGTTACTCTTCAAATCTTCCAGCAGACTTATAATCAAATGAGGTAGTCTACTAAACAGTACTTCAAAGGGGGACAGATTGAGAGGGGTCTAGGAGTTGTCCTGATACTATGGAGGACTAGCGGTTAGGCTTCTGGCCATCCCAGTACAGTTTCTTCCATGATCTTACTCAATTTATTCTTAGTAGTACCATTTACCCTCTCCACCTTGGCACTGGCCTGGGGTCGGTAGGGGGTGTGAAGTTTACTATTATTACCCATAAACTTACACATACTCTGCAAGACATCTCCTGTGAAATGAGTACCCCTATCACTTTCAATAATTCTAGGGATACCGTATCTGCATACAAACTCCTGTACAATCTTTTTAGCAGTGAATGCAGCAGTATTAGTGGCAGCTGGGTATGCCTCTACCCAGTTAGAAAATACATCTGTACAAACTAATACATACTTGAGATTCCTGCAGGGTGGTAATTGGATGAAATCAATTTGTGTTACCTGAAAGGGTCTGTCTGTCGGAGGAATGTGGGATGGCTTGGTTGGTATTGTTTTTCCAATGTTCTTCCTCAAGCATGTCAAACAGGACATTGCCCTTTTTTCGGCTTGGGAAGAGAAACCTGGTGCACACCAGTATGCCCTGACCAACTTGCACATATCTTGCTTTCCCAGGTGAGTCAGACCATGCGCTGCCTCAGCCAAACTTGGGTAGAATGGCTTGGGTGCCACCGGCTTACCTTGTCCATCTCTTCAGAGTCCAGAGGACTCTTGCCCACATCCCTTAGATCTCCAGACTGCCTTTTCCTAAATGGAACACAAATTTTGCATCTCAATTAGTTTCTGCATATCAATCATCTGAAAAATAATCATTTGGTTAATTGGCATGTTCACTCTTAAACCTGCTGCCCATTTGGCAGCTTCGTCTGCCCTCTTATTGCCCAGTGACACCTGATTGTCCTCACATGTATGGGCTTTACACTTAATGATGGCCACTGTCTTTGGTTTTTGGATCGCTGTCAATAGTCCTTTTATATGTTTTGAATGTGTGACTAGTGTGCCTGCTGCTGTCATAAAATTTCTCAGGCGCCAAAGAGCTCCAAAATAATGCACTGCCCCGAAGGCATACCTAGAGTCAATGTAGATATTAGCTGACTTACCTTCTGCCAGTTCACACGCTCTCCTCAATGCCACCAGTTCAGCCACTTGGGCCGTGTGAGGTGGACCAAGGGGTTCGGCTTCAATAACGTCCTCATCATTTACCACTGCATAACCTGTACATAACTCTCCAGTGTCAGTTTGTCTATGACAACTCCCATCCATGTAAAATGTCACATCTACATTTTCTAAAGGTGTATCATGTATGTCAGGTGTTGCAATAAAGGTCTGCTTCAAATATTCCATACAATCATGTGCATCGGTATACCTGCAGAACTCACCTTCCACCAAAGACACACCTCTCTCCACCCTTTGTGCATCCTGAGGCACATATGGTAAATATGTTGCTGGGTTTAATGTACTGCACCATTTAATGATGATGTTTGCAGATGCTCTTAGAGCTGGTTCCCATTTCGTGAACCTAGCTGAGGAAACATGTCTGGTTTGGGCAGAATTCAGCAACACAGATACAGAATGGGGTGTATAAACAGTAATATCATGGTCTAATACTACATCCTCACTCTTACTGACCAATAGTGCCGTCGCTGCTACACTTCTTAAACACTTTGGGAGTGATCTTGCCACAGTGTCCAATTATGCTCTGTAGTATGCTATGGGCCTACTGGTATCACCATGTTTTTGTGTGAAGACACCTGCTGCGCAACCATTAGCTTCCGTACAGTATAAATCAAAAGGTTTTTCATAATCTGGTATTCCCAATGCAGGTGCTCTTGTCAGACTTTCCGTAAGGTTAAGGAAAGCCTGCTCTGATTCCTCTATGTATGACATGATCAGGCTTTGAGGAAGACTAAGTCCTGCAATGGTAAAGCCAACATAGAAAAACCTGGGATCCATGATCTGCAGTATCCACAATATGGTACTGCAGTATACACAAGAATGTATAGATTTGCTGTTGGTTCTGCGGAATTGTCATTGTCTGTATGGCCTGTATCCTGTCATTAGTCAGTTGTCATAACCCCTGGGTTAGGCAGTGTCCCAAGTATTTAACCCAAGTCTGGCATGGCTATAATCTGTACTTAGCAACCTTGTGTCCTGTCTGTGAGAGATGAAGCAACAGTAGTTTAGTATCATTTAAACATGACATAAATGAATCAGAACACAACAATAAATCGTCTACATATTGTATTAGAATAGATACATTGGCAGGTTGAAAAGATTGTAAACAGTTGTGTAAGGCTTCGGAGAAGATACTGGGGCTGTCTATGAAGCCCTGTGGAAATCATGTCCATCTGTATTGTACCCCCCTGTATGTAAATGCAAATAGGTACTGACAGTCAGGATGAAGAGGGACAGATAAGAAGGTAGAACAGAGGTCAATGACAGTAAAATGGGTTGCAGTTGGTGGGATCTGCATGAGAATGACAGCTGGATTTGGCACTACGGGAAATTGGCTCTCAACTACCTCATTAACCCCTCTAAGGTCCTGTACTAACCAGTAGCCCCTCCCCCCAGCCTTCTTCACTGGAAAAATTGGACTATTGGCTACACTTGCTGTACAGACTAAAATTCCCTGTTGTAGTAACCACTCAATTATGGGAAAAACCCCTATCTATACTTCTGGTTTTAACGGGTAATGGGGAATTTTTGGAGCTTGCCTACCACTTTTTAGATTTACCATTACGGGAGCTATGTTTGCCATCAATCCAGTGTCCTGTCCATCTTTGGTCCAAAGTTAACCTGTTATTTGAGATAACATCTGCTCTACTGGAGATGGATTTTTATCTGAAACAGTAGAGTGAAACATTAACCTTTGGGGAGTGTCCAATATATCCTTCACCTTGTGCGCAACTCTCTCTGGGGTATCTAAAAATATACCATCAGGGGTACAATAAATTACACATTCCATTTTACATAACAAATCCCTTCCCAGTAGGTTAGTAGGGGCCGCTGCTGCCAGGAGAAAGGAATGCCTGGTATGCAATGGACCGATAGTAACCTCTGCAGATTTGGTTAAAGGATAATGTTGCACTTTACCCATTACACCCATTGCTGGTACTGTTTTGCTGGTCACCTGTGAATTAGATGGAGATTTTATCACTGATCTAGTCGCCCCTGTTTCTACAAGAAAATAATGTTTATTACCAGCTACATCAACCATCATTACAGGTTCTTCCCTATTACTCCCAGTTAACAAGACTGGCTGTAGACTACAGGTGTGACCTGACCCCTAGAGCTGACTATATTTTTCCAGCAAAGCATTAACTGCTATGATGTGAGCAGGTGATGGCTGGAATTGTCCTGACGGTGGTGGTTGTCCCTTCTGTGGGTATCTCAGTGCTTTGGGGTTTCCCTCTGTCTAGCTTTACAAAACCTACGTGTGTGCCCCTCCTTGTTACATCTATAACACCTTCGTGGTTGACATGTATTGAAAGGTTGTTGTTGTGTGGGTTGGGGAATGTGAAAAAATTGTGGATGTGTATGGGGATAAGGGTTTGGAGGTTGTGTAGGATGAGTGTATTGTGGCTGTGTGTGATAAGAGTGCTGCGGTGTTATTTGCATTCCTTCCAGAGCTTGAATACTAACAGCCATTAGTTTCTTGATCTGCATTTCTCTCTTCCTAAGGATGTTTTTATCATGTTCAATTGCAGATTCCCTGATTGTGTCTACCGTAACTCCCCTCCAACCAGGAAGTGAGGTCTGAACCCTGGCCTTTAGAGTGTCTTTAAGACCATCTATAAACACTGTGAAAATCATTTCCCTATGGTGTGTGTTGTCTTTTATATTCTCTATACCTGTGTTTTGGGTAATAGTCTGCAGTGCTCTGGTGAAATAATCTGCTGCAGACTCATTCTCTTTCTGCTTAATTGTAAAAATGTTACTCCAGTTAACTACTACTGGGAAATATACGGTCAACTGGGTGACAATGCGGGCTATATTGTCCTAATTACATTCATCAGTTATGGGACCATCTCCATCCAATACACACGCCGAGATAAACTTCTTCACATCGGTATTGTGTGGAAGACGTGCCCGTAATACCACTCACCAATCTTTGTTGGTTGGCTCATGAGCATTACCTAAATCCTTTATAAATCTCTGGCACTTTGCTAGTTCTTTCCTAGGGTCAGGGAAATCTGTCATTATGGAATGTAGTTCTGCTCTTGTCCATGGACAATGCACTGCTACATTCCTGGTGGCCACTACACTATGTGCATCTGGATTCCCATTAGGAACAGTTATTGTCCGGACAGGATGGATGTCTGCCACAATGCTACCTTTGGCCTGATTACCTGTTTGAGGGTTCAGCCTACTACTACGTATGGTATTAACAACCTCTGCTATTGTTAAAGTTGGTGTTAATACTTCCTGCACTGGTGGGGCTACCTCCATTTCTGGTACTAGCGGGGCAGTTACCTGTGCTTGCTGTGATGGTACATCTAACATTTGGACAACAAGGGAGAGCACTGACATCACAACAGGTTCATCATCTGCATCATAAACATGTTCCTTATAGTTACTTAGGAGAGGGTACAAGTTACTTGTTACATTTTTATGATTTTTGAGATTGACTGTACCTTGACTCCCATCTGTATAGGGCAGAGGTGGTGTGCATGCACTACTAACAATAGTTCCACAATGCTAAATTGCTGTGTGTGCATGCTCTTTTGCGGCACACACACGCTGTTTAGCATTGTGTACGCGCTGCTCCCTTGCGTCATGGGCGTGATGCTAGTTAGCATCACTTGCACACCGCTAAGCCACATGTTTCCCTTGTGCTGCCACAACTTTAAACAGTCATTAAACTTTATCCTTTTCTTTAGAGATTTCACTAAACATATACTCTCTCTAACATTATTCAGTACCTCTGAATCAAATCTACAAATTTTAGGAAAAGGTTTCCTACATTCCTTGGTCATGTTGACCCATATGCTACAGTACGCCGTAGCATACGCACCATACTTTTTAAACATAACATACCAGGCCGATCCAGTCAGCCCTTCCATCAGCAGCACATCATCGACCCATTACTAGAGATTGCCTTGCACCCATCTGAGAAAACGCTTAGCAATTTCTAGAGCATTTCAATTGGTGAATGATTTTCAGAGAGCTATGTTCATGCACTCCTTCCCGTTATGCACAGTCGGCATGCCTGGCGTTATAGTCGGCTTGCACAACGAGGAGCAGAATAACCACCTATTGCAAATTATTCTACCTGTGGCGAATTCAAACAACCTTCAGGTGCTCGCTTCTTCTCGCTATGCACCACTTTCCCGCTAAGCGATAGGCTCTGTGTGCATAGACGAGGAGTAAAATAACCGCCTAGCAAATTATTTTACTTGTGATGAATTTAACTCCAAGCTCCACCACTCGCTTCCTACTTTGAGTTTACTCCCAGCTGGTAGCATCTAGGAGTTCCAATAACTCCTAACCTTGCCAGGAGTTTCACTCCCACAACAACCCACTTCACAATCACAGTTTATATAACTTTGTGGTTCGATCGCATTGGCCAAAGAACCTAACTGATCAATGGACTTTGCAATTAATGGGTGCCAGACCAAGAAACCCCTTAGTTTCTCAATAACCACAATGTACCTGCTTTGTACACTAGCCCAGTAGTTTGTACGACCCCATCGGGCACCTACCGAGTTTCAATTAGGCTTAACAGACAGTAGCCTCCACTTACACTTAGGCTTAACCAGACAGTAGCCTCTGCTTTACAATCACACGTTTCAATTACATACACCTGTGCAGAAAAAAAATATAAAACCTTCTACCTAAATATAGCAGTATAATTCAGAGGGTTTAATAAGCAATCATGCTATGAATAGCTTTACTGCTGGTTGAACACATGGCAGCAATACAGGAAATATGTGTACGCTATTGTGCGACTTACCCCCTAACACAGACTTTAACAATGAAAGAAAACAAACTTTTCCTTCCTTGTCCCTGGATTCTAATCAGCGCTCCTTCAACTCACACAATAACGGATATCGGTCTCTCAACATCAAGTGGTAGCAGGTTTTCGGACACAGTGTGTCATTTCCTGCGTATGGCGCCATCCACCCTTTGGAAAGAGATCGATAACCGTGTGTTACCGTGTAATTAGGTAGTGTGATCTCACTGCGAGCCCCCAACTATGAATACCTAATAATCTATACACCCTAAATGTCGTTATTTAGCGTTGTAAGTCGCACAAGAAATAAATGCTTTCCAGACTTTGAGTGTGGTTCCAAAGCAGAAAAAGTTATTATTCATATAAAAAGCATTTAGTTAAACACTGTGATCTAAATACAATTAGCGTAAAAGTGCCAAAGGGCAGGCATGCTGGCACCTGTAGTGCCACTGTAAAATACAATAGTTTCCAACAAATTAACCCTTTAATACCACCATACCCAACACTTCAGGGATATGGGGAAGGGCCCCAGGCTTCAGACCAAGCCTGTGGTTTAGGGAGAGGGAGGTCCCTTTCTTTTGGGGGCCCCCACCTCCCATGAGATCCCCAGCTTGGCCTGACTAGCTTGAGGTTGTAATGCTTTGACCATGGAGCCCCGGTGAAAGAGTCTCCGGGCTGTGGCATTACACCCCGGTTGGTTTGGTCTGGTGCTGGTTTTAAATATAGGGGGTACACTACGCAATTTTTTCCCCCCTATATTTAGATCCAGGACTGGCCCTTCAGCCTGGTGCTGGCTCTTAAATTACGGTGGAACCCTACTCATTTTGTTCCACGTAATTTTAGGAACCAGGACTGGCTGGCAAGTCCGGGGCTGGTTATGCTTTAGGGGGGGATTCTATGTCATTTTTTATATTACAATAAAAACACTTTATATTAGGTATACAGGCAGAAACATACACAAATCACACTGATCTGTGTATATTTCTGCCAAACTCACAGCTCAAGAGGTGAGTGTTTAAAACTTCTATTTCACAGTGAGTTTGCTACAAACTCACATGACATTGAAAACTCAATTCTTAGTAAATTTGTGAGTTGCATCCTTTTCATGTAAAGTACTTCCTATTTTGGCCGATGGTGAATTTTTTCGAGTTTGCAAACTCACATTATTTTTTTGACAGTGAAAAAACAGAACACACTTCCAAACTCACTCGAGTTTGTCTTTAGTAAATTTGTGAGATGAAAAACATGCCTAAACTCACGTGAGTTTGCAAACTTACACAAACTCACACAAACTCGAAGCTTAGTAAATTTACCCCCTAGGCTCTTTTATATCTTAATTTTTGAAAGTGATATAAAGGTTTAAATGATGACTAGGAGACTGGAAGAGTAAGAGAGGAAAAATGATAGATGTGAGTTTGCTTCTATCAGATCTATAGTTCCAGAGAGGAGGGGTGAGAATGAAATTGGAGTTGTTAAAGTTGGTGGTAAATATATGGGTGAAGCATTAGATATAATAGGGATGGGAAAGAAAGGTCCATATTTAGAAATTATGTCACCAGCAGCTAAGAAGTAGAATAGGATGAGGAAATTTATACAGGCAAAAGAAATGTGGTCAATGAGATTTAACCAGTTGGGTTATAGAGGTGGTGATGCTCATGCAGGCAGCAGAACATTTGAAGCTAAAGATTGAGAATATTTGCAGACATAAAGAAGGGAAAGATATAATTGAGATGTTAAAAAGATGGAGTATGGAGGAGAGAATGGTGATATAGAAGAGGAGGTCCAGGGTAGAAAAAGTGCCAGGTGGTAAGCACAAACTGGAAGGAGGGGTTAGAGGAGTGGAGAGCTATCGAAACTTACAGGTTAAAAGCTGGAGTAAATAATTAGTGACATTGAGCATACAGAAAAGAAATTTACAGTGTGCCTACAAAGCTAGTCAACCAAAATAAACAATACATACAAGTACAACCAATAAACCCTAGCCTGGGAGTGGTGCATGACCTAAATTATAGTTGTGTCCTCTTACACTCTTGCCGCAGTTGCTCCAAGCAGCCGTTCTCAGCACCAGGTTTTGTGCGATTCTGTTTGCGTCAATCTTCTTTTTTGCTGGAATATGAGTCTTAGGACCTTATTCAGACCCGGTCGCTAAGGAGCGATCACTAGCTGCTGGGCGATTGTTGCTCAGTGCGCATGCGTATAATTCGCAGTGCGTGTGCGCAAGCCAGTCTCAGTGATGGGGAATCATGAGCTCATAGCACACAGACTGCCCGCTACTTTGAGTGACAGATAGTGCCATTTGTGGGTGAAACAGGGGAAGGTGCTTGTAAACGGGAGAGTGGTGTTGCGGAAGCAGGAGTGTCAGGCCAAGAAAACGCAGTTTAAAGGGAGTGCATAATTAGCAAAGCAGCATCACTGTACACGTCACCTGCATGTATTTCAGCCAGCACTGATAGCAGTGCTTGCTGCGGGGTAAGGCTCCCTCAAGGGCTGCAAGCAGCTCCAATGCCTCTCGATGTTACCAATTAATGAAACGATTCCAGGAGATGATGTGTGTTGCGAGGGGAAAGGGAGCATCTCAATACACTTGCGAGCGCTCAGTGCCGTAGCTCGCTAAGACATAGAGGGCGTCCTTACACCATGCAGTGCAAGCATTTAATTTAAATATCCAGCCCCTTTTGACAGTGAAAGGCCGCATCTTGCGAGCAGGACTGAATGAGCTCCTTAGTCTGCACTGAATAATTTGATATGCACCACTTGTACATCTGTTTGTGAATGAGTCTGATTCTGCATACGAAGTGCTACAATGCAGCAGCCATGGCTTTTTCTTACATCAAGTTGCATTGTGTTTCATCTTCCACTCTGTATATATTTAAAATCTCTGGTACATATTGAGTTGTGTTTTGAATAAGAAGCAAATTTGAAGAAGTTGCTGCGTATCATGTCATATCGAGGCTAGGTGTTTAAGGACACATCTGTACTAACAACAATATTTAAACAATGAATCCTTCAGATAATAGCATACACACAATTAGCAGACCAGACTCACCAAGGCACAGTGTAACTTATAAAATTGATTGCCACAAAAAATGTGTCCTGGACATTTAAAACATGAAACATATGTTAAATGAGCAGATATCTGGAAATTAGAAGGAGGAGTAAATGCCTTCCATATGAGCTTCAATGCCACACATGACGTTACCACTGCAAACTTCCCCCCCCTCCTGGAACAAACACCTAATGCCTGGGATAAAGGCAATGGTGACCGGATAAACCTCCATTTGGAAATGTAGGATGATTACTATGAGGTCTAATGCCCACACATCAACCAATATATGTGATCACCTCCTAATATGTGACCAGCCTATGTGCCATTAAAATGTAGTAGGTCTAATGCATACTACACAGAGATGTTTTACCTGTGGGAATCTGCATACAGATATTCCTCCAACCTTCTATAGTCAAATGAGCCTAACAACAGGGAACAATAAGCATTTCCCCAAAATGCAGAATGAGTTTAGTGCATGATAAGAAGTCCTAGATGTGGCCTTCAAGCTGGGTGCAAGAGATAATCCTGAATTTTGGTGTTTGGGTGCAGTGCCAGATATGTTCCTTATTGCATGTTTTGGGCCTAATGTCCTTCTAAGTGGTGTACTGGGGCCTAATAGGGAAGTACTCAGGGCCAATAGTTCCTGCTTCAACTGTATAAGGAGAGACTGCAGTGGGGGTGCCACAGATCAGCGTAGGACACATTTTATAACATCAGCTAGTATGTACACTATCAGAAACAGAGGTGCAGAGTCTAATGCACCAGTGGTTTCCAACAGGAACACCCACAAGAAGGTTTCATCATTACCGCACCTGTTATTCAGGTTGTGGCTTCTTGTTCTTGTTCCTGGTGTTATAAAATTGGCTAAAGAGGTAAAGACAAAAAGTAGTAAGCAAGTCATGGATAAGAAACAGGGATGGTACCCAGATGAATCAGGTACAAGGGTCATACACAGAAGCATACCTAAACGGCAGTCTCAAAAGACCGGAGCAAGGCTGTAAACATAATACCCCAGCCTGATGATTATGTAGGAGATCTTGATTTTAAAATGCCACCTTTGTGACATCAACCTTTATAAAACCGCAAGTACAGTACAAATCTGCCAAAGTGCCAGGTGTGACAACTCTCACATTGATGGTATGGATGTTAACTGTACCTGTAAAATTGGCATAGACCTAGAGCAGAAGTGCAGAGTCAAACATATTGATGGCCTTCAGTAAGGTCTTCCACAGGGGGGTTTGGGATTCACTGCAACAGATTTGTAGGTTGCAGCCCTCTGACTGGGTTCCTAGCGTACAGGCTGGTATTCTTTGGAACGAACAAAGGGGCAGGTAGTAGGAAGCTAAAGTCAGAACCAGAAATTACAGAAGCAGTATCAAGGGACCAAGCAAGAAGAGCCATCAGGTGGTCCGGATTAAGATGCAGCTAACTCACAGGAAGCATAAGCAGTACAAACACTGGAGTACAACCAGTTGTGTGTTGAGTTAAGCATTTGTGAGCTTGGCAACTGCCGATTGCACACTGGAACTGTAAGTCCCTGTACACGGGCTGCCAGTTACAGATTCTAAAAAAAAATTAAATAATAATGTTTATAAATACATTCAAAAAGTAATAATATGAAGAAAAAGGAAGAAAATGCTTTATTTTAATAATAAAGAATTTTTCCTGTGTGAACAACTGAGATGGCATTAGTGATCGGAGAACAGCTGTCCATGATAAATAGGCTTCCCCATAATTATGGGGAAGCAGAATGTCCCAGCAAAAATCTTCACATGGTGTTGGCAAAAGCCCTAAATCCAGTGAAAAAGTTCCATTTTCAGCAGGATGTAGGGCTTTTTGCCTTTTATAAATAAACCCCTTAAACCTCTATACAGTAATTTTTTACAATCCTGTATTGTATGTTGGATACTGCTGTGTGCAGCATTCCAATGTGATATACAGTAGCTCAGCAGTTTTAGTCTATTTGCTCAGATTCTAATCATTTGAGTGTTATCTAAGTTCATATTTCAAAACAGTTCTCTGTATCAATTGTTTCCTTTAAACTAGACACCAGCTTAGATAATGAACCTTAGCAGATTTACTTTGGCTTAATGGCTTCATGTATGTTTCTGTGAATATGATTTTTTTTTTCTATTCCAGAGATCAGAAATTGTTTTATTGCCAAAGACATTTTAATCTATTTAAGAGCTAATTTAATAAGTATACTGATTAGATACTGTCAGTGACACCTGCAGGATGCTCTAATTGGTCAATGTAATTCCCTTAATATTATCCAAGTCCAGAAAATATATATTGACATCTTACATTTCGCTAATGAAAAACCTGGGAAATATTACTTGTATCCTAAAGTCAATCACCCTGACTTTTCTTTGATTACAGAACATTTCCACTATTATCAGTGGAATAACTCCCAGATGTAACAGATACATTTGCCTCCAGGTGTCAGGTGTGGGAAAGGGGCCACTGGCAGAAGCACTGAAAGTGGGACAAAAATACCAGCATTTTTGTAGTCCTATGACATGCACTGCCTGTAGTGTTAAGCTGGTTACATACTAAATGATGTGTACCCAGCAATGCGATGGGGGACTCCCACTGCTGGGCCGACATATTGGGTGACCAGTACACATTAGACGATTCGGTGCCTGACCACCCCATATGTCAGCCTCTGCTGCAGCCTGCTGCATGTGGTCATCAGCCTCATCATCAGGTTGGGCTGCATGCAGGGCCAACTTGATGATGCGACTGATGACCCCACGGGAGCATGCACCACCCAACATAGTGGGTACACACTTGACAATTTGAACGATTTGTTGTTGTGATTTGTCAGAATTGTCCAGATTGTTCAAAATATTGCTAAGTGTGTACCCAGCCTTAGAGAAGCAGTGCATGGCTCTTTGGACACTCTATCCCTGCCCCCTTGAGACAGGGAATGAAGGTCTGCCATAGTCTGTGGAGATAGGTCAGCTTTTTACTTGGGGGTATGATTTGGCCTCCTGGGAGGGGAGGGGGGAGTTTGGTTGAATTGCTTCCCGGAGGGTAGAGTGATGGGTTTGGATGATCTTTCCTCAAAGTTATACTACTACCTATTATTATAAATATTTTAAATAAATACATAGAAGTAATTACTAGCATTGGTATTTCCTACATAGGGTCCCATTATCAACAAGACATAATCCCTATAGCACTCGCTAAACGGGTTATATCAGCCTTTTAATATTTAACAAACCGCAATAATCTAAGATTATCGCTGTTTGTCACTGCATCGCTTTCACCATCTTTAGATGGTGAGAGCAATGCGGTCCCCATAGCTGCTTTCCAGCTTCAGTGAAGCCTTTCAGGCACTGCCGGATCCCCGGTGGGATTCCGTGTCATGCGCATGACACAGATACCCATCGCGATAGGCTGCCAGCAACAGATCTGATGATGCCACTGAGGAAGGAGATCATCGCTGGACCTCGTTGGAAAGGTAAGTAATGATGAATACCAGTGGCATATCTATGCTGCTGGTATTTAGATTTGTTGATAAACGTGCCCATGGTATTTAAATTATATAGAGTTGTCCTTTTATTAAGGGCATTCCTCCCAAAAATCAATCATAATTATGGACATCCTGGCTCTCACATGATTTAGATCGCATATGCAATCTAATCATGCAAGAGCAGAGAGTTCCGTAATGATGATGTATCAACTCAGGAAGATGACGCACAGCCACATGCATGGATCCGATCTTAGCGTGAAAAACTAAAGTAAAACTGAGACGCTCATCTCTCATTAGCATTTAATAAATAAAATGAAAATAGTTATTCTCCATTGTTTTACTATAAGTAAGTAGAAGCTTTATACCCACACAATTTTATCTGCAGATATAGGTAATGTTAATCAAATTTCTCTAAGAATATCTGTCAAGTGGCATCTCTGCACAATGCATAAATACAGTAATACTAACAACTAAAGGGTTTTTTAATAATAGTTCTGAAATATCCTAATTTCTATCAGCATTTACTGAGGTGCAAGATATATATATATATATATATATATATACACACACATATATACCAGAACAGAGAGGTGGCACTCGGAGTCTACTCAATAAGGTATAAACAGTGCAGTGGTTTATTAGAAAAACATCATCATTGACGTTTCGGGGCAGTGCGCCCCTTCTTCAGGATGTCAGATATAAAAACTCTGACATCCTGAAGAAGGGGCGCACGGCCCCGAAACGTTAATGATGATGTTTTTCTAATAAACCACTGCACTGTTTATACCTTATTGAGAAGACTCCGAGTGATGCCTTTCTGTTCTGGTATATGGGGTAGAATCTGATCCCTATGAGGATGGCATCGGAGCAGATATAGTACGTTTTTCACCCTGCAAGTGCCGGATCATTGCTGTGGAAGGGCCTAATGTCCAATGCACAAAGCAGCAGTTGATCACAGCACTCACTTTCAGTAGTAACTGTCTCTCTGCAAGCCAGCAGCTTGCTCCTCAGACAATGAGACACTCACTGGAAAAACTGACATACCTTTATTAGCTTCTCACAGGTGATCTGTCAATCAAGGCTGCTCACTAGCCTGGTTACCACCAGACATAAGCTAGAAATATGGGACAAACAGTGCTCCCATCCACAACTTCTCCAGTGCGTTTGTCACAATTGATAAGGAAAATGCATAGGAGACACCTACTGATGACCAAAAACAGAATCGGTCAGTGGATAAAATAATCTTAGGGACATATTGACTCAAATCGCGAAACATGCAGAGGGCAATTACATTCAACTAGAGGATACTGCTAATTACACTGATTTATTTAATAAAAACATTTTTCAGAAAAGGGGAAAAAATTTGAAGGGCATTTTGTTGTGTAATGATCCATTTGACAAATACAGGACAGTCAGGTCTTTTGCTCCTCCACAAAAACCTGGTGTGATAAGGACCGATGGATGTGTCACATGTAATGTCCTCATATTTGGACACTTTTTCACGATGCACTAAACAGCAAAATATTTTATATATATTAGATATGTGTGTAGACTCCCATGTTTTGGTTCTCATTAATCATCGGGTTTTGCTGAAACTGCCCTCACGTGTTTTGGTTTTGGATCTGTGGCCCTGATTCAGAGCCGGACGCTCTGACCAGAGCGCTCGCTCTGAATCAGGGCCCTCCTCCATTAAAATGGAGCATCCTCCTGGACGCTCGTATAGCTGTGGGTCACCACCCACAGCATATACGAGTGTCCAACAAGATGGTCGCGATGGTCTTGACCATCGTGACCATTGGACTTGCGAGTGAAACCCTGTGGTCAGGTTTCTCAACCACAAGCCCTGGAGTGATTTTGGCTCTATCAGAGCCAAAATCACTCCCACTGACATCACTAGTGATGTCAGTGGGGCCGGCTTCAGACGGTAGGCGTTCCCATGGCACCAAAGGGGGCGTGCTGTCATTCAACATCGACATGGAAAGTCATCAACATGGAAAGTCCTTCGCTCGCCGGGTCTCGCGCATGCGCATGACGGAGCTCCCTCCGTCGTGCGCATGCGCAGTGGGGAACATCGACCCACTTGTGAGCATACTGCCGCTCGCGAGTGGGTCTGAATGACCCCCTGTATTTGTTTTGTTAAAATTTGATCAAAACAGCTAAAATCCCATAATTGCTTTTGTTCCTACAGTTTTATTAACTTCAATAACATTAATTTCCAGCCAATTTTGACCATGTCTCAGCTCACAATATTGTAGTAATCCAGTTTAGGCCAAAAGGCTGCACCAAGCTAACTGGATGACTAAGTTAAGTGACTGCAATAGGCAGCAGAACATGGCAGGTCTAGGAAATAGAGCGGCACTGCAGTGGCAGACAGGATGAAAGTTTACTAAACTATGGGACCACATAGAAACCAAGAATTTTTTCATTAATCAAGAGCTAGATCAGAGGCCCAACAGAGGTTTAGTATATATGTAGTGTAAAGCAAGTAAAGGAAGGAAGTTAATTTAATAGTTTGATTCCAAAAATTTTAATCTATATTTGAGGGCATTGGGGGTGGTCTTTTTTGCATAGACCAACATTTTTACTGGTTTTATTCTGGTATTTTTTTATGGCCTTTTCTTTCCTCAGTTGCTGAAAAGCAGGCTATAGCTTAAAAAGGATATGCACAGTTTAACAAACCAAGCACTTCAGCAACAAGAACTTCCACTTTTGTGGCTATAGTGCTTGGTTTGTTTGCACCCCCACAAAACAAGCTACCAATGGGCTTAAGACAGCTAAAAGTGTTGTTGTCAATGATGGGCTCAAGGCAACTAAGCTAACAGTGCTGTCAATCATCTCTACAGTGGAAAGATGGCATTGTCATTATCATCCTCACCCTCATTAGTGTTTACATCATCTTCACACAATATTAATTAATTCCCTCTGGAATCCACCATTATAGAAGTGTCTGTACTTTGACATTATTGCCAGGAAAGTTCTTCCTCGTGGAATTTGTAGTTCATTTTGATGAACATTATCTGTGATTCATTACACAGATATTATTAACACAGTTGCCCTAAACTTACTGAGTGCTAGTGTTGTAGTATCACGGGCCTGCCTGGCATTCACTAAACACACACATATTTAAATAAGAAAAAGTTTTTGTTTTTTTAAATAACTACGATTCACTACACAGATATTATTAACACGGTGGCTCTGAACCTACTGAGTGCTAGTGTTGTATTACAGACCTGGCCTGTCTGAAGTTTACAGTAAGCACACACAATTTTAAACAATCATTTTTTTTATTTGAACTGTGATTCACTGCACAGATTTTATTAACACGGTGGCACTGAACCTACTGAGTGTAAGTGTTGTATCACCGGCCTGGCCTTTCTGAAGTTTACAGTATCCCGTTAAATGCCTAATTTGGGTGGTTTTGGTTTTCTGGAAACCGAACCCGCTCATCTCATTGATAGATAGATAGATAGATAGATAGATAGATAGATAGATAGATAGATAGATAGATAGATATGTAATACAACAGTTATCTAGTAATCTTGGCTTAAAATGTTCATGTTCAGTGTTATGTGAATCTAATTATACAGTATATTTCTTGATTGACACTGTTGTAATTATAATATTATATATGTATGCTTATATATTTCACAATTATGGAGAAGTTTCTTTACTTTACACATATATTTAGTTGGTTCTTACATTGTGAGTATGTACTAGTGGTCTAATTTTGTATTTTTATGGCACTGCACTCTTTTATTATTACTGATCACATGTATTTTTATGGTAGTGATCAATTTATGTCATGACAGCATTTACAACCATATATGCTATGGCTTTGTAATCTAGCCTGTATGATCTACAATGTTTAGTAGCAAGCTTTTAGACTTATTTTGGATAGGTGTGAACATATTGCCTGTACCTTGTATCAATCACTAAGCATCTGTGACGGTTCTTGTGTACAATTCCATGGTAGCGGAAATATGCACAAATAGCGACTGATTTATTATACTATTACCAGCTTGTTTCTATGAGTGTCGATAGCAATAGACAATGATGCACTGGTGCTGTGACTGATTTTACATAAATCAAGGTGTCTGTATCCTGTATTGTTGTCTGGCTTTAACCAGTTAAATCTGAACGTGTTCTATTAGACCCTCTGCTTGTTTTAGCAAAGATGCAAGTGTCTAATACAGAATTACTGATGTATAATGTATGAAGTTAAAGGGATGTTGACTGAATATATTGTGATGCACCAGCTATTTTCTAACACATCTGTTGAAATGTTTATTTTATGTTATGATATATTGTACCGTGTATTATAATGTTTTTAAATTTCATAGGTATTATACAATTGGTGGTAGCTTACTGTGGTAATCACTAACAGGTGGTTTATTTTTCTTATCCTGGGAGTATTCCCAGGTGATTATTGTTCAATTAATTTGTGGGTATTTATTTCCCGTGTTGGACTAGTGCCCTATGTTTGACCTTGAAAAAAAATCTTTCCTACTAAAACATTGGATCAAAAAGCAGCTTCTTCTCAGCCTTTGCACTTGAAAGATAAGCTTATAATATTTATTTTTTGGTACTGTGACCGACTTATGCTGGGTACAAACCTGATTGATGGATTTGCCAGCCACTCATCTGGCTGACCAATCCAACAATTTGGTAAGTGTTCTGCACAAATGAATTGTGCAATCACACTTACCAATCTTCCACCCAACATGCCTCGCCACAGGAACCAGTAGTGGCATCATTGTCAGCGATTCCTGTGGCCTGCATAAGAGCCAGTCGCTGAGTCACCTGTCAGCACTGTAACAGGTTAAAGTGCACCCTGTGCTGGCCCCACCCCAAAACTCACGCTTAGGAGGTGGTGCCATCAGCTCAAAGTAGTATCGTCTGCTGGGTGCCTGCCTGAAGCATCCTTTAGAAGCTTTGGATGGCTCTGCAGCATTTGCTCCAATTGCTGAGTATTGTTTCAGGCATCCTGAAAGCCATATCCTGTTGCCGTGGGTTAGCAACACCCTAGGGCCCTGGAGCTGGAGAGGCACTGGGGATAGAGATAAAGAAGGGTGCAGGAGAGACGCTATGGAGCTGGAAAGACACTAGGGGATGGAGAGACAAAAGGGGTCTGGAGAGACAGAAGGGAGCTAGAGAGACAGAAGGAGGCTATATACACAGAAAGGGGCTGGAGCTGGAGAGACAGTGGGGGTTATAGAGATACAAGGAGGCTGGAGCTTGAGAGATACTGGTGGGCTGAAGAGACAGAAGGGATCTGAACCTGAAGAGAATGGGTTACTGGAGAGATAAAGTGGCTGGAGACACTAGGGGTTGGAGAGACACAAGGAGTCTGGGGTCAGAGAGACACTGGGGGCTGGAGAGACCTGGTGGAATAAGACTAAAGAGTCACTGGGGGATTAGGCTGAAGAGTACTGGGGAAGTGACTGGAGATTATCTATGTCTGGCAGGATAAGAAGAAAAAGGCTCTGGGACAGTAATATTCACTACGGTACCAATTCTAAAGAAACCATATTACTGATACAAATGGTATATCCATGCAAATACAGTTTAATAATATATAATTGACAATGGAAGTTGATATTTTGTCCTGCGCCAAAACCTCTGTTACTATGTATTAGCTGTTTGAATCTCTGTTATTTGATGTGAATAGTGAATATTGATGAAAGTCACCACATGTCAAGGGAGGATTAGTTTCTTCAGAGGTTTTATGTTTCTGAGAAAACACTATATTGATAAGGAAAACAATCAAGCTGACTGGCCTGTACCCTCTGGGGACCTGGGGGGGGGGGGAAGAGCAGAAACATGGGTGTACCAGGCACAATAATTCCTGGTGCTGGACCTTCATAACTGCAGTGATCTTAAACAATCGGGCAGCATTCGGAGATTCTGTGCATGTGAAGAAGCACATTGTGTAGTATGAGTGAAATGGCCAAGGGGGAGTTGCTGCGCAGGGCCAGCAGCAGCTGCCTGACAATTTTAGCAGGAAGCCCATGCTGAGTTATTCACTGGCTATAATGTGCTTCTAGGGGCTGCAGACCCTGCAGCCCTAGAAGCTTTTACTGCAGCTGTGCATGGGTGATGTCAGCATTTAGGGAAAATCCTATTGTATACTGACAGGACTTTAACAAAGTAAAGCTAAATTATACAGTATATCAAACAGTGTTGAACAACAAATGTTTATTGTTATATGAATGTCCCAGCACATCAGTAATTCTCCTTTGAATGACTGACCAATCATGCTCAGGTTTGTAGTTCCATAATGGCTGGGACTCCATAAAGTCTGGCGGACACCGCTAGCCAGCTACATGTCCCTATACAGATTGCAGGACATTACACCCAAATATACACTGCACAGCATTACACCAATATACACTGCAGGGCATTACACCCATATACACTGCACAGCATTACAACCATATACACTACAGGACATTACACCCATATACACTGCAGGGCATTACACCCATATACACTGCAGGACATTATATTCATATGCACTGCAGGACATAAAATTCATATACACTAGAGGACATTACACCCATATACAACACACAACATTACTGTTACATTGAGTAATGCTTACCACACTGGCTGGCTGCTGGCTCCTCTCTCTGCATTCTCTCTACAAGGTCTCACACGGAGAGCAAGGAACAATCTGCAAACTAGTTGTCACTTTACAAGTGTACTCAACATTGTTTCTCACTACAAACTAATCGCTGAGTTTCATGTGCAAATGTAGTCATTGCCCCATTCTGATAATGGAGCAGATTCTGAGATGCACACAAAATGCACGCTTCTGCGTCTATTGGCATTCACCCATCTCTAAGTTTATGCAAATAGCCTACAAACTCCTTCCATTGTATACATCCATGCGTCCAAATGTGCAAGGACTGCTGTAATACCGATTGCTACATCCTTATACACCATCGGATGCACCATCGAAAAATGCACCAGCCCTATGGCAGGTGCAGTTTCTCCATCTGACCATGGCCTCCTATGCTTGTGGCTGTGCATCTGTGAATGCAGCCACTCGCACTGACATGCCCATGCCATTCCTATAATATACCCACTGAATGGCCCATTTTTGCATGTACTAGTAGCCACCTCCCAGTCATCGCCCAGGAACACCCATTACTTTTCAGCTATATTTCTGATACCATCTGAATTAGGGGTGTGCACCGGCCACTTTTCGTGTTTTGTGTTTTGGTTTTGGATCTGGATCTTTCTTCGTGTTTTGGATCTGGATTGGTTTTGCCAAAACCACCCTTCCGTGTTTTGGGTTCTGGGTTTTGTGTTTTGGATCTGTATTTTTTTGAAAAAAAGCATAAAAACAGCTTAAATCACAGAATTTGTGGGTTTTTCTGCACCTATGCAATTATTAACCTCAATAGCCTTCATTTCCACTCATTTCCAGTCTATTCTGAACACCTCACACCTCACAATATTGTTTTTATGGCCAAAAGATTGCACCGAGGTAGCTGGATAACTATGCTAAGCGACACGAGTGGGCGGCACAAACACGTGGCCCATCTAGGAGTGACACTGCAGTGGCAGACAGGATGGCAGTTTGAAAAACTAGGCCCCAAACAGTACATACTGCAAAGAAAAAAAAGAGGTGCAAGATGGAATTGTCCTTGGGCCCTCCCACCCACCCTTATGTTGTATAAATAGGACATGCACACTTTAACAAACCAATCATTTCAGCGCCAGGGTCTCCCACATGACTGTGGCTGAAATGATTGGTTCGTTTGGGCCCCCACAAAACAAGCTGGCAATTAATGTGTCCCTGCACAAACTGGCTCTACGGAGGCAAGATGTCGTCCTCATCTTCCTCATCCACCGATTCCTTGGATAAAACAGGAAAAAGGGATTTAGGTGTCCCTGGACTGCTTACGGTCTTAGCCAAAGTTTCTGAACTTGACAGTAACTTTTTATGAACACGCTGCAGGTGCCGTATAAGGGAGGATGTTCCTAGGTGGTTAACGTCCCTACCCCTACTTATTTCACCTTTACATATGGTACATATGGCAAGACAGTTGTTGTCCGGATTTGGATAGAAATATTGCCAGACCAAAGAGGTGGAATGTTTGGTCTTCTGCCCAGGCATGACCGTGATGGGCTTTTTCATCCCACGGACAACAACTGTCTCCCCCGGAGCCTGATTTAAACAAAATACATCACCATCAGAATCCTCCTCGCCAACTTCCTCCTCAGTGCCAGCTACACCAGTATCCTCATCCTGTTGTACTTCAACAGTGACATCTTCAATTTGCATATCAGCAAGTGGACTGTGGGTGCTCCTTTCAGCACTTGCAGGGGGCATGCAAATGGTGGAAAGAGCCACCTCTTCCCGTCCAGTGCTGGGAAGGTCAGGCATCGCAACCGCCACCACACTTGGACTCTCCTTGGGGATTTGTGATATCTTCTTAGAACGCACAGTTCTTTGCTGTGCTTTTGCCAGCTTAACTCGTTTGATTTTTTTAGCGGGAGGAGGGCTTCCATCGTCATGTGAAGCTGAACCACTAGTCATGAACATAGGGAAAGACCTTAGCCGTTCCTTGCCACTCCGTGTCGCAAATGGCATATTGGCAAGTTTACGTTTCTCTTCAGATGATTTAAATGTTTTTTTCAAGGTCATTTTCCTGAACTTTGTCATTTGGGATTGTATGTGCCCTCTACTATGACATTGGGCATCGGCCTTGGCAGACGACGTTGATGGCATGTTATCGTCTATGTCATGACTAGTGGCAGCAGCTTCAGCACTAGGAGGAAGTGGTTCTTGATCTTTCCCTATTTTATTTTTATCAGAGAAAGTTTGGTCCTCCATTTATGTTATATTGATATATACGTGCGGCTAAGGCGCACACAACCACAGAAAATAATTTTTTATTTTTGTTGGAGACTAGTGCACTTTGTGGGTTACACCACCCTTTAAGAAATGAGCCAGCTGGCCCTTTACTTATGGGACACACGCGCACGCTTGGCGCTGCTCCTTTGTTGATGCACGTGCAGCCACAGTGCACACAATTCACAAACACAGAAATAGTTTTTTATTTTGTTTGGAGTGCCCTTTTGGGGGTTACAGCACCCTTTAGCGGTCAATCAAGCTGGCCCTTTATTTATGGGACACAGGCGCATGCTTGGCACTACTTTGTTGATGCACGTGCGGCTACTGCGCACACAATTCACAAACACAAAAAAAAAAAATTTTATTTTGTTTGGAGTGCCCTTTGGGGGTTACAGCACCCTTTAATGGTCAAGCTAGCTGGCCCTTTACTTATGACACAAGCGCACACTTGGCGCTGCTCCTTTGTTGATGCACGTGTGGCTACTGCGCACACAATTCACAAACACAGAAAATATTTTTTTATTTGGTTTGGAGTGTACTTTGGGGGTCACAGCACCCTTTAACGGTCAAGCCAGCCGGCCCTTTACTTATGACACAGGCGCACGTTTGGCACTACTTTGTTGATGCACGTGCGGCTACTGCGCACACAATTCACAAACACAGAAAATATTTTTTTATTTGGTTTGCAGTGTACTTTGGTGGTTACAGACCCTTTAATGGTCAAGCCAGCTGGCCCTTTAATTATGACACAGGCGCACGCTTGGCACTACTTTGTTGATGCACGTGCGGCTACTGCGCACACAATTCACAAACACAGAAAATATTTTTTTATTTGGTTTGGAGTGTACTTTGGGGGTTACAGCACCCTTTAACGGTCAAGCCAGCCGGCCCTTTACTTATGACACAGGTGCACGCTTGGCACTACTTTGTTGATGCACGTGCGGCTACTGCGCACACAATTCACAAACACAGAAAAAATATTATTTTTTTTAGCACTTGGGGGGAGCACCCCTGATGGACAGAGCACCCCCTGGACAACACTACAGCACCCCTTTAGGACTGGGACACTGCAAAGGACTTTGGAGTGGACACAGCCCCTATGGACAACTGACTGCACAACACAGTCCAGCCAGCCCCTATGGACTTTGAAGTAGTGGACATAGCCCTTATGGACAACAGCAGCACAGCACAACACAGCCAGCCCCTATGGACTTTGAAGTAGTGGACACAGCCCCTATGGACAACAGCAGCACAGCGCAGCACAGCACAACACTACTCTGCACTACACTACACAGGCAAGCCAGCCCTAACTCCCACCCTCCCTCTTCACTGTCCACAGCCGAGTGAGAAAATGGCACCGACGCGGGTACCTTATATAGGATCCAAAACCCGCGAGACCCGGAAGGCGGGATGATGACGTTTTGCCTCGATTTCAGATCCGAGTCAGGCGGGAAAAGTTGAGCCTGTGACTCGGATCGGCCTCAGGTCGGGGGGGCTCACAGGGGATCGGATTTCAGAAATCCGAACCCGCTCACCCCTAATCTGAATCAATTGACACAGCACCTTTGTCTGTACAATCTGTGACACATGCATCATTGGGGTTTTCAGAAATGTTCATGTATGCGCAGTTGCATATACAGTACTTGCTCACAGAGGTATAATTAATCCTATGGAGGCCCTTAGCAAAATGCTCCATAGGGCCCCCATAGGTCAAGAAATGCTCCCCCTGCCTGACCTACTCACCTCCTGAGCCCAGTGCTCTGTCTCTGTCATCACTGATGCTGGGAGGAGGTGTGGCCATGCCTCCTCCCAGCTTCAGTGAATAGAGTCATATCAATGGAGGGATGGGGAATGGAGGAATTGCTGCTGGTCAGTCTGACAGGAGCCAGCAGCACTGATTACAGACCCTCCAACATGACCCCTCCCATCAGGTACAAAATACTCTGCTCCTGGACTTCCCACCTAATTTATGATTGCAGCCATCTGTGTTGAAGCTCCCTTCTCATCAATTACCTAGTTCAACACAGGTGACTGCAATCATAAATCAGGTGGGAAGTCCAGGAGCAGAGCATTTTGTACCTGATGGAACGGGTCATGTTGGAGGGTCTGCAATTATCCCTGCTGCAAACTGCTTCATAGACACAGTGTGCATGATGTGGCTAAGGGGTATATTTACTAAGAATCATGTCTGGCCAAAAATGAACACGTTGGGCATTGCAGGGATACATTTGAGATTTTCTCAAACACACAAATTTTGTGTGACTGAATCATGTTTTCTGATGGTCTATGCATTCATGTTTTTTTGTGACTGTTTGCTCTGGACACAGCCAAACATTTATGACTATGATACTCTGCACAAGCTAAATACAATTGGCCATGAATGAACCTGTCATGTTTTTATTGGTTCAAACTATCACATGTAACAGTGTCATGGCCAAACCATATAAATACACCCCAAGCTGATCATACCTCGTGTTTTGCAGTGATAGGAGTTAGCAGAAGGACAGTGAGGAGAGAGGAGTTGGTGTATTTTTGGTGGAGATAGTTTTTGTGATTGTTGCTTATGGTGTGTAAGTTGTCATATTCTTATACTTGCTTGGTTTGTTTATCTTATACATGTTTGGTTTATTTCTCTTTGTCTTACTTTTCAATCTGACGTTTATTTCATGTTCTGCTACTGTATCTGTGTGTCTGTGGTGTGTGTTCTGAGTAGGGGTGAGCGGGTTCGGATTTTTGAAATCCGAACCCCCCCGAGCCCCCCCTATCTGAGGCCGATCCGAGTCAGGCTCGACTTTTTCCGCCTGACTCGGATCTGAAATCAAGGCAAAACGTCATCATCCTGCCTTCCGGGTCTCGCGGGTTTTGGATTCTATATAAGGTACCCGCGTCGGCGCCATTTTCTCACTCGGCTGTGGACAGTGAAGAGAGAGGGTGGAAGTTAGGGCTGGCTGGGCTGTGTAGTGTAGTGTAGTGCAGTGTAGTGTTGTGCTGTGCTGTGCTGCTGTTGTCCATAGGGGCTGTGTCCACTCCTCCAAAGTCCATAGGGGCTGGCTGTGTTGTGCTGTGCTGCTATTGTCCATAGGGGCTGTGTCCACTCCTCCAAAGGCCATAGGGGCTGGCTGGACTGTGTTGTGCAGTCAGTTGTCCATAGGGGCTGTGTCCACTCCAAAGTCCTGTGCAGTGTCCCAGTCCTAAAAGGGTGCTGTAGTGTTGTCCAGGGGGTGCTCTGTCCATCAGGGGTGCTCCCCCCAAGTGCAAAAAAAAATAAATATTTTTTCTGTGTTTGTGAATTGTGTGCGCAGTAGCCGCACGTGCATCAACAAAGTAGCGCCAAGCGTGCGCCTGTGTCCCATAAATAAAGGGCCAGCTTGATTGACCGCTAAAGGGTGCTGTAACCCCCAAAGGGCACTCCAAACCAAATAAAAAAATATTTTCTGTGTTTGTGAATTGTGTGCACTGTGGCTGCACGTGCATCAACAAAGGAGCAGCGCCAAGCGTGCGCCTGAGTCCCATAAGTAAAGGGATGGCTGGCTTGTCCATTAAAGGGTGCTGTAACCCCCAAATTGCATTCCAAAAACAGTAAAAAAACATATATTTTTGTGTTTTTGAATTGTGTGCGCAGTAGCCGCACGTGCATCAAGTAGCGCCAAGCGAGCGCCTGTGTCATAAGTAAAGGGCCGGTTGCTCATTTCTTAAAGGGTGGTGTAACCCACAATGTGCACTAGTCTCCAACAAAAATAAAAAATTATTTTCTGTGTTTGTGTGCGCCTTAGCCGCTCGTATATATCAAACTAACATAAATGGAGGACCAAACTTTCTCCGATAAAAATAAAATAGGGAAAAATCAAGAACCACTTCCTTCTAGTGCTGTTGCTGCCGCTGGTTGTTCATCATCCCAGAGAGGAAGTAGGAACACCACTACTTTTACTATACAATTGACCCTCCAACAGTCCTTAGCGAGGAGGATGAAGTACGACAGCAGTCATCCTGAAGCAAAACGTATAACTGAGGCCTTTACTGCTATGTTGGTGTTAGACCTGCGTCCGGTATCCGCCATTAGTGCAGTGTGATTTAGACAATTGATGGAGGTAGTGTGTCCCCGGTTCCAAATCCCATCTAGATTCCACTTCACTAGGCAGGTGATACCGAGTCTGCACAGAAACATCAGAAAAAGTGTCCTCAGTGTCCTGAAAAATGCGGTTGTACCCAATGTCCACTTAACCACGGACATGTGGACAAGTGGAACAGGGCAGCCTAAGGACTAAATGACAGTGACAGCCAACTGGGTAAATGTATCACCTTACACAGCAACAACAGCAGCGTCACCAGTAGCAGCATCTCAGAAACGCCAGCTCGTTCCAAGGCAGGCTACGCTGTGTATCACCGGTTTCAGTAAGAGGCACACCACCGACAACCTCTTAGAGAAACTGAGGGAAATCATCGCCCAGTGGCTTACCCCACTTAGACTCTCCTTGGGATTTGTGATATCTGACAATGCCACCAATATTGTGCGGGCTTTACTTCTGAGCAAATTCCAGCACGTCCCATGTTTTGCTCACACAATAAACTTGGTGGTGCAGAATTTTCTGAAAAGCGACAGGGGCGTGCAGGAGACGCTTTGGGTTGCCTGAAAAATTTCTGTCCACTTTTGCCATTCAGCGACTGCGTGCCAAAGACTGGAGCACCAGCAAACACTCTTGAACCTGCCCCGCCATCACCTGAAGCAAGAGGTTGTGACACGGTGGAACTCAACCCTCTATATGCTTCAGAGGATGGAGGAGCAGCAAAAGGCCATTCAAGCCTATACATCCACCTATGACATAGGCAAAGGAGGGGGTATGCACCTGACTCAACCGCAGTGGAGAATGATTTCCATGTTGTGCAAGGTTCTCCAGCCCTTCGAACTTGCCACACGTGAAGTCAGTTCAGACACTGCCAGCTTGAGTCAGGTCATTCCCCTCATCAGGCTTTTGCAGAAGCAGCTGGAGAAAGTGAAGGAGGAGCTAACATGGAGCGATTCTGCTTGGCATGTGGGACTTGTGGATGAAGCACTTCATTCGCTTTGCCAGGATTCCAGGGTGGTCAATCTGTTGAAATCAGACCACTAATTTTGGCCACCGTGCTCGATCCTAGGTTTAAAGCCTATGTGGTGTCTCTCTTTCCAACTGACACAAGCCTGCAGAGGTGCAAAGACCTGCTGGTGAAAACACTGTAAGCTGAAGCGGAATGTGACACTTCAACAGCTCCTTCTTCATTTTCTTCAGCAATTGGGGCTGCCAGGAAAAAGTTTGGACATCTGGTCCAGACTGAAGGACCTGGCAACAATTTCTGACATGTCTACTGTCACTGCATATGATACTGTCACCATTGACAGAATGGTGGAGGATTACATTGGTGACAGCATCCAAGTAGTCATGTCAGACAGTCCGTACCTGTACTGGCAAGAAAAAGAGGCAATTTGGAGGCCCCTGTACAAACTGGCTCTATTTTACCTGAGTTGCCCCCCCTCCAGTGTGTACTCCGAAAGAGTGTTTAGTGCAGCCGGGAACCTTGTCAGCGAAAGGCGTAGGAGGTTGCTTCCACAAAATGTGGAGAAGATGCTGTTCATAAAAATGAATTATCAACTCTTCCAGGGAGACCAGCCTCCAGAACGTACAGAGGGACCTGTGGTGGTGGATTCCAGCGGGGACGAATTAATACTCTGTGAGGATGAGGATGTACACAATACCGAAGAGGGTGAGGAATCGGTGGATGAGGGCGACATCTTGCCTCCGTAGAGCCAGTTTTTGCAGGGACAGATTAATTGCCAGCTTGTATTGTGGGGGCCAAAACGAACCAATCATTTCAGCCACAGTTGTGTGGAAGACCCTGGTGCTGAAATGATTGGTTTGTTAAAGTGTGCATGTCCTGTTTATATAACATAAGGGTGGGTGGGAGGGCCCAAGGACAATTCCATCTTGCACCTCTTTTTTTTCTTTGCATTATGTACTGTTTTGGGCCTAGTTTTTCAAACTGCCATCCTGTCTGCCACTGCAGTGTCACTCCTACATGGGCAACGTGTTTGTGCTGCCCACTCGTGTCACTTAGCATAGTCATCCAGCTACCTCGGTGCAATCTTTTGGACATAAAAACACTATTGTGAGGTGTGAGGTGTTCAGAATAGACTGGAAATTAGTGGAAATTAAGGTTATTGAGGTTAATAATAGCATAGGAGTGGAAAAACCCACAAATTCTGTGATTTTCGCTGTTTTTATGCTTTTTTAAAAAAAATTACAGATCCAAAACACAAAACCCAGAACCCAAAATACGGAAGGGTGGTTTTGGCAAAACCAATCCAGATCCAAAACCAAAACACAAAACACGAAAAGTGGCCAGTGCACACCCCTAATTTAGACCAAACATCAACTAATACATTATATCATAGTGAGAGGAAAAAAAATATTTTCCTTGTTCTGAAAATTTAATAACTCAAGAGAATAACTCTCTATTGTTTAGGATAATATATATTTTTTACATTTTAATTTTCTTCAAGCTAATACATTTTGTGTTTTGAGTAACAAAACTCTGCAGTGTAATACAGTATGCCATTATTTTGTAGTCCTGTATAATTTACTCCAGAACAATAAATGGTGTTAACGCCTACCTGTGGTGAATAAAGGCTTATTTGTGCATTTATTTATTGATTTAAAACTGTTGTATTTACAGGGGATGGGTACGAAATGTCGGCATTCGGGATCCCAGTGGTCAGAATGCAAAAAACCAACATTCCAACAGGGTTAGGAAAAAACATGGATAGAGACAAACTCTGGACAAATACCATGTACATAAATTTTTTAGGCTTATCTGGTAAAATATTAAAATTTCTGTACATGGTATTTGTCCAGTGTTTGTCTCTATCCATGTTTTTTCATATGATGGGGAAGTATCTATACCACAGTTTTTTTCAATAATATTTCTTATGTGGTCTAATATCTAGCTTACATGTTTATTTATAACTTTCAACGTCATAGTCACTTTAGGTCAGTAGTGATTGTTCATATTATATATATAAGATCTGTATTGCACTATAGAATCTCCACAAGGGAATATATTTGCATATATTACTGCTGGGGCTAACTTATTATATATTGTTTAATTAGTTCCCCTAGTTAATAAGGTCTTCATGATACTCGATATATTGATATTATTGTTTATGCATCATTTTAGGGAATACGAACCTTGACGTCAAGAAGTTTGTTTCTCCTCTTGGTTTCTTATTATATCCATATTGTTTCAGATATTGATTTTTTCGTTATAACGGAATATGTATATGTTTTTTCTTTGTACACATGAAAACCTCTTCTGTGCTGAGGTACCTGCATTAGATCATTTATTTAGCTCTTTAGTATTACCTCAAAGAATCTCCTATTTTATTTTTATTTCAATATCTAATTGAAGTGTGTCCATTTCTTGTCTATTTTCTGGGATATCTGTACCCATACGTGAGTGGGCTAATTGGAGACTAGCCAGATTTCTGTCTAGACTATGACTTGATTATTTTTTATAATTTTTTATTTATTTATCGATGTTCCTTCTATATTTATAAGATCAGCCATATCAATAGATTAATTAATGTATTGACATTTTTAGTTAGGGTTTTTTCACTATATATATCCATTTTACTTGTATATTATTAAGGGTGTCTCTCGGAATATTCTATTATGTGCATAATGTACTCTATTAATAATAATAACAATAATAATAATAATATAATGTTGAGCCGACAAAAAGGACCGATATATATATATATATATATATATATATATACACTGCATATATTATTTTTTTTATATATAATTATAGCTGTTTGCAGGAATCATCAAACATCTGATTTTCTCTTTTGGCATATGAATTAGTATGGATCTATCGCACACTGCTGCTGACAATGGTGCTCATTAACAACACTGCTGTGTAATCAATAAAACACATGCTAATGCCCATTGAAGCATATATAAAGGGCACACCTGAGATTTGGAGCCACACCTTTTGAGAAAGTCATGTGAGCGTGACGAAATGCGTTAAGGGCTCCACTACCTGGTCACTCCATATACTGGATAACAGAACCATTCCTTATACGATGTTGCTAATCGTATTACAGCCGCCTGTGGGGAAATTGCCCAGCACAGTCTCCGAGGATGGTCGGACGGACTAACAATAGCTGTGCTTACCATCTGGGCTTCTCTCCCCATCACAGCAAGTGCTGGACTGCTCACTGCTATGAGCGTGACTCCTGGACCAGATGGAGACACTGTGAGTTTTTGATTACCTATCCTAAAGAGACTGTCTGTTAATATTGGAACTACGGGCACTTACGGAGGAACTGTGAATTTGTCAGCTATTTGCTGTTACCTGTTGCTAACAGAATGACACAGAATAATTTTTTACCTCGGCTTTGATACATGAAAACATATCTACAATACTGCCGCTGATGGTGTCATGACACCCTGTTAATACATTCATGAGTACTTGAATATTGGAATAAGGGATATCCCTGGTTTAGCAGACTGCTGGAAATTTTTCATATCTCCTTTGGATATTACATTTACATATTAATATTTTAGATTGCATGTTATCAATTTGGTATCTTTTGTCTTTCTTCTTCATTAAATTACATTTTATATTTATGAGACACCCTTGTTTAATGTTAATTTCCATTGCGCAGGTCTTGTGGTCTATAATTGCTTCAGAACCTTCATAGCTGGTTCTTTTGGACTTGCAGCAAATGGAAATTTCTTTTATTTTATTCATATTACTTTATCTCCTTTAGAAACTCGAAAGCACCTTGTTATTGTTGTTGTATCTTGTCCACTGTCCTTACATCCATAGCTACAACCATCATCATTAGTATCAGGACTTACACCAGCCCCATGCTAAGTGCAAAAGATCCGGCTGAAACAAGCATTCCATCTCCATCTGCACACTACGATCGAGCAAGGAAGTCAGCTTACTTGCACATTAAACTTCCATGAGACAGAAGAGATCCATGCAATTGCAGGGCCAATGCCCAGTTCCTGACCAGAAATGCTCATTTCATGGAAAGTTTGGTTCGTAGATAGACTCATCAATCCATATGCAGTAGCACATAAAAAAAAAAACAGTCCCTGATTTCTTTCTTTGGCATACTGTACACTGAGATCCACATCATGCATCTATATTTGCAGATATGGCTGACGCAGATTCAGTTCCAATATCATATGTTATATAAACAGGCAAAAACACAGCGCTATGAATATAGTGTAAATAGTTAAATATACATAAGAAATGCTTGCGGTCCAGGAATAATAAAAATAAACATGCCATTTATTTGTACAAAAAGTGAATTAGTTTTTAGAAAACACACAATGCAGCATAATTAAATGAATAAATATAATGTGAGAAGACAGTGGAACCATTAGTAAATAATGTCCAGATATATTCAATTATATTTTCCATAATTCAGATCTAGCCAATTGCTCTGCACTGAGTGAACTGAAGGAGTTATGGGCTTGTATCAGATTATTGAACAAAACAAACTGCAAAGTTGGGAAGGAGGAGACCAGTTTAGAAAAGCAGTCCTTCACATATGAGAGTGGTCTCCCAGCAGCTTTGAACTTTGTGGGTATTTTATCTCGATTGTAGCTGGAGATTTGAGTCAAAAGGTTGTTCCACAGAATGAGTCCTCTTGTTATGAGTGTAAACAAGCACCTAACGTGCTCTTCTGTGGCACCTCCCACAGCTTCATCAGAGGTATGTTATATTCCAAAGGAATCATAATAGAAGCAGCTTTTAATGATAGTCTTACAAGATTAGAATGAGTTATTCAGGAATCATTATCATTTGTTTTTTACATATTACGTTTCTACAGTGCCATAAAGGTTATATACCCACAGTAACAGTAAAAAATGACACATCAGTGGTGCAGTAAATGTAAAATGACATAACATTAAAAAATACACGGCAGTAAATTGTCAAAATAAGTAGGATGTGGACTAGAAACAAGGAATGGGTACTCACTGTTTCTTCACAGTCAAGTTGAGGAGAGTCCAAGGGAGAGGAAGTTAGTTAAGCTCTCAAAGACCCTGTACCTGAAGGGCAAGCATACAGAGTCAGTGTTGCTGAAAGGTACTAGGGGATAAGGGTCATTAACACTGAAAGCTAGGATAGTACTGGGAAGGAACATGAGGATGGATGAGCTTGCCCATAAGAGCTTACAGGCTAAACAGAGGGAAAACAGCTGGGGAACTGAGAAGACCCGTTGGAGGGTGTACAGGAAGTTATGCTTACTGTATACAATTAGTATCGCTTCATATTTTAATAGCTTTATACCTTGTGCTAATGTGTAAGTGTGTGTGTGTGTGTGTGTGTGGTGGCTCTCAAAAGTGAAACTTGGTGCGTGCACATACAAGTTTCACATACAAGGAAATGGTGGTTATATACATGGAGACATATCCCAGGCTAGAGGGGCACCAAATTGACAATTCTTACTTGTCTTCCTTAGACCTTATATATAGCTATGATATACTGTATTTGTGGTTCTCCTAAATATTCATTGTCTTTCTTTTTAGTACCTTACATATAATAAGGGTCACAAAGATGACAATGTGTTGTCCTGCTAATATTGAATTTTAAAAGAGACATAGGGGTAAATTTACTAAGATTCGAGTTTGGTCGAGTTTTTTAGTTTTTAAACTCACTTTGCTTCACAAAAACTCGGATGAGTTTTCCCTTATCAAACTCGCAATTACTAAGAAGTGAGTTTAGATAAAAGTGAGTTTTTCGATGGTGAAGCAGATCAAGTTTTTTCTTCCAAATTGGGAGTTTAGATGAGAGTTTAAGGTGAGTTTAAGGAGAGTTTAGATAAGAGTTTAAGGTGAGTTTAAGGAGAGTTTAGATGAGAGTGTAAGGAGAGTTTAGATGAGATTACTTACTCGAGATTGCAGTGTTTTCTCTCTGCAAAACTCACCCGAGCAAGCAGCCTGCACATATCAGTGAGATATGTGTAAGCTGCTTGTGTGCTTTAACACATGTAAAAAATGGGTTAAATAATTAAAAGCAAAAAATGACATATGGTCCCCCCCTAAAGCTTAACCAGCCCTGGACTTGCCAGCCTGTCCTGGTACCTAAAATTATGGTGAACAAAACGAGTAGGGTTTCACTGTAAATTAGGTACCAGCACTAGGCTGCAGGGCCAGTCCTGGTTTTAATTATAGGGGTAAAAAATTTGCGTAGGGGTACCCTTAAAATTAAAACTAGCACTGGACCCTTTCTAGTGGGGGGCTGATGACACAGCCAGGGGTGCCCTTTCACCAGGCCCCCCAGCCACAGCATCAGCCCTGACCACTAGTCAGCCCAGGCCAGGGATCCCTGGGGAGTTGGGGACCCCTACAATAATGGCACCCCCTCTTCAGGGCACCCCTGGCCTAGGCTGATAGCCCGGGGCTATCCCCTCCACCCCTGGGTGGTGGGTGGTGGGTTGATAGTGTAGGTGTAGTGTTATAAATTGAATTAACAACATTGGCCATTGGCCCTCATTCAGAGCCGTATGCTCTGAGCAGAGCACACGCTCTGAATGAGGGCCGGGCTCCATTTTCATGGAGCGTCCTCCTGGACGCTCGTATAGCTGTGGGTCACCACCCACAGGCTATACGAGCGTGCTTTTTGATGGCCGCGATGGTCGAGACCATCGCGACCATCGAAATTGCGAGCCGGAGCCTGCGGTTGAGGTTTTCAACCGCAAGCTCCGGAGTGATTTTGGCTCTATCAGAGCCAAAATCACTCCCACTGACATCACTAGTGATGTCAGTGGGCCGGCTTCTGACGGGAGGCGTTCCCGTGGGAACGCCCCCGGCAGGGAGGCACGCCCCCGGCACGCCCACCAAAGGGGGCGTGCTGTCAATCAACATTGACAGCACGCCCCCTTTGATCGGACACAACGAGCGAAGGACTTTCCTTCGCTCGTCGCGTCTGGCGCATGCGCACGACGGAGCTCCCTCCGTCGTGCGCATGCTCAGTGCATAACATCGACCCACTTGCGAGCGGACAGCCGCTCGCGAGTGGGTCTGAATCAGGCCCATTGTCTTTACAGTAGAACTGCAGGTCCCAGCAAGCCTCCCCCGCATGCTGGTACTTGGAGAACCACAAGTACCAGCATGCGGGGCATTAAGGGGCCACTGGTACCTGTAGTTCACCTGTAAAAAAATGTGTAAAAAAATACAACACACACTGTGCAAATAAAGATTTATTACTTACATACATACACACATGCTTACCTGCTCCCAGATGTTCATGTTCCCTTCTCAATGTAAAGTATCCAATGGTTCTATCTGAAAAAAAGATCCAATACTCACATTTTGTCCCACAATGTTCTCCGCAGTGTTCCAAAGAGGGTCCTGGAGGCACTGTAACAAGATGCTATAGCATTTTGTTACAGTATCGCCAATGTCAGCTGCGGGCTTGAGCTATCATTAGTGCTGGGGTGCAAGCCAATCAGCGGTGGCTTCAATTAGTGGTTGCTCATTGGCTAAGCCCAGATGGGTCCCAGCCAATGAGCGGCTGCTAATGGTACCCCAAAAACCATGAACCCCATAATGTTAATGACCCCAGTATAGAGGAGCCCTGACGATGACCTGGCGCTTATTCAAATATTTGCAAATGTATGTACCTAATACCGCTGAATCTCTATTATCATGTAGGATTTAAGTATTTTTTGTTGATATTGCTGCAGTGAGCTAGAGGAAATCTTTTTTTCTGTGGATCAGTTTAAACCCTGCCCTTTATGAGCAATGTCATTAAGCTGATATGAGCGACCACCATATTTTTTGTTTGTAGTCTTGAGAGGCATGAAGGAAGCCAGCATTGGGAGGATGTGCTGGTCCTTATAGTGCCATGTTTCCAGGGTACCTCCAAGGTGCGTCAGCTCTCAGCTTATACATGTGCTGTTATTATGCAGTACACTAATTTGCAATCATATGACCCATAGTGGGTGCTACTATTATGTAGCAATTATTATTTTGGGGTGAGCATTTGGGAGTGGGGTCCCCAGAGTTGTTCTGGCTGTACCTTTTTCAGGGCATCACCACTTAATTCACATAGAGATTTTTTTAGCACTTTTCTAATTGTTTGTTTATTATTTATGTCATTTTAATTTTTTCTCATTTCATTCACACTTATTGATTTATCTTTACACATCTATTCTTTACACTTCACTATCACCTTTTTTCCCCTTTTCGTGTGATGCCCTGGGGATGGTCCTTGGCTGGAATTTTTGGGGTACCTTGCTTCTTGGATGTGAACCCCTTAATGTTAGGGATACCAGTATAGAGGAGCCTTGATGATGGTCTGGCGCTTATTCATATATTTGCAAATGTATGAAACTAATACCTCTGAATCTATATTATCATGTAGGATTTAAGTATTTTTTTATGATATTGCTGCAGTTAGCTGGAGGGAATTTTTTTTTCTGTGGTTCATTGGAATCCCCGCCCTTTACGAGCACCTGTGCAATGTCATTAAGCTGATATGAGCGACCACCACTTTTTGTATAAAGTATAAAGTTCTCTAAGCTAACTTCAGCCATACTCCACTCACTAAATATGTATATATATGTAGTTTTTTTTTAGTATTTTCATGTATTCACTTATGATTCATTATCCATATCTTTTGTGTGATTTGCCATCATTGGCATTTCCATGACGGTCTATTGGATTTATTACAAAGGCACGCAGGACATTTATCTCTTTCACTGGGAGTGCCGAACCTATTTTCATTATATATATATATATATATATATATATATATAAAGTCACTGACAAATTGACTTAGATACCGGCTCCATCTGGCTCTATTATTGTGAAGTCATTTGGTCCTGTTGAGTGCCTGCCGTTCCCACTCTGTATGTGTGTATATATATATATATATATATATATATATAATCATGTCTGCAAATAGGCGGCACTCGGAGACTTGTATTCCAGTGAATACAATGGTGTTTATTTCAACGTTTCGGGAGCAGACTTGCCATAAAATAAATAGAACTAGCCCCATAAACCATTTATAGCAAGTCTGCTGCATTAACAATTTGTTAAACACTGCACTGTGGTTTATGTTTTCTTCCCAGGGTCGCCATGGTTATCACTGTGTGGTTCCCATGACATCACTTCCGGTTGGAGCGGAGGTGCCTATTCTGGAAGTGGAGATCATGTTTTCCTGCATACGGTGACTGTGGCGTCCAGGGGGAGTAAGGGAGATAAGCTTATTTAAGTTGTCATTTGATGGTTGTGCACTTATGTATATCCTGAGGACAGGGATATGTTCCCCGAAAAGTTGAAATAAACACCATTGTTTTCACTGTGTTACATGTCTCCGAGTGCCGCCTATTTGCAGAGTTGATTTATGTTGGGGGTGCTGTCCTCCTTGGGAAGGCACCAGAGCGAGTTACCCCGTGGTGGGTCCAGAGTGCCAGGTTATACAGAGTATATATGTGTTTGTATATATATATATATATATATATATATATATTCCATTCCGCTTCAGTGTCTTTTAATATTTTTTTTTTTTCATACTTCATACCTGATGGTTTCTAGATATGTAATAGTCTATTCCTTAATTGTATATTGTGTCTGCTTAGCCAAAGTGCAGCGGAAATCATACACTCACAGGCCCCATACACCGTACACTACTATATGATAGATTATCAACATCAGCAGGCAGGCTGAGGACTCCTTCTTACAACTATTATCATCCAAGTGGAACTTACTACTGGCATCCAGTTCAACGACAAAGATGTGAGAGCGTCTGGTTTGTAACTTTACTATCTGTAGGAAAATAGGCATTGATACACAAGGATAAGTGGTACATATTGCATATCAGTCCAGACAGTGCAGAGGTCTTGGTGGGTTGTAAGATCCAGTCATGCAACAATGTTGGTATGGGGTCAATGGGATGGGTGATTGTAGAAAGAGAAAATATGTACAGTATGTAAATTTATGTGTGGACTGTGTAGCGGGGATGTACTTAGTAGGAAATCTAGTGGATATATTTACTAAAGGTCAATTTAAAATTATTTAAAATCAGTAAATATCTATCAACATCGATGTTGTACTTCTGGTGTTAAATCACACATTTACTAACAGACAATATTTATTTGTGTTTTTTAGGGATGAGCGCCGACCCCCGTGTTTTGGTTTTAGTTTTGGATCTGTATCTCCTCGTGTTTTGGATCTGGATTTGGTTTTGCTAATACCGTCCCTTGTGTGTTTTGGTTTTGGATCTGTATTTTTACTAAAGAAACTCAGAAAAACAGCTAAAATCACAGAATTTGTGCCTGTTTTTGTTCCAACAGTATTATTAACGGCAATAACATTTATTTCATGTAATTTCCAGTTAATTTTGACCACCACATAACTCAAAATAAAGGTTGCATCCTGCTAGCTGACTGACTAAGCTAAGCGACAGCAATGGGCAGCACTAACATGTGGCAGTTCAGCTTCCAACATGGCACAGGGTGGCATACAGTGGTAGACAGGATGGCAGTTTAATAAACTATACGACCCCTAGGAAGTTTAAAAACCAAGAATGTTTTCCTTAACTAGGCCAGAGGCCCGACGGAGTTGGAATATGTTTATGGACTGAAACAGGGAAAGGACGGAAGGATTGATTCGTTTTTAATTTATTTATTTTAATGTTTTGACTCTTAAAAAAATATGAGGGAAAATCTATCCAGGATCAAGTTCTTCAGTTCCTAAAAGACATCTTTGATCTAAGGAGGTTTTTTAATTTTTTAAATTGGAGGTGCTGCTAGAACATACTTTAAAAAGATGTTTACTTTGTACTCAGGGAGGTTGTTAGGGAAAAAGGGACCAAGACTTGCTGTTTACATTAGAGGAAAGCAGCATGTAGTTCTCCGGCTGAACTAGAGCTCCCAGCATCTGTGATGTTTGCTGGGCCTACTGGAAGTTATTTGTCAGCAACAGGTGGCGTGCTTCAGGTTACCTCATCCTGCTTTACGCACTGTATGCATCATGTAAATATGTATGTATGTGACCAATATACACAACTAATTTTTGTAATAAACATATTTGCACACATCCTGGCAGGAAGATGCTCTGTGCATTATTTTTTGTATATTGATAATATTCAGTTTATTTCTCTTTTATTTTTTTAACACTGGGGAAGAAAACTCCTGAATGAGGCAGCAGCCCCTTGATGAACAACACAGACAGCACCCCTTCTTTATGGACAACCATGCACCCCTGCTGAGTGCGGACAGACCACCTGCAGTGGAGAGTCACAAATACGTGGATGAAAAACTGCAGTCTAGCTGGCAGTGTCACCAAACAGTAATAGTGTCACTACTACTACCTAGCACACACACGAAAAAAAAAAAAAAAACCTTGGACAACACAGCACCCCTTTATGATCTGCAGCCCTAGCCCCTTGATGGACAGGACAAGACAGCAGCAGCCCTTTATGTACTGCAGCCCATGCCCCTTGATTGCCAAGACAACAGTGAGTGACACAGCAGCCCCCCACACTTTATGTACTGCAGCTCCAGACTGACAACACGGTACCCTTGAACAAATAGTGACAATGACAAGTCACTGACAATGACTGATGACTGACAAGTTGACAAATACACTAATTGCACATCTGCTCTGTATACTGTTCCCAGGTGGAGTGATAATGTCGCCGATCACCGGGACCTTTATATAATATAAAACCTGCGAGAATTTGATAGCAGGATGATGACATTTTGCCTTGTTTTGAGATTTGGGTCACGCTGGAAAACCGGAGCCGGACTCGGATCTCACCTCGGAATGTGAAGTTCGGGTGCTTCCGGTTCTCGGAGAACTGGATCCGCTAATATCTAGTTTTTTAAGTATTAGTATGTATGTGTGATTTAGCCCCATAAAAACAACATTGATGTTGATGGTTTTTATTGATTTTAAATCTATCAACATCGATTAAAATTGACCTTTAGTAAATATAACCCCAGATGTGCCTAAATTGAAATGTGGCCTGCATGGCAACCCTCTAGTCTTTCCTATTCAGTATTATTCAAAATAATAAAGGTCACTCAGATGGGTTGGATATGAAATCTGGCTGTCGGAATGCGCTGGTCAGAATACCAACAGCGGCATCCTGACAGCCAGAATCCCAACACCCATAGGAACTAATGGGAAGTGTTTTCCTAACCCCTACCCTAACCCTCCCTCCCCGGTCCATAACCTCTCCCCCCTAGTTCCTAAGCCTAACCTCCCCCTTTCAGCACCCTAAACTTACACCCCTTCCCTGGTGACTAAACCTAACCTCCCTCTAGCACCTAAACCTAACCTGCCCCTTCCTGCACCCTAATCTTAACACTCCCTCCCCAGTGCCTAACCCTAACCCCACAACCCTAACCCTAACTTCCCCTTAACACCCTGATTCTTACCTTCCAGATGCTGTTGGTCAGGATATTAGTGCCGGCACCCAGACTTGTTGGGATTTTGCAGCCAGTATTCAGACCGTCGGCATCCTGCATGCCAGGATGCTGACTACATTGCATTCAGATACATCCTAAAGCAGCCTTAAAGGACAATGAAAGAGAAATGTAAATGGAGAAGAGAGATGGAAAAAGGAGATGAAAAAGAGATGGGAAGGGGCAGGGAGAAAGAAATGAGAGGTGGAGGAAAGAGAGATGACAAGGGGTGAAGAGAGATAGAAAGGAGGGTGGATGGGAAAGGGAAGATGTAGACTGGAAGAGGGGTAGAGAGATGGGAAGGTAGAGAGAGCTGGAAAAGGAAGGGAGAGAGATGGAAAATGGTGACAGAGGGATAATGAGGCATGGTAAAAGAGAGTTGGGAAGTGTGTGTGTGGTGGAGTCTGGCACACAAAAGCTAGTGACCTGGCAAAGATAGTTCCCCTGGGATCTGGAACTTCCTTAGGGGTGTCATCTTTCTATAGTCTTCCAGTGTTTTTCCAGACTACAATATTTTCTAGTATTGTCGAGCTACTGCTATATTTGGTAGTAAAGCATACTATTTTATTTATTTATGCTGGTTCTTCATAATATGTCTCCCTGGAGTTTTGCTGTGATCACACAATTTACAGTTTGTATGTTTAAGTAAAAAAATCCTTTACGGTAACTGATATTGTACCCCATATCTATACTTTTGGTTTTATGTAGGGAATTGTTTAGATTAGAGCTACTATGTTAGTATTACATTGGGAGTGCATTTTGGAATATGTCCAAAAGCTGCAAAATGTTATTGGTGGCAGAATTTGCATTTTAATCGTTTTTGGGAAGTGTGACCTAATGGTTTATTCCATTATGTAGCACAGACTGGGCTTATTCACTCACTTTTCCTGCACAATCCAAATAAGCTTACTTTGCCATTCCTGGTACATGGGAATTCCCTTTCGCTGTCAGTAACAACCTGTTACTGATCCTCCTCCTACTTTATAGGAGGGTAACTCACTGCCGCCACCAGTATCCCACATATGGAACCTCTTTTTTCCCACCAGCCCATTACTATGGACCAATACTGTACTTGGAAATGGGAAGAGGGTGAGCTTGGAGACACTGGGCTCAAATTCAAGACAGCTGGAGAATGTATACATTTTTCGCACTTATCTGGTAGTCAGAGGATACAAGAAGAGTCAATCATCTTTGAAAGCAGGAAGATGTTTATTAGCTCCTAAAGTATATTTAAAAATAAATTAGTTCTTGGATGAAGGCACTGTACTAGACATATCATCAGGGGCATTTTAAGAGAGGATGGGGCCCGTGTGCAGCCTTTGTTTGGGCCCCCTTCTCTCTGACAGCGGCTCAGCGGCACTGAGCACTGTAGATACTGGCTTCAAGCCAGCATCTACAGTGCATGCGCGGGTCTCCAGGAAAATGACACCCCGCCTACTTTCCCGTGGACATCATTCCTGCGCATGCGCAGATCACTGGAAAAATGGCCACTGCCTTTTTCCCAGTGAGTGTTTGCTGCTCTACAGTGTTGGTCAGGCACTGCAGAGCAGCGCACTTTGGGAATCTGTGGAGAGGTAAGTATATTTACTTAGGGGTGCAGGGTGTGCGGTGTGGGCCCATGTATAGCAGGGGCATCTTGAGAGAGGAGGGAGCCCATGTGCACTCCCCGTGCGAGGCCCCCTCCTCTTTTCCTGGTGACCGGCAGCCAACTGATGTGGCTGGCCAGCCACCGAAGTATTAGTAGACTCCAGGCACTAGAGTGTGTCTCCACACCATGGCAGCCATTTTCCGATGTTCTTATTAGCGCTGACACCCGCCGCTGGACCACAGACAGGTAAGTTTAAAATAATATGGGTGCAGGGTACACGGTGCGGGGCCCCCCTGGACCCATGGGCCCGGGTGCCCCGCACACACTGCACCCATTATAGATACGCCACTGCATATGACATCATACAGAATTCATCCAATCCATTAGAGATGGTGCAGAGCCAATTTTATACAGATTCAACACAAAGTTTGTCACAGGGTAAACAAGCCCCCAGATTCTTTAAACCAATTATGATTAGTTCAAAAATCTGCAGGTTCTTCATGTGTGTGGATGTGGTTCCAGAGTGAGCCTGGTCTTGTATAGCTGTTACATAGACAATGTATTTATTATTTGGAATGGTAGGGCAGACCTGTCACATTCCTTTGTTTCAAATCTTAACAATAATAATGAAATGTTAAATTCACACACCCCTATCAGAATCCTCCATCTCCTTTCTGGCTGTCAACCTATCAGTCAGGATAAAAATATTTCTTCCACTTTTCACAAAAAAATAGATGCATATAAATTTCTACACATTTAATGTGCTCATTATAAATCCTGGCAAACTAATGTAACCAAAGGTCAACTAATGAGATTTAAAATAATCAACATTTTGGAATCTGTTTTTCTCACCCAATCTAAGTGACATGATTTCTAATTTCCTAGAGTGGAGATATACCCCTGATTTATTCCATAAAGCATTTTGTGCAATGAATAGATCCACATGCATTACATTGGGTGCTGCTAGTAAGACAGACTCTAAACTTACATATATTTCTAGATATAATAGGTCATCTTACCAAATTGCAAACATACTGTAATTAAGAACACTTATCTACTTTTGAAATAAGATTTAATTTTAAAAGATCTATTGCCAGAACTATAAAGTGCAACAGAATATGCTTTTACTGTATAAGTAAATTATAGCACTGTATATAAAAAGAGATTAAAATTACTTTTATTTAATTTAAAACCTAAAAGATATTTTGGCCTGAAGTTTATTAAGGACTCACTGTAACCAGATGCAATCATCCTCTTTGAGTCTATTTGTGGGCACAGCAAGCTATCAGTTCCATACCTAGGATGTAGTCGGCATCCCGATGGTCAGAATGCCAGCAGTCAGAATCCCGGCACTGGAATCCTCACAGCAGTCTGAATCTTGGATATATATACGCCAACACAATGTCTTTGAAGTAACACTTCAGTAACCTGGATGGATATGTTCCTTGGAGATGTATTCTGAAGATGGAGGATTTGAGAGGATATTTTCTTTAGATTTCTATAATGAGACCCTCATACCAGAGTTCAACCAAAAGACAGAATCAATACATGTATATATCTTTAAAATTATAGTATTCATAAAAGTTTTAAAATGATCTTACATAGCAAATACAGAGTGATTTAGGCAGGCCAGCTGTTGTTAAACTTGACGTTTGAGCTCATATACACCAAGTGTGCCCACCTTTCACTACTGCTATAATCGCCCTATATTATATATATGTGTATGTATATATAATAATCACTGAAGTCCGGCACTTGGTTATGTAAACAACTTGTTTCAGTGCCTATTCTGAAAAAAAGTATATATATATATATATATATATATACTGATACTTTAACGTCCAGCACTCAGAACAACATAGAGCAGCATGTGTCGGTACCCATCCAGCAGTGTAAGATATAAGCAAGGTGATTGGATGGCACTCAGAGTCTCCGCAGCCACAGAATAAATACACAACCCGGTATTTGAATGGAGTCAACATTTCAGAACTCCTTGCTCTTTTACTAAGACTATATCAATTAAAAAACATACAAATAGACATATAAATACCTTAGCCATACACCACTGTGCTCGTCCATGCTGTCCCGTCGGAGACCCGATGACGTCATAGGCGTGTGACATGCCGGTGGTCGGGAACTCACTAGGGGGCATGGTCATGATATGAACCATCACCGTAGTGACTGGAAAAAACATAACAGCTCAGCCTGGTGTGCTGTAAAAACCTATCACAGTAGCCTATAGAATAGGAGTCCCAAGAACAGTTGCATAAATGTAGAGAAAGCAAAAAGCATCATCCTATAAGGAATTTACATAATCAACAACAGGACCGAAACCACATGTTAGAATAGTAGAAACTACAAGAAACCTTATATGAAGCTAAAATACAAGAACATGAAGAAAAACATTCATGATGTTAAGGTGTGGAAACACCAATAATCATAGCGATATGCCCCGGGACACCTTAACATCTTGAATGTTACTGTATTTTAAGCTCAGGGGGAGGGTGCAGTGAGGGAAGGGCAGGATGGCAGGATGGAGGGGGAGCACAGGATGGCACTGGGTGCTGAGACACCAAGTACCATAGGGTAAGGGAATGTGAACACAGTGACGTACACTGTAATAATAAATTTTATTTAACTATTTGCATCCCTTTCAAAAGCGGCTCTGAAGACTGGTGATCATGAATTCATCTCCTTTTATTGAAATTGCTTTTTTGGTTTTATTGTAATAATAATGAAAATAATAATAAAAATGTGTCTTCCTTTCAAAATATTATACTAGTACATGTAAACACAGTACCCCACCATTAGTGAACAGAAATGTATTCTGGCTCATTGAAAGCTGTACGTGTGTCTGTGCCCATGAACCCCAACACGCTGTGGGTGCATCGAGCCCCTAAACCCCAACATGCTGTGGATGCGTCTGAGCCCCTGAATACCAACACACTGTGGGTGTGTCTGAAACCTGACATGTGCACCTGTGCACGTGTGTTATTGTCAGTGACTTGTCTCTATTTTTTCAAGGGTGCAGTGTTGTTAGGCTGGGGCAGCAGTACATTATATGGGGGGTGCTGCTGTGTCACTCACTGTTGTCTTGTCAATCAAGAGGAAGGGGCAGCAGTACATAAAGGGCTGCTGCTGTGTTGTCCATAAAGGGGCTTTGCATGCAGTACATAAAGGGGTGCTGCTGTGTTGTCCTGTCCGTCAAGAGGCTAGGACTGCAGTTCATAAAGGGGTGCTGTGTCGTCCAGTGGTGCCCTGCCAATCCAGGAGTGCTCTAACCAATGTAAAAAAAAAGTTACAATTAAAATCTTTTTTTTTCTTTCTTTTTTTTGTGTGTGTGTACTAGGTTAGTTACTATGGAGGAATATAGGGTACACGTGCGCTCCTACTGGGTGTGTGTGTGATGGAGTGTGTCAGGGGAGGACAGGTGGATGGGGGGAGGGGGAGGGGGTAGGCATGGAAAGATGTGTGCGTGTGGGGTATGCGTGGCTGTGTGTGGGTGAGCAAACAAATGAGGCAGACAGTTTGTGTCGAATCCAACCTAATTTATTGGGTGAGGCACAATGCTTCCCTGGGTGGTTCCGTGTCTAGGTGTGGGGATGAGCAGATGGCCTTGTGCAATCCTCAGTCAGGGAGTGGGTGGACCCTTTCAGGGGGCTCCTATCCGTGCAGTCCTTACTCCTGCACGTCCCCCTCCTGGACCTATGGTCTACAGTCTTCCAGAACCGGGATGCATATGGTATTTTGAAGTCCAGTACAGTAAGCAGCAGAGACGTCCTGCACTGTCTCTGGGATCTATAAACCTACCCGTAGGTGGAGAGGTGTCTGTAGTTCTGTGCAGCATTGGTTTTGATCCCAGGTGCTGGCCAGATGGTTCGTGACACCTCCGCAAGCCCGCAAATGTCTGCCTCATTTGTTTGCTCACCCACACACACCCATGCATACCCCACACGCACACATCTCTCCAAGCCTCCCCCCTCCTCCCTCCCCCCCAACCACCTGTCCTCCCCCGAACCACACCCATTCACACACACCCAGTAGGAGCGCACGTGTGCCCTATATTCCTCCATTTAAACCAGCAGGATTTGGTACTCCTGTTCCACATTGCTGCACATTACCTTACATTTCCCACCCCACCTCCTCCCAGGTTCCCCCCCCCCCATGAACCACCTCATCAACATTTGAAGCATGGTCCACCTTGCATATTTCTCTCTAGGTAGTTACTAGTTAGTAACTAAATACAACTACTATGATAATATATCACGGGGGCGCTCAAAAATTATTACAGAACACATTATAAAAAGATAAAAAATAGATATTTTTATTAAATAGAAAAAATCTTTATATTTTATTATATTATTATAAATTATTATAAGCATAAAAACATGTACATAACACAAAATGGTACAGACTTTCACATAAAAGTTACCTAATTACCAGATAATAAAAAAAAACAGAGCTAAATAATTCTCAATCTTTTGTAGTGAAGATGATTAGTGAAATTGAAGAAACGTCCCCTTCACTTATAAAGCGCTCCTACTTGGACATAGGGCCTGATTCAGAGCCGGTCGCTATTTGCGCTCGCTCGTCCAGAAAATAGGGGTGGCTATTCAAATGAACCGTTCGCTGTTTGCGGTCTGTTCACGCCTCTAGGTCTGAACGAGCAAACAAAACTTGCGGTCGTTTTTAGGGAAACTACGCCCCCTGTCCGCTCGCATCCTACATCATGTCCGCTATTTATTAGATTAATCGAGTACATCGAACAGGGTATGAGCTGCTCGCTATTCTTGTGGTTGGTTTTTGCTACCACAATTTTGCGAGCAGTTCTGAGTTAAAAAAAACCAAGTGACGTGGTCAATGACGCTGCTGTATTAATTATGCACTCCCTTAAAACGCCCGTTTTGACCTTTAAGCACGCCTGCGATCGGATCTCCACTCCCTGTTTTCAAGCACCTTCCCCTGTTACCACCCACATACGCCTCATTCTGTCACTCAAATTAGCAGGCATTCGCTATTTTGCGAGCACATGAATTTCGGCCGCACTGACTGGTTCGCGCATGCGTATAACGATCCATACGCATGCGCAGTTGGGCAAACATCGCTCGGAGCGAACGAGCTGCCACTTACGAGTGGCTCTGAATCAGGCCCATAGTCTGCAAGAGCTTTCCCCTTAAGTGTCTCATTTGTAAAGTGCAAACTAGTCTCAGCAGCATATGGTACTGATTATGGGCCTGATTTAGAGCCGCTCGCAATAAGCGCTCGCTCGTTCTGAAAAAGGGGGTGGCTATTCAAATGAACCGTTCGCTCCTTGCGGTCTTTTGCCGCCTCCATGTCTGAACGAGCGAGCAAAACATGCGTTCGTTTATTTAATAAAAACACCCCCTGGCCACTCGCATGCGTTTATTTATTTAATAAAAATGCCCCCTGGTCGCTATTTATTAGATTAATCGAGTACATCGAACAGTGTATGAACTGCTCGCTATTCTTGTGGTTGGTTTTTCCTACCACTATACTGCGAGCAGTTCTGACTATAAGACAACCAAGTGACGTGGTCAATGACGCTGCTGTATTAATTATGCACACCCATAAAATGCCCGCTTTGACCTTTAAGCACGCCTGCGTTCTGATCTCCACTCCCCGTTTTCAAGCACCTTCCCCTGTTACCACCCACATACGTCTCATTCTGTCACTCAAAATAGCAGGCATTCGCTATATAGCGAACAAACGATTTTCGGCCGCGCTGACTGGTTCGCGCATGCGTACTAAAATCCATACACATGCACAGATGTGCAAATATCGCTCGGAACGAGCATACTGCCGCTTATGAGCAGCTCATGAATGAGGTCCTATGTCCCGTTATAGTTACGCAGCTTAGCTTTGTTTTCACAAAATGATTTGCTGGTCCGGTTTCCTGAGAATAAAAAGTTCTAGTTGCGGCTTGTATCTGATGGCTTGTTTGCATCAGTAGCAAAGGTAGTTGTTGTACCAGCAGGTTGATATTTAAAAGGTTGGAAGCCACTTGTCTCATCACATAGGTAGGATGCCAAGGTGGGGCATTCCGTTTCAAAAGTCAGCAGCATCTGGTGAGAGGTAAATATAGATCCCTTTATGCATTTCTCTGTGCAGGTACAAAGGACGGTTTCATCAGAAGGTAAGTATCAGTTAGTAACTAGTTACTCTATTATTGCTCGGTGACACTGCCGGCCAGACCACATTTTATCATCCACGTATTTATGACTCTGCAGGTGGTCCATCCACACTCCGCTGCTCCGCAGGGGTGCTTTGTTGTCCATAAAGGGGTGCTATGTCGATCATCAAGGGGCTGCTGCCTCGTCCAAGGATGCTTTTCCCCAGTCTAAAAAAAATAAAAATGAAATAAAATTTTCATTTCTCAAAAAATATAAAATAAATATATAGATTTTTTTGTGTTTGTGTTAACAACTTAGCTGTGCTGTTATTGTTCGGTGATACTGCCAGCCAGACCACAGTTTATCATCCACGTATTCTGACACAATAAGTCGTAACGCAGTGCGTTATCCTTATTCATAAAAAATATTGTGACACTAAGTGGTAGCTCAGTGTTTTAGTCATAAAAAATCTTGTGACACTGTGAGTGGTAGCACAGTTTAATATTCAACTTTTCACTTCTTTCCTCAATTGTGAATAAATTATTAGTCCACATGCCGACTACAAGACCACAACAAAGTGCTAAATAACATGTGTAATATATAAAACATAATGACATCACTGTAAGTGGCAGCGCAGTGTGTTATTCTTTTCTTATTCATTCAAAATCTTGTGACACTGTATGTGGTAGTACAGTGTGTTATTCTTGTCTTATTCATAAAAAATCTTGTGACACTGTAGATGATTGATACCGCAGTGTAATAATTAAAATTAGTACAAATTGACGTGTGTGCTGTACCCCACTTCATTCATGTTTGTTGATATGGAGAATGATCAGTTGAGAGGAGAGCTTGAACCACATAGTAGTGCTGGAGCTGCTACCAGTGCCACTAGTCCTTCTACATCATCTACTAAAGCCGATGCCCAAGGACATACAGGGCTTAAGTCAGGGCATCTAAAATCAAGAACCAGTCTTTTACAGTGGTAAAGAAAAAAACATCAAAGGGAAAGTTAGCTGCAGAAAGACATAAAATTGGCAATATGCCTTTCACCAAACGAAGTGGCAAGGAAAGGCTAAGGCCTTTGCCTTTATGTATGACTGGTAGTTCTGCCTCTTATGATTATGTAAGCACAAGTGAACATATTTGTGTAGCTGATATTAATAAGGATGTTGTTGATGAGGATGTTGTTTGTGTATATCAGGCACCAGTGGAAGAAACAGTTGTTGCCCATGATACAGAAAATCCCATTGTCATGCCTGGGCACAAGACAAATAAATCCACTTCTTATGTGTGGAACTATTTCTACCCAAATACAGACAACAATTGTCAAGCAATCTGTACACTTTGTAAATCCAGAGTAAGTAGAGGTAAGAACCTTAACCATCCAGGATCCTCCTCCCTGTTACATCATCTGCAGTGCATCCTTCTAAAAAGCTTTTAAAAATTCAGAAACTTTAGCTTAAAAAGTACCAACAAGCAGTCCAGCAACAGCTAACCCTTCTCTCTGCTAGATCCAAGCACCTGCCATCTTCACCACCAACACCGTCATCAACAATATCAATCATGAAGTGGATGGTTTGTTTGGGCCCCCACAAAACAAGCTACCAATTGGCAGCTGACATTGCTGGTAATGATCTCTATGTGCACAAACTGGCTTTACAGAGGCAAGATGTTGTCACCATCATCATCCAATTCCTCACCCTTATCAGTGTATACATCATCTTCACACAACATTAATTTGTCCCCGCTGGAATCCACCATTACAGGTGCCTCTGTAATTTTTGGATGTAATTGGCATAGAATTTGTAGTTCATTTTGATGGACGTCATCTTTTCCACACTTTGAGGTAGTAGCCTTCTATGCCGATCGCTGACATGGTTCCTTGCTGTGCTGAAATCTCTTTCTGAGTACACACTGGAGGGTGAGCAGCTCAAGTAAAACAAAGCCAGTTTGTGCAAGGGCCTCCAAATTGCCTTTTTTTTGGCCAGTAGTCAAACGGGTTGTCTGACATGCCTATTTGGATGCTATCATTCAAAAATTAAAAATAGTTCTCAACCATTGTTTGAATGGTGACCATATCAGATGGAGTCATGGTAGAGGTCTCATTAAGTGTAGGCAATTCTTTTAGACCAGACCAGATGTCAAAACTTGGTTGTGTTGACTCATCTGCATCAGCAGTGGGTCTTTTGGGAAAGTCTAGTTTTTCTCGGCAGATGCATTTGCTGGATAAACTGAAGGATAAGCCATCGCTGCATTACATGCTCAAGTGGCAGCTGACAATGTGCTTACCAACAGCTTTTTGCATCTCTTCAGATCTGTGTCCATTGGGAAGAAACACACAATGTATGACTTAAACCTTAAATCTTAAATCCAGCGTTTTCTCTGTTCAGCTTGTCTACATATCTGTGGTTAAGTGAATAGTGGGTACAATGGCATTTTGGAGGCCACTAATTACATTTTTTTAACATCCCTGTACAGGTTGGGAATTGCTCTTCTAGTGAAGTTGAATCTAGATGGGATATGGTAGCAGGGACACAGGACCTCAATTATCTGTCTAAAACCCACTGCATTATTGGCGGATATTGGACGCACATCTACTATGAGCCATACGCTCAAGGATTCTTCTGGGGCAAGGACTGATATGAATGATTTAAATATTTTTTGTAAATGCCTCCCTCCTCCCTCATAAATTTGCTTCGGAATAAAAAAAATTTAATTAAATTTACTACCAATCAACCCTTCTTGGCCCTGCCTTCTGCTACATTCATACTCCATCTTCCTTAGGCCTCCTGATTAATGAAAATATATGTTTCCTTATGTGCCATGTTGGAAGTTGAACTGCCACGTGTTTGTGCCACTCACTGCTGCCACTTAGCTTAGTCACCTAGCTAGCTTGGTGCACATTTTGGGCCTAAACTGGATAAAAACAATATTGTGAGCTGTGAGGTGGCCAAAATTTACTGGAAACAAGTGGAAATTAATGTTATTGAGGTTAATAATACTGTAGGAACAACAGAAAGCTCAAATTATGTGATTTTAGCCGTTTTTATCAATTTTAACAAAAAATACAGATCCAAAACCAAAACCAAAACACTCAAGGGCAGATTTGGCAAAACCAATCCAGATCAAAAACACGAAGGAGATACAAATCCAAAACCAAAACACGGGGTTCGATGCACATCCCTAGTCATTGCAAGAGTAAAATTTAAAAAATATATACTGGAATGAATATAAACTAATCAGGATTACTAAATAACATCGGCCTGTGGTGGAATTTGAACTCTGGACCACTGCTATGTAAAGCAATTGCCTTAACCACAAGGCCATAAGGCTTTCACAGCTGTACACTGTATGCAGTACACTTTTGTAAATTAATTTGCATTTGCAGTTGTGACGTACTCATGTGAACTCATTAGCTGCAAAAGTATTGGTTATGTACTGTATACAGTATAGTGGTTTCAAGGGCAAACTACAAGTAAATTATTGAACACAGGCCCTCATTCAGAGCCGTACGCTCTGAGCAGAGCGCACGCTCTGAATGAGGGCCGGGCTCCATTTTCATGGAGCGTCCTCCAGGACGCTCGTATAGCTGTGGGTCACCACCCACAGGCTATACGAGCGTGCATTGTGATGGTCGCGATGGTCGAGACCATCGCGACCATCGAATTTGCGAGCCGGAGCCTGCGGTTGAGGTTTTCAACCGCAAGCTCCGGAGTGATTTTGGCTCTATCAGAGCCAAAATCACTCCCACTGACATCACTAGTGATGTCAGTGGGCCGGTTTCTGATGGGAGGCGTTCCCATGGGAACGCCCCCGTCTGGGAGGCACGCCCCCGGCATGCCCACCAAAGGGGGCATGCTGTCAATCAACATTGACAGCACGCCCCCTTTGATCGGACACAATGAGCGAAGGACTTTCCTTCACTCGTCGCGTCTGGCACATGCGCACGACGGAGCTCCCTCCGTCGTGCGCATGCTCAGTCCATAACATCGACCCACTTGCGAGTGGACAGCCGCTCGCGAGTGGGTCTGAATCAGGCCCACAGTCCCCTTTTAGTGGTCATCATGATTTATTCTCATTTCACTAAAAGCTGTGGGTGCATCTTAACAACACAGCCATTACAGTACTGTGCAGGACAGTATGTGTACTCATTTGCATCTCGTTTAATGAGCTTCTGCAATATTATTAAAAAGATTGGTTGTGCAAACATGCAAAATGCAAATACTGTTCTGCTTACACTGCAGTAGTATCCTGTATGTGATTGGTCCACTTGCCAGGGATCAACATCCACGTCTACAGTATGGAATTCAGTAGTGTAAATTTGATCAGTGGAGCACTCACCACCCAGCGGTTAAGCGGTGTATTGCATGCTGTGGATTCTCTTACATTGTAGAATGCCACGGTATGCTACAGTAAAGCCATCACACACAGGGGCTGAACTATGGGAGACAATGGAGGCACCTCAGGCCGGGCGCTAGCACTGAAGGGGCACCTCATCCATTGCCAACAATATATTCATTCCACTTAGGGCTGTAACTATGTACTCAGAGAGTACCGTCATGGATGCCCAATACATGGCACCTCTACCCGCCACCTGAGAAGCCACCATACACTAGTGGAGAGCTCCATGTCAGACCATCAGCTGCCGCCTCCATCTATCTATAGCCTGTCCCTACTCATTGTTGTCGCTGCTCCTCAGCAGCTTCTGTTGTCAGTGTGACATGTCCGGTACCCCCTTCACTTACAACTCTCTGTCTCACTCCTCCATGGCATGCCTATAATCTGTGTGCAACTACGGGTGTAGCTACTTGCAAAATGCTAAATTACAGGGTCATCGGCTGTGGCGGGGGGCACCAAATTATAACTTGCCTCCGAGCATCTGGGATGTTTACACCACTGATCACGCAACCTTACAAGGCCCGACTCAGAAGCCTGAATGTCGTGCTATTAGCAGCAAGCTAGCTAAGCCTATCTGTATTTGGCTGCAATATATAATTTCTACTTACAAGAGTAAAGTTAGGGCATTATTACATTTTTGGCTCCCTGAATTATTATTCTGTGTACGGCTATGTAAAAAAATAAAAATGTAAAAACTAAAATCTTCAATTGAAATTTTGCCTTGACTTTTAGCAAGGACATTTTATTAAGTGCTTTGTATGAGTAAGCTCTTAATGATTGGGTTTCAGGAGCACCCATGGATTAATGTGATATTTCTGAAGCAGTGTTCATTTTAGAATACTCTTTAATTTTATCCTTTTGTTGTGCTAATCAGAGATTATTTTAACCTTGTCATTCTATATAGTCTTCTATTGCTTCTCATTCAGATATTGTATATAGAAAAAACAATAGACAAATGATGTATAATGAATCAAATTAATGATGCATAATTAACAGCAAATCAAGTTTACCAGAAAGTTACCAATCAAGAGTGAATTCTAAGGATTTAAACATAAATAATATTTTATTTTATGCTGGTGGTGAAAATATTTATATCCTGGCTGCTCCTAATATTTCATGAATAGGATATTATTATACTAGTATTGTGACATTGAAAATTAAAAATGGTATAATTAAGCCATAATCAGGCCAGAAATTTTAAGATGACCATTTTAAGTTTATCCGAACACTCACAATATGAAATATATATTAAATTAACTAACACATAAGTGAAACATGAAGTTAAAAATTGTATAAATGTTGATGATATTAATCGCTCCTATTATCAATCATTAACATATCTTACAGTATCTGTAGAAAGCATTCTTATGTCATAAACAGTACAACAGTCCCATCACAGCAGTCCCATACCAATATCTCCTCATTACCATATCTCATCTGTAGAAAATATTTCCATATCAGAGCAAAGTAAAGAAAGACCATCTTTAGAAGTTGTGACAAACAGGGTGATTTGTCCCAATCTGCAGACTCATGCTAAAGACAGGGTTAATTCCTTATACAGTATGCACACAGAACACATCTATACAGGTGGATTACAACTATCTTGTGTTGGGGTCAGGGTGATCAACGCTGAGTTAGTTGGCCGGTGACTAGAGAGGAACAATAGTGTGTAGTTAGTGACAGGGTTGCGGGAATACTTTTGCTAATGTGATACTGTAAACAATGATGATGCTGTGATGCTGTCTGTTCCATCCTGACAATCATGACATTCCTAAAAAAAACTACAGGAAGCTGGTTCAGCAAGATGTGTGTGGACATTCAATTATTACCTTTTTTGCCACAATGTGTAAATTATAATTTATAATCTGTTCAATCTACTCCTATGTATCAGAGATCACGTAGGAGGTGCTAACTAGGCAGCTGATTACACACAACGAATTAAATTGAGCTACCTACAGTATAGTAGGTGCACTAACTGAACATAACAGATTATTAAATAAAACATAAAAACTTTTATTGACATTAATTATAATAAGATAATTTGCTATGGCTTGATGTGGAAAAATATAAAAATTTTGGGTAAATAAAAAGTATTATACACACTAAGGAAAATTATGCCCAGTTGTAGCTATACATAAAAAATGAAAACAGGGGCTAGAACTTCTGTACGCAATCTAAAAAGTAGAAAATTGTTAGGTTTGGTAGTATGCTGTATGCAAAAACACATTCATTTGCATCCGTGAATAGGGATCCATCTGATTCAGAATCAGATCCACTGTCATTAATTCCTACTTTTCCCTCAGCTGTTAGAAAATACAATCCTACAGTAAGTGATGTATATTCTATAAATGTATTTTGTTTTCATTTTAAAAATGTGTTTTTGCAACACATTGTATGGAGTATTGTTACCATTTTTTGTAAGCACTATACATTTTTTGGTATATTAAATTTAAAATGTAATGTTTTCTGTCACTATGCTCTAAAATAATTCATTATCCTATTGAAGATAAATATAGCTGGGCCTGGTTAACTGTTGAATGTAGGAGTGCAAAGTGTTTAAACCTATTGAGTGCTAGTTAAAGAATTGTTAACCCTTTACTACCAGGAAGCATAGCGTTTAATGAGTGTCTGCGTTTATGTTTTCACTGACCTGGACTACTGTACATTGAGTGATGGCAGTATGAATAGTTAAATGGCTGTGAGTATACCGTTTTGGAATATATCTGCTAATGGAACTAAAGCATGATGATATTCAATTAACTGTATCATCATATTTGATCTGTCACTCATCATCATCATCTTGATAATGATGACCATTTTTTTATTCATTTATTTTCTAAAATAAAATCTAAAAAAACATTACCATGGCAGCTCTCATAGCCTAATTTGGTAGTGGCAAAATTGGGGGGGCATGCAGTGTGAAAGGCTTAGTGTCAGTAATTCTACCCATATAGAGTGGCTTCAATCTGATTGGTCAGTGAATATGCAAAGCACCCATGATTGGTTAAAAGCTGTTCCATATGGTTTGCAACACCAGCCTAGGCTGTGAGTGTTTGTGCTGCCAACTGTTTTTTGAGATATGCCATTTTAGTTTTTTTTACAGGGCCCCTTCCCCACTCAGTCATGTATTATAATCTGTGTTAGTGCAGCCTTCTGGAACTGGGGCAAGCAACCCTGTCTTCTACCCTTTAGTAATTGTCCACATCATCATTAACAATGAAGGTAAACATTAGTTTATGTGCTTCAGTTGTGCTCTTTTGCTCTCTTGTGGTTTTGATCACATTTTAGAGATACACAGCTTACTGTGATAAGATGCATGAAAATTATATAATTGCTGTTGTACTGTTTTAATGTTTTTCCTTTTGTATGTATCTTATGGGCACTGTTACCTGCTGTACCCCTACCTCTCTGGTTTCTCTTTCTGAACCTTCCTCCCTCACTAAAACCTCTGAACTTAAAAAAAAAAAAAACAGTTTTAAACTCATGAATGATAAAAAATTTACAAGCAACTATCAATAAAGACTCTGAAAAAGATGTTATGAACTTTAAAATCCATAAGGGTACCACAGTTATTTAATAACTGCAAATTAAAGATTTAATACACATCTCTTATTACAAGAATTTTAACAAAAAGATACCAATTGATCCTGACGTGTTTAAAATTAATGTGGAACCATAATCTAAGTCATGTAAGAAATGATTGACTGTTACTCACCTCTTTAAATAAATTAAAATGTTAATTTGCATTTCAAAATACAACTATATCATTCTAAAGTTTCCAATGTAAAATAATTAAACTAGATAAGTTTTATAAGATTTTAAGAATTGATATAAAATACACATTTTAGACTGTTTATGTAGAGATATAAGCCAAGTGTTTCATGATAAAAATATACAATAAATAATACACTTTGAAAATTCACAGTGATACCACAGTCAGTTATAACTACCAAAATAAATAATTATTTATCATAGTATTGTTGATCAATTGATAATAAATACAGATAACTGTTTTTGAGTTGATGATCAGCAAGGTCATCTCTTCATGTGGGCAGTTATCCAGGGGACCCACAATTCTAGGGGCCAGAGCCATTCCCCTCCAGTAGATTGCAGCTGCTGCCTCTTCACATCAAGAGAGATGGCTCTGGATAAATCTAGGGGAAGCTGCAGCATGCAGCTCCTACCAGGCAATTTCAATGGGGTCAAAATATAATAAGATGTGTTTCAAAGCAGAGCTCCTTCCTCACTGCAAAAACTGAAAAGGCAGGAGGAGTAGCACTGAACACCTCAAAAACAAACTTCTTTATGAATGATATACCCTTTTCTCATCTCTTCGAAAATGCAGTTTAAATAAAATATTCACACTCCGTATTAACCCACCAAGTGTTTGGTTTAAAGGATATTCTCCATAGGGATCCTCCTTTCTTTTTTCTATCACACCCCACAGTCAAATTCGTTTTTTCAATGAAAAAAAAGACACAATGTATAGTGCAACACTGTTTCTATTAAGAATAAATATGTAGTACATAAACATTTAAAAAGAAAACATATACAACATGAACGTATTAACAAAAGATGTAAATATCCCCTACCAGATATAAGGAGTCAGAGGGCATTTTAATTAGATGTTCAAAGGGTCCTCTAATTCATCTGCCTGGCAACCCCTCATTCTCCTACTCCTGACTGGTCACCATAGTGTTGCTCTCTACTCAGCACCTTACCTTCAGTAGCAATATCTTTTTCAAAGGGCAATGAGGAGAGTGCAGTGCTGTATCTTATTTATCCCCTTAATGTCCAATCCACTTAATTGTAAATTGTACCAAGCTGGTCATGTTGAGTCATATGCGGAATGCAAACCTGAAGTTCTGTGCATTGTGTTCAAGTGCTACTTCCAGTTTCCTATATCTCCCTTAAAGGTACCAGGAGCACAAATTGGAACTTTGGTTTGTTCCATTTGCATTCCAGTACCTCTACTGGTTCCTGTTTCTCATTCACAAGTACAGTACCCGAAGCACAAACCAGAACTCAAATGCATTCCACCTGTATTCTGTCTAATGGAATGCCGATGGAATGCATTGGAGTTCTGATTTGCACTCCAGTTTGAGTTACAATTTCACAATGCTGAGGAAATGGTATATCATTTACTATGAAGTTCTCATGGAGTGCTGAGAGCTGACTGGCTGGGTGATGTACTCTTTCCTCGGTCCCATCTCTCGATAGTCACAGCCTGCAGGTAAGGTGAAAAAACATTACCATTAAGTGAATGAGTGGGCAGGCTAGCAGCAGCCATGTACACAGTGGTAAAGGCTCTACAGCTGTTGTGAATCTACAAGTCCCAGCATACCCTCCCATGGAACATATAAGCGAGAAATTCCCATAATGCAAAAAAACTCTATAGCTGCCAGATACGTTAATGTAGGCCCACTGTAACCCACACATAGAAATCTAAAATAACAAGATAATGAACCTTAGTGCTAGAGGTAAAACAGAATGAAACAGATATATATAAATATATATATATATATATATATATATAAAATAATTGTAACAGTGTGTCGTTTTCATTTTGTCACAGCAAACTTTTATCCTAATACTAAACAAATGCAGCCAGTCTGGTGTATTTCAAGATTGCTGAAAAATATCTCTAAGAAGGTTGATCTTCTTATTCACTGGATCTTCTTATGATATTTTTATGCAATAAACTCACATATATATCAGTACACCATGTCTATAAAGTTATCTCTCATAACCTTTCATCAGGAGGAAAATTAATAAAATTAAAAAGTTATCTCTTACTTTTCCCATAAACATGGAATAAAACATTTACATATGTGCAAGAAAGGCTTTTACCATATAAGTTTCTTTAGGCTTCAGTATGTTCACTCCTCTCAGACTACTGATTTCATGGAGCCTGTTAGATTTATTCATGTGTGTTCAAATTGCATCTGATATCACCTCTCTCCAAATCACCCTCCGAAGTCCAAAGGTTTTTTTTTTTACTTTAAAAGGGAGAAGAAAGGCCAATGTAATGAATATGGTAATGTATTCGAACCCCACACTGGGACTTAAAAAGGTTAAAACTACATGTATAAATAGATACAATTCATAAACAAGAGAGCAAGAGGACAAGACTCCATATATATGTAGAGCTGAGGCTATGCACAGTCTCTGAGCAGTCCCAGGATCTCAGCTCAGTGGTTTCAGGCTGCAGCCCCAAGCTTATTGAAGTTCACCAGCACACCCGTGTCCTTCTGATCTTCAGTCATTTATTGGCAGTGGAATCAATGTATTTCGAAGTGGACCTCCTTTCTTAAGATGTGCTGTTGTTTCCAAAGAATGCGGAATATATACATTCTTTTCCATTCTTGATTACCTAAAGATAATGTATTTCTCCTATTTTCAGCAGTACCCTATAATCTTAAATTAACATGGATATAACAAATGCATTTACATTTAAATCTTATGTTTAACAATAGCATTCTATCAGGATCTTTATTAGAGGGACCTCTAACAAGACCACAAATATATTGTTAAATAGATATACTGTAGCATACTGTAAACTATATTTACAATAATGCTAACTGTAATACATGTAATACTGTTATATAAAAAATGTTAAATAAAAGTACATTATACCATCATCATAAAGTGAATAAAATTAATTACATCAACAAAGATAAAATATTAATAAAAATAACCACATGCTGTGTTATACATATAAAATCTGGCATTACATAAACGTATGCTTGTCTAAAAGCTGATAAACTCCATATAAAATATACTTCCCTCCAAAAAAAGGGAATGAAAAGTGATAGAAAAGGAGACACAAATATTATAAATGTTAATCAATGTTACAGGCTGACATATCAACCTTAAAAAATGGGTCAATCTTATATAACTATAAATAAACCTAAATGTCATAAATAAGAAGTTCACAGAAACCATTTAGTCTCAAACTACATATTAAGACCATTTGGCGGTTAAAGTTTTGTATTGATATCTAGTTTTCATCTCTAGATGTGTCTTGTGTTCTCCATTTTCCTTGGACTATACCTATTCCACTGAAAGATTTCAAATATTTAACCTCCCAATTGTTTGTCTCTTTAAGATGCAGTGACACACTGTGCTTATCATAGCCTCTTTTTATATTACGGACATGCTCTGCAAGATGATCCTTTAGGGTTCTCCCTGTCTTTTCTATGAACTGGCCTCCAATAAATATAGTCGCCATCCTGGTGCACACAATGCAAGCAGTCAGATTCCCTGTGCCAGAATCCAGACATCAGTCAGAATCCCAATGGCTGTGATCCTGATGGAGAGTATTAGGGTTAGTGCTATGGTTTAGGGATAGACACTAGGTGGAGGATTAGGGTTAGGATCCAGGAGGTTTATGCTTAGAGTAAGACTGGGGGGGGTGGTTAGGGTTAGGCTGTGGTAAAGAGAGGGTTAGGGATAGGCTGTAAGAAAGGTGGTTAGGGTTAGGGTAGGGTTAGGGGAAGGGTTAGAATACTTACCTGCTTGTGTCATGATTTCCACCATCCGGATTACACTGTTGGATCTCTGAACGCCAGCACTCTCAGCACCAGGATCGCATACCCAACCCAGCTCTTGCATATACATTCTAAGAGATAAACTACATTCTTACTGTGACATGTAATAAAAGTTGTCACAGTATGTCTTTAATGTCACATTAGATTTATACTCTTTAATCTTTTCTCAGCTTTGCAATTTCTGCACATATAGTAATGCATGTCCTGCAATGATAAATCCCTTTGAGGTAATAGTTTTATGTATCACTGGACCTGACAGGGTACTCCTCACTAGAAAATGTTTGAGATTTTCTGCCCTACGGTATATAAATATTGGTTTTTCAGATATATATTCTTTAAGAACTTAATCTTTGTTAAGTACTGCTCAATGTTTACCAATTCATTTTTCCGGTTGTTTGTGTTGGTTTGTATACCTGGTAATAAAAGCTAATTTATTGGAGTTCATCTTAATCATTTTCTCTTGTCTATTCATGACTGTTGTTCTTTCTATCTCTCTACTTTAATTAAAGTTTCCTGGACTACCTCTGATTCAGAGCTTTTTTTGATCTTTCATAATCGAAGCCTGACTATCATATACTTCCAAATCTGAACAATTCCTTCTAAGTCTCTGGAACTGACTAATGGGGATACTTTAGATCCAATTGAAATAATGGTGGTTGCTCCCGAAATTAATCATTGCAGTTTGTAGGTTTTATTTTTTTTGTCATTATACTGTCATTCACTACATATATGGTGAGGTCTCAAAAGTTCACTTCACAATCGATAATTTGAAAACCAAGTTTTATATTTTTCTCATTGGAGTTCAGATAAGAGCAGAACTGTTCCAAAGTAGCCCTTTCACCCCATCCAGATGCACAGGATGCCATCTATATACCTTTTCCACAGCACCAGACTGGCTACCAACTAATATGCTGCCCACACTGAACTCTCCTCCCTGAACTCTGTGTCTTAAATAGGTTGGCATAGCTGGAAACCATTCCATTTTCCATCACTCTTCTTATTTTTGGACAGTAGAAAATAACTTTATACCAACAAAAAGTTGTTTTGTAGGATCAGCCAAATCCTTTCTGGGATGAATTGTTTGTAATCCAAAATGAAATCCTCCTTATCTAGATGGTATCTGATTCCCATTTCTAATAACAGAACCAGCTTCTTTAAGATACTGTATGATGACTTGGCTTTAATTACCAAAGGTTGAATCTGCTAATTTAGAAAATATGATAAATTGGAGGGTATTGAATTAATTCCCACCAGGAATTAACATCAGGCATCCTTGCGTTTTTTTTAAACATTTTTGTGAACCTTAGTTAGGATGTAGGAAGGAGGTAGGCCGATACAAGCCCATTACCGTAGAGGGAAATGAGCATCCAGTTGGGTTTCCCATCGGTGTTGGCGGGTACCCTTGTGGCATCAGAGATCTCTGCAGTCACCACATCTTTCTTCTATCTGTAGTTACCGTTATCCTGATCCTCCAGCCGTCTGTCCACTGCCTTAGGGCACACAGACGGTTCTAGGGTTGTCAGCAGAGGCATCTCACATACTTACCTCTCTTACTATTTACACATACAGATTGGGTTTTTGAAGCACAGATATGTCTGTAATTCTGTCGTACACTTAACCATTTGAGAGTGTATGTACGAGTGTTATTGCTTTTATTTTAAAGATTTTAGAGACCTGTGTGTTTTACAGATTTTTCATAGCATATAGCAGATCTTCTTTTGCCTTGTTCTTTCTAAAATGTAAACCCTGATGGGTTATAAAGATTGTAAAAATGAACCATATAATGTATAAAATATACTCATTTATACGTTACTCACTCAGATGGGTGTCTGTTTGACTTTGACTTCAGCCTTATTTTAATAAACTTGTTTTTTTCAACCCATTTTATTGGGGACACCTATGCAATATTTCTTATCTAGTAGGTGCTTTGTGTTTCTTAAATTTGTATGTTGTATTGTAGTGTATTTCTGATTACATTTTTGTTTAGTAACAATTGTGGTCATAAAAGTCTTTTTTAATCATCATTCCATTAAAAGTTATATTTTATGCAACATTGTAATTACATCATTTGAAGCAGTGCCTCCACAAAGGGTCCTTATTTTTCTAGCACTGTTGCCATTTCTCTTTGGTAACAATGCTATATAGAGTAGCAGGATGTAGATCACAAGAATTGATGGTTTCTTTGTTCGCATAAAATTCAAATCCTCTTCTGTAGTCACCCTTTTGTACATGTACAAACCTAAAAAGACTTCTAATTTGTTTTGAATACACATGGTGGAGTCACCTCTCAATTTCTTGTATGTCTGCTGATTAGATAACTGTCTCATATTTTCTGTGTTACAATCATCTCTGTTTAATATCACAACTCCACCCCCTTATCTACTGGTTTTATAACTATTTGATCATTCTTGTTAAGATCCTTAATTGCCTTTCTCTGTCCTTTTGTAAGATTACGTTTTTTTATTTTTTTAAAGTTGTTCTATCCAGATCTTCATTCACTAATATTTCAAAAGTGTCTACATAAACAATTTCTTATAATGAGGGGAAAATTTTGAGTTTTTTTCTAAAAATGTTTTACCAATGGTCAAAATCTTTATTATCTTTATTCTCAATCCATGCAAAAAATCTCTTTAGGGATAATTTTCTTATGAATTTTTGTAGATCTACAAATTCTTCAAAATTATCTAATCTATTTGATGGTGTAAACTTCAAACCTTTTTCTAAAACCGCTTGTTCATCTTGTGTTAAAACATGACTACTAATAGTATAGACCTTAGCCTTTTGGAAGTATCTCCTATGTTTTGTTTAATCTCTTATTTTGTATAGGTAAATCATCCTGTGCTGTATTCCTATATTTCTTTCTTTTTTAGATAGATTTAAGTGGATACTTCCCCTTTTTCCCTGCTTGGTAAATTGTTCCAGTTTACATTTTTGGGTGTATCCATTAGCTTCCTAAAAAATGTTTATTCTTGTTGCTATAGTCTTTCCCTCTTATTTGCTCATACTGATTATAAGAAGTGGAGTGAAGGTCCTCTCTATTGGGGTAGGGGTGATGTTTCCTAAGAGGGCATTCAGAAAATTTTGGCATTGTGGTTCCTTCCTCTGATGGTGCTGATTATACATCTCTATGGATCTTTGTCTATTTACAGAATCAACTTTCCATCTACAGTATCCCTTTCCTCATTTGTGTTTGAGTGATATACTTTGTCTCTTCTAATCCTATTGCTGGCATTTTTGATAATTCCTCCTATGCTGGGTACACACTGGCCGATATATTGGCCAATCAATTGATTGGCCAATATATCGTTCCCCCGTCGGCCAGTGTGTATAGACGATATGTCTGTGAACTACGTTGTTCACAGACATATCGCAGTGGCTGTGCTGCACAGCCAATGAACAGATATGTCTGCAGACATATCTGTCCATCGGCAAGTGTGTACGGGCGATCAGCTGAGGGGTGCAGATAGGGGAGAGCCGTGAATGGGTAATACTTACCCGGCTCCGGCACAGCTCCCCATCCACAGCAGCCCAGCACCTGCTGCTGTGTGCTGAGCTGCACTGGGAGACTGTCCGAGGCTGCTAAAGCAGCAGCCCGAGCAGTCTCCAATGCCAAAGCAGGGGAGCGATATTGCTGATCGTGCCTCCCTTTGGCTGTGTGCTGGGCTGAGGGGCACACAGAGCCCCCCTCCCCAGCACAAAGCGCCGACTCGGAAATGTGTTTTTTTTTTTCCAAGGGGTGTGGCCACACCTTTCATGATTAGGCCACACCCCCTATGTGTCCCCAGTCCGGCTCGACCTGCTGCAGCAGCAGATGATGATCATTCAGTGTGTATGAACGACCATCATCTGCAGATATATCTGCAGATCACTCGATCTGCAGATATATCTGTCAAGTGTGTACCCACCTTTAAAATGATCTTATTTATCTGTTTGTTTTTTCTTTCCCTCTTTGAGGGCTTTCTTTATAACCGGTTTGTTTTCTTCTTTGATATCTTACCTGATTTTACCTGATTTCTAAAGTCCCATCTTTGAAAGGACAGAGAAAGGCAATTAAGGAACTTGAAAAGAATGATGAAATAGTCGTAAAACCAGTAGATAGGGGGGTGGAGTGGTGATTTTAGACAGTGATGACTATAATGCTGGGTACACACTGAAAGATACATTTACCAATCAATTGATTGTCCAATATATCTGCTGCACGTCGGCAAATGTGTTCCCGCATTATGTCGGTTCACTGACACATCGCATTGGCTGCGCTGCACAGCCGATGGACAGATTTGTCTGCAGACATATCTGTCCATCGGCATGTGAGTACAGGCGGTCAGCAGACCATCCATACACACACAGCGGCAGCCGCGAGGAGGGGGACCGGACCCACCCCCGACCCGTGCACCAGCCACCAGGTCCCGCCCCCCGGCTGCCGGAACCCTAGGGCACAAGCAGATGATGGCCAGTCAGTGTGTATGAATGACCATCATCTGCAGATATTTCTGCAGATCACTCGATCTGCAGATAAATCTGTCAGGTGTGTACCCACCTTAACACAGAAATTATGAAACAGTTATCTCATCACCAGACATACAAGAAATTGAGAGGTGACCTCACTATGAGTATTCAAAAGAAATTAGATGTCTTTTTAGTTTTTTTAGGTTGTTATATGTCCAAAAGGGTAATTAGGGAAGAGGTTTTGAATTTTGTGAGAATAGAGAAACAATCTATTCCTATGATCTACATCCTACTTAAAGGTCCACAAAAATGTTGAAAAACCTCCTGGATGCCCAATAATGGTGGGAATTTATTCAATAACCTCCAATTTATCATATTTTCTAGATCATCAGACCCAACATTCATTAATTAAAACTTAGACATATCTTAAAGATACTTAAGTTAGTAAAATGTTAATTGAAGTTAAATGGGAACTTTGGTTATTATTTATTAACAAGTGATGTCACAGCACTGTATATAAATATTAAACATGTTTTTGGCTTAGAGGTAGCCAGATACCATCTTGATAAGGATGATTACACTTCAGTTTATAAACAATTCATCCTAGAGAGGATCTGGTTGATCCTACTAAACAACTTTAAAGATACTTTCTACTTTTCACAGATGGGATTGGTTCTCAGCTATGCCAACCAATTTATGGCATATTGGGAGGAGAGTTCAGCGTGGGCAGGATAGCAGTTGGGAGTCAGTATGGTGCTTTAAACAAGATATACAGATGACATCTTAAGGGGTAACAGGGCTACTTTGGAACAGTTCTGCTCTTACCTGAAATCCAATGAGAGAATAGATCTTAGTTTTAAAATGATCAATTGGGAAGTTAACTTTTTAGACCTCAACATAAGGTAGAGAATGATAATATAATGACAATAAATTAAAAATAACCTACAGATTGTAATGTATATATTAAATTAGATAGCAGCCTCCATTACAATTGGATCTAAATTATCCCCAAAAGTCTAGAGACTTAGAAGGAACTGTTTGGATTTGGAAGTATATGATAGTCTGGCATTGGTTATGAAGGTTTAATTTATCAAAAAAAGCTCTGATTTAAAGGTAGAAAGCTTTAGTTAAATGTAGAGGGATGGAAAGTACAAATTGAATCTTGAATAGACAAGAGAAACTGATTAAGATGAAATCCAATAAAGTAGCTTTTATTACCAGGTGTAAAACTCAGCATAAGCAACTGGAAAAATTAATTGGCAAGCATTGGGGAGTACTTAACAAAGATACAGTTCTGAAAGAATACATATCTAAAATAAACACTATTTATATACCACAGAGCAGAAAATCTGAAAAGTTTCTTAGTGAAGAGTACCCTGTCAGGTCCAGTGGTAGATACATTAAAACCATTACCTCAAAGGGATTTTATTGTTTCGGTACATGTACTGTATTATGTGCAGAAATTGTAAAGCTGAGAAAAAGATTACAGAGTATTAACATATTGTTACATTTAAGGCATACTCTACATCATCTGTACTTTTATTACATGTAACAGTAAGAATGTAGTTTATCTCTTAGAGGGGTATTCAATATGAAAGGTTAACTTCCCTGGCGACGTTAACGTTTCATATCGGAGTTTTTTTTCTGCGTAAAGGTATGGTGCGCGCTCCCGCTTATCCCCGTATTCAATATCAAATTAACGAAAACGGGAAACTCCGAAGTTGGATTTGCGTAAAGTTACGAATTTTTCCTTAAAATAATTGTAAGACCCCCCTAAAGTTGTAAAAACATGGGGGAACACTATGGGTACCCCTGTTTTAGCCTTTAATTGAAAGTCGGGGCTTTAAATAGCCGCAGCAGGTGTTTTTTTCCCGACATTGAAGAAGTGATGCAGAAGAGCACTTAGGTTATTTTTTTCGTTTTTTTAAGCGGTCCCATCAAATTTGGGGTACATGAAAATGGGTACTAGCATATTTTGATGTCCCTAAAGTAAGTTTTTAAAAATTCTGCATTTGTGCACCTGCCGCTATAATTCTATTCGAGAAAACACCTGCCGCATACATGCAGAATAGCCCTGAACCTATTTGCTTATTGTTTAACAATTTTTTCCCATTTTTTTTTTACCCCAAGTTTTAAATTAATTTTATGGGGTTTCCCTATTTTTTTTTTAAACTTTTTTTGACATAGTTCTTTTTTTAAATGTTAATCTCAGGGGTGCAGGCTATTTTTTTTAAGCCTGCACCCCTAAACCCCAATTCTGCACTTTTTTTCGACATCTATTTAATGGTGAAAAGTTATCACCGTTTTTTATCAAAGACTTTTCAAAACTGCGATAAGTCTTTGAAATTGAATACGGTGTAAAACTAAAACCAGTGATATTAACGCAAAAAAATTAAAAAGTGCGATATTAATTCAAAAAACGATGTTATCACACCCATATTGAATACCCCTATTAGAATGTATATGCTGGAGCCAGTACATTGGGAAGACAGGGTGAATCCAAAAGGAATGTCTCGCAGAACATGTCCGTAATTTAAAAAACTTATATGACAAGCACAGTGTGTTATTGCAATTTAAAGAGACATACAATTGTGAGGTTAAATGTTTGAAATCTTTCTGTGGAATAGGGATAGCCCAAGGAAATTAGAGAACAAAAGACAATGAGACATCACTAGCACTGCTAGAGCTTAAAACTAGAGTATATATCTTTTAAAAGGGTCTCAAAATAGGGTTGAACCTCTTATTTATGACATTTTGAGCCATTTATTGTTATATAAGATTAACTTTTTTTAGGTTTATATGTCAGCCTGTAGCATTGATTAACATTTATTATTATTTTTGGCTCCTTTTCTTTCCCTTTTCATTCTCTTCTGGGAGGAATATTATTATTATTATTATTATTATTACCTGTTATTTATATAGTGTACACTTATTCTGCAGCGCTTTAAAGAGCATATCTGTCCATTCACATCAGTCCCTGCTCCAGTGGAGCTTACAATCTATATTCCCTACCACATGTACAGGCACATACTTATAAACTAGGGTTATTTTTTTTTAATATATATTTTATATGGAGTTTATCGTCTTTTACATGAGATTAGGTTTATGTGATGCCAGATTTATATGCATAGTACACCATGTGGTTATTTTATTAAGATTTTATCGTTATTGATGTAATACTTTATATTCACTTTTTTAATGATGGTATAATGTATTTTTATTTAAATTTTTTTTGCATAAGACGTATTACAGTTAGCATATATACTCATATTTTACAATATGCAATAGATATTGGTGATCTTATTAGAGGTCTCTCTAAAAGTGATCCTGATAGAATGCTATTGTTGGCTATCAGATGTAAATGTGAATGCATTTGTTATATCCATGTTAATTTAAAACTAATGGGTACAACGGAACATAGGAGAAAGAAATTACCATCAGGTGATCAAGAATGGAAAATAGTTTATACTGTATGCCAGATCCTTTGGAAACAGCAGCACATCTTGAGAAAGGAGGTCCACTTCGAAGCACATTGATGGGACTGCTATGAGCAGAAAGAGATAGACATGCCTGTGAACTTCCATAATCTTGGGGATTGAGCCTGAAACTATTCACGGTACAGGTCAGAGACTTGCTGTCTCCTTTCGTATAGAATATTGTCCTCCTACTCTCTTGTTTATGAATTGTATCTATTTATATATGTAGTTTTAACCTTTTTAAGTCCCAGCTAGAACTTGGGAGGGTGATTTAGAGAGAGGTGATATTACATGAGAATTTAATACACACATGATGAAATCTAACGGGCTCCAGGGATCAGTAATCCAAGCAGGGTGAATATACTGAAGTCTGCTGTAAATAAACCTTTATGGGAACATAAGTGTTTTGTACCATGTTTATGGGAAAAGGAGGAGAGAACGTTTGAATCTAATTAATTTTTATCCTGATGCAAGATTATAAAATATACATTTATAGACATGGTGTACTGATATATGTGAGTTTATTACATAAAAATATCATAGCAAGATCCAGTGACTAAGAAAATCAACCTTCTTAGAGATATTTTTCAGTAATTAGGATAAATGGAATTCACTGTGACAAAAGAAAAAAGAACACACTGTTACATTTCTTATGTATATATACCTGTTTCATTCTGTTTAACCTCTAGTTGTTTCAGATACCCTCCCATCGATCAGGTGATAAATCATGCTGGGACTTGTAGTTTCTCAACAGTTGGAGAGCCACAGGTTGGCCATGTCTGCTCATGACACGTGTTTCTTTATAAAGCCTTGGTGAAACAGGTTTTGTGAGCCCACCCATGGGGGTGCCATTGTATGTACGAAGGACCTCTGCACTATGGTGTCCTGTCCATATGGAGGATAACTTTCACTTCAAAATTTCAGATGTCCTCTCATCCCCTGTGTACACCCCTGATGCATAGCATCAGGGGTGTTTAAATTCTGACAGTAAACATAGCTATTCTCTGAGACACTAATAATGTCTATCATTTCTCATCCAATGCTTTGCATGACAGGAGAAAGTAGATCCTCATTTCGCTAACTACACAGGCTCCAATTCTCCGAATTATTATATTCATATAGGAATAGCATTATTTTACTCCTATCCTCCACAGGTGGGACTGAGGGATGCCTCAGCTACTTATTACCAAGTTTGAATTAATTATTGGACAGTATTCATGTTAGAAATATTTTAATCTATGTGACTAACACCTTTACCATCTTCACTACTATTTTGCCTTCTCAAAGCTCACCTTGTTTACTATAGAGGTGTCTCTGTTTTATACCACATGCACATGACTTGTTCTATTTCTTAATATACAATTGTATTTCCCTCACCTTTTTGTTTACAGATCTATTCTCAGTGTGAGATAGTGTCCTATCATATGTACATTTAGACTATGCTATCACAGGTATTATATGGTTATATATTTCGATTGCATGCATTTAGATTGTACTGTCACAGGTATGTGGTTAAGTGTTTCAATTACATGCAGTTTCAAGACACTTCTCATTTTTGGATCTGTATTTTTTGCTCTTTTTTGTCTTTAATCTCATAGCCAGTACTAGCCATATTTTATGGAATAACTGATACAAATTATATTTTATATTGTAATTGTTTGAATAGATAAAACACCATTACCTTACCCTAGTTACCTTTATACCTCAAAATCTATAATGGGTGCAGGGTGTGCAGTGCACATGAACCCCTGGGTCAATGGGTGCCCTGCACTGCAGAACCAGCACATTCTGCACCCAGAATGGTTTGATTGCAGTGCATCTGTCCCTTCCTCTTTCCAGTGGTGTTATCTTTGTTGTGTTTAATTTAGAAAGATGGTAATAGTAAAGATGATAATAAAAACTATTCCATCTTCAAAACATAAGCTGTCTTCTAATAAAATTGCAAGATGATGCCACTAGCAAAAGGTAGGAGGGACCTGCTGCAAGGACGATGGGAGAACAAAGAGAATCAGTATGTAATACCAACAGATGGGATCCAGGCGGTCAGAATCCCGACACTTTTATCCCGACAGCGTTAACATATCAACACTTGGTGGTCTGTATGCTAACCCTCCCCCTCTCCCTACCCTAAACCTAACCCTCCCTCCCTGGTGCCTGAACCTAACCTTCCCCCTAGTGCCTAAACCTAACCCTCCCCCTTAGTGCCTAATCCTAACCCTCCCCTAGTGTCTAACCCTAACCCCTAAACCTAACCCTATCACATATATAAATATCAGAAAACAATTAAAATATACAAAATTTGTGAAAAAATATGTGCTTAATATTTTTTCACAAATGTATATTTTAATTTTTTTCTGATATTTATTTATTTGTTAATTACACGTCGGTATGAGAGAGTAATCTTGGTTTCGATTTGTAAGCACGGGACACAATACTCTTTTTTATTAGAGGTAATAAAGTACTGTAATGTTTTTGTAATATGACATGTACATGTTTTAGGGTGTCTCACTGTGATTTGAATACACTAATTTTTATAGTTTGACTAGTATTGTACATAGTGATAAGATTGACATGTTCAGGCTGTTTTTATGTGATATTTACACATATGTAGCACAGCACTTTCTTTATCATGTGATATTCACATGTCTTAGAACATTTTTTTGCAGTAGTTTGTATAGTTTGTTTTATATTATATGAGATCACTGTATCGGTGTAGTTAGATGTTTACATTGTTTCCATGGCAGCGCAGCCGAAACCCAGGACGTCGCATCCGGAGGTGCTAGTTAGCGTTTCCAGAAGTGCACAGAGCGGACCAGTGGTCAGCGAGGCCAGGACACACACAGATGCGGCAACATTGGGGTAAGTGCATGTATAAATTGTTTCACTGTTTATTGTATGTCATGTTGTCCTGAAGAAGGGGAGCACATCCCTGAAATGGTGACTCATGGATTAAAGGTTGTATACTTTTCACTAAGCTGAAAAAAGTCTCGGAGTACTGCCTATTTGCTGTTATGGTGTATATATATATATGGATAGAAACATCAGTTCAGCACTCCTCCTCTCGCAATGTTATCTTACCTGTGTGCATTCCACATAGATAAGTAGATATAAAGTATGGGAGGATGGCGGCACTCACGGTTTTTTAAAGAATCAGGACAGCAGTCCAATTAAACCTTCATCAGGAATACAGAGTACATAGAAATCTTACCTTAAATACATAAGCATACACCGTGTCTGTGCTGGCTGGACCCGGGACCTGTCTGACATCATCGACTAGCATGGCAGAGCGGAAGTGATGCAGGCAGCCGGGGTCCGATGCTATAGTGACGAACAAAATAAACCTTCACCAAAAGTTACAAACAATTACATGCACAATATCAAAATACAGGTACTGGATGTAAATACAGACAGTACACCAAACTTCTTATGCTGCGTCGCACCAACCTATGCAAATACTTTCATGTTTGATGTTGAAAGAGATCTCTTTTTCAGTCAACCACAACATTCCATGAATATCAAATTTTTACCAGGTACATAGACAATGTCTTCTTGATATGGTCTGGTACTGAGAAACAGTTTATAGAGATGATGGAACTAGTGAATTCTCAAAATGAGAATATTAAATTCACTTTTTCCTTCAGTGACACCTCAATCAATTTTTTGGATGTACTCATTAAACTACATAATGGCCAAATCTCTGCTTCGATTTACCATAAACCTACAGAATGCAACAATTTGTTGCATTATCAAAGTCATCACCCTACACCATTGAAGCATGGTATACCGCACTCTTAATATCTGAGAGTTCATAGAATCTGCAGTGAACCAGAAGACAAGCTGCAACAAATGCAACTCATGACTGATACATTTTTACAAAGAGGTTATTCTTTAAAACTCCTTACAGCAGCCAAAAATAAAGCTTTGGCAGCCTCAAAAGAGCAAAACATCCCTTCAAAAAAACACTTAGACAATGCTATTATCTGGGTAAACAAATTTACCACAGCAAGCAGTAATATTACAGGTACTGCAAAAAAATGTTGGCCCTTAATTAATACAGATAATGAGTTACCACTACTTCACAGTTCTAAACTGATTCCCTGTTATAAACGAGGTAAAAATTTAAGAGATCGATTAGTTCATGGTGATATTTCTAAACATCCTAAAACATTGACATCTCACTTTCTTTCTAAAAAACCAGGCAATTTTAAATGCCTTGGCTGCATTACATGCAGCTTTTTAGAGGTTGGTGACACATTTGTCCATCCCCGTTCTGGGCAGAAATTTAAGATCAAATATACTCTCTCATGTATGAGCTAATTTGTTGTATACTACATTCATTGTCCCTGTGGCCTCCTTTATATAAGGAAAACTATACACCAATTCAAGGAACGTATGGCCCTCCACTGCTCTGTGATTAGACAGGTGCTGGATGGGAAAGACAACGAGCAGCCAGTGGCTCGTCATTTTCGTGAGCACAAACACACTCTTGCCACCATCCGTTATAAAATTATTGATTTTATTCCAGATGACCCCAGGGGTGGTGATCGAGCCCAGACTTTGTTGAAAGCTGAGGCTCGTTGGATATACAGACTTAACACTGTACATCCTTATGGTCTGAATGAGACCTTGCCACTCACATGCTTTTTATAAATATAGAATTGTCCTCTGCATTATATGCACCGGTTGTGCAGTGTTAACCATAAGATGTTTGGCTGTCCTGTCTGTATTTACATTCAGTACCTGTATTTTGATATTGTGCATGTAATTGTTTGTAACTTTTGGTGAAGGTTTATTTTGTTGGTCACTATAGCAATGGACCCAGGCCACCTGCATCACTTCCACCCTGCCGTGCGAGTTGATGATATCAGACAGGTCCCGGGTCCAGCCAGCACAGACACGGTGTATGCTTATGTATTTAAGGTAAGATTTCCATGTACTCTGTATTCCTGACGAAGGTTTAAAGTACCAAAACGTTGATTGAACTAAGTGAACTGCTGTCCTGATTTCTTTAAAAAAACGTGAGTGCCGCCATCCTCCCATATATATATATATAGTCTCTCTAATCCTAAACGTGTATGATATAGAGTGGCCAGAATCCAATACTGCCCATAATGATTACTTTAATTTCCTTTTAACTCCCCGCACATGCTGGACATGTCCATTTGCTGGAACACTTCAGGAAGGGGGGATGCACGTGCTCCAGGCACCATGGCTACTACAACTCTGCTCAGATGTGACTACAGTGAAAGAAGCTAAAGTGGTCACAGCAATGAATTCATAATTGACACTATCAATGCAAACTTGTAAGGTATCATTTCTTCTCAGTTTGTATCCTTTTTCCCTCTCTCCGTGGTGGAATATATTCAGGTAAGCTGATTTATTGTCACATTATACATTTAAAATTCTGTTTGCCTTAATAAATCTGTGTTAGTGTTGATATACTACACTATGATTGTCATTATATTTTTAATGTATTCTTATGAGTGGCTATTTCATGTGAAAATTGGAAAAAGGGAAAACAAAAATAGTTTATCTTGTAGGTGTTTTCATCTATGGGTGAATCCGACAATGGTAGAGATAAGAATATTCATTTGATATATTGCTATGGGGCCACCTATTGGGTGCATTTGTATTTGAGATGAGAAGGTTTTGTAGAAAACTGAACATACCCAAGCTGTGGATTTCTGAGAAGAACTGAGTACTAGTTAGGGTCTTCCTTCCTGTTGTGGATCTTAAAATATGTATGGAAAAATGTAATGTTCTTGGAAATCCCGCATGTTTTGGATTGCATATGAGTCCCTCCCTTATGATCAGGTGCCATTTCACACATGAGAATGTATTGAAGCATGTGGGCTCTAGTTTTGCTTCAAATAGACACCATTAGGATCCCATTAAACACCATTTTAGAGAATCATAGGTAGATGGAGTGGGTGGAAAGGGTGACTGCAGGCATCTTTGTGAATGTGTAATGTGTTTGTCAGACACACTAGCTAGCATAAATTGCAATCCAGTGCAAACTGCAAACAGATTACTGTCACTGTGTTTGTTTGTTTGTCAGACACTACAAATACCTGCATTTCAGTAAAAAAGGCTCTTGTTTGAACAGTGAACTTGCACTTGTTTTTCACAAAGTTATCTGTCTACACTGTAGTATATATTGTCACTTGTGTGAGAGGGCAGAGACAACGTGGTTATTTATAAGCTTATTTGACCAAAAATATTAAGCTTTGTCTGAGTGAGCTGTTCACCAAAGAACTTAAAGAAGATAAACAATTTTTTTAAAAATCTCCTTTTTTTATTAGTCAATTTAAATCTTATTTCAAGACTGTGTTATTTTCACAGGCAGCATATATTACTGTACTTACTCTGGATTTGGTAGTTTCCCTGTCACCCCAAAATAATAAGTGCAAAAAATACATCTCCTGTCTATAAATTTAAATTAGACTGAAAGAGTTTAGGATTTTTAGAGAAAGCATGTATTTTTGAACTTACTCTGGCTGTGGTGGTGTCCCTGTCAGCTGTTTCCCAAAATAATTATTGCATAAAATACTTTTTTCCCTGTTCTATAATTCAATTTAAATCGTATTTCAAGAGATTGTGATTTTTGGAGGCAGTGTATATTACTGTAAATTTTCTGGGTGTGGTGGTGTCAAAAAATTATAATTGCAAAAGTATTTTTTTTCTGGTGTCTAACAACATCTCAAGTCTTTTATAATTCAATTGAAATCATATATCAAGGGAATTTTGCATGTTTTTGAGAGGCAGTGTATATTACTGTACTTACTGGGTGTGGTATTGCTACAAGCAGCACTCCAAAAATCAGAAGTATAGAAAAGGCTTTTTTTTCTGGTGTTAAAAAACATCTCAAGTCTTTTAATAAAACTGCATGGAAAAGGTAAAAGTCTCATTTCCCTATCTCCTTAAACATTCACTTGGTGTGGCAGCAGCTAAGTTCAACTACAGTAACTTTACTCCTGTCCTGGTGCAAAAATTGATTATGGATCAGTTGCTAGAATAACAAGAGCAACCTAGTACTAATGCTGGTAGTCATAGTACTTCTTCAAAATATACTTTTAAAGTAGGTCAAGGGGTAAAAAAAGATGCAAGAAAGGGCACTCCAAATCTAAACAATGTTTGACAAGTTTTAAGAAAACATCACCTAACTATGAATGGAAAAGTTACTGCTGAAAAATATATAATTGCCAACATGCCATACACCACACCCAGTAGCAAGGAAAGTCTCAGACCATGGCTTTTCTTTGTGAGTTGCGGTCTTTCTACTGTTCTTTCATGCACTAGATTACCAAATGTGAAATCTAAGGAAAAACAAAGTCAGACATCTTCAGTAATATTGCATGTCCCACCTTCTCGCTTTTTGCCTAGATGTGTCACCTTCAAAACAGGCAGATCAGTGGACAAAAAGAACATTAAGGCTTAAGAACAAACTGTCTGTTTGCAAACTTCACAGATCCCTGAGGAAAGTTTATGGGGCATATTCAATAGGCTGTGAGAACAGCAAAAATCCCGCACCTGCAAGGTTTTTCCTGCAGGTGCTGGTTTTTTGCTATTCTGTTAGATGCGTGTTTTTTTTAAACACGCGGCGAGAGGTATTTTTTCACGCACCTCCTGAGCAAGCGTGTTTTTTCCTAAAATCGATGAGTTTAACAAAAATCACCGGCACTTGCTCTGACACCCCACGGCACCCCCCTGAGGACAAATTAAGCAATTGGAAGTATCCAGTTAGCTTAATTAGTCCTTAATTGCTTAACTTCTGCAGCCCTGTCTTCTTCATCCTGCGTTGGGAGCCGACTCTTTTGCAGCAGAGGTGAGTATGTCAGTGTGTGGTGTATGTAAGTGTGTAAGAGTGAGTGTGTGTGTATATGTGTGTGTATGAGTGTCCCACTGTCGGTGTGCCCCCGCAGTGTTTGTGTGGCCTCCTGGGAATGGGCACTAAGAGAACTACATCTCCCAGCAGCCCATATCCCTCCCACCAGCTCCTGGAGCCTCCCAGGAGCCCCTGAGACTCCCAGCAGCCCTCTCTCCTGTAAGAAGAGAAAGGGGAGGCCATTGGGAGCTGTGAAGACCACTGGAAGCCCCCGGCAAGGTAAGTGACATTTTTTTGTTTTCTTAAATTATGCTGAGCAGGGTTTTCACAACTGAAAACCCTGCAACCAGTATTTTTGGAATTGAATACCATGGGTATCGGGAGCGCACATACGTGCGGTATGTCTAAATTGTGCACAAGGGGTGCGAGATTTTTACCTCGCTAAACCTCACGTCCAATTGTATATGCCCCTATGTGTGAGTCTGACATTTCTCTTTCTGACACTGTAATCGAAGAGAAACCTCTTTCAACCATTAGTGTATCTTCTGCAAATGTAAAGCTGAGTTGTAGTAAAAGTAATGATGATGATGATGGTTTAGAAATGTAAATTGAGGATGATACTGTGAAAGTGCTAAGGATGAGAGTGATAATTGTGTATCTGACACTAATGAGGATGATGTTAATGATGAATGTATTGTACAAGAAGAAGTTGATAAAATTCAGAAGGATGATGTTGTTTGTGTCAAAGTAAATCAGTAATTAATGGCATCAGTTCTTACCAGTGATAAAAAAAGAAGCACAGTGTCATGCCTGGGCATAATACCAAAAAAGCCACCTCTTCCATGTGTAAACATTTTTACCCATATCCTGACATTTGTCAAGGCATCTGTACAATTTGTGAGGCTAAAGTAAGTAGAGGTAGGGACATTAATCATCTAGGCACCTCCACTCTGTCATTTGCAGTGAGTTCATGCTAATTATTTAACAAAATTAGGAAACTCCTGTAAAATTAAAACAAGCTGACCAGCATCAGCTACCACTAGAATGGATAGATCCCAGCACATACAATTTCTCCCACCAACATCTTCATCATCAACTGATCGGAGGTAGTCCTGCATCCAATTTGAAAAGGCAAACTGACGCTTTCCCTATCCAGGATTCCCAATATGAATCCTTGTTATAGGGCTTCTGCTGCTTCTGGGGGTGAATCATTATCACAGAAAGGAGCCAAGAAGAGGACTAATAGTTTCACATAGAAATTGTCTGTGAAACAATAATTTGCAAGAGGACATCTGCCATCCTGTTGCACAGTGGATCTCTGAAGCCTATATTAGCAGTAGATCTGCAAACAGCATCTGCCATCAATGCATCTGATTTTAGACAATTATTTGAGATGTGTCCACACTACCAAACTCCATCTTCCTCAACTGTACCAGGACATTAAACAAATAGTTATTCTTTGCCTAGAAAATGCCATTGTACCAACTAGCCACTTAACTACAGTTATGTGGACAAGTGGTACTGGTCAAACTAAAGATTACATTACTGTGACAGCCTATTGGTGGGTGTTTCAACTTCAGCAGCAGCAGTATCTTACACATAACACTTGCTCATTCATGGGCAGGCTACTCTCTAGGTCACTGGCTTTACTAAGAGGCATACCAGTGTCTATCTGTTGGAAAAACTCAGGGATGTGATAGCACAATGACTTACTCCACTAAGACTCTCCTCAGGATTTTGTATTTGCAATAGCAAAGTAACATTGTATGAGCATTAAAACTGGGTGATTTCGAACATGAACAATATTTTGCGCATACACTAAACTTGATGTTTCAGTATTTCTTAAAAAATTACAGGTCTTTGCAGTATATGCTGGCTGTGGCCCATTGCATCAGCTGCAAGAACAGTTCAATTTTCTATGTCATCAACTGAAGCAAGAAGTAGTATACAGGAAGAATCCACGCTTTATATTCTTCAGAAACTGGAGGAACAGCAACAAGCCATCCAAACAGATGCATCAATCCATAAGATAGGGGGTGGGATGCACTATCCTCAAAAATGTGGGGTCAACCTCTAAAAATTGTGCATTCACCATATGCCTAACAGAAATCTATGTGCTTCTTCTCCAGACATCCCTGAGAGGGATCCAATAGGATGCCTCCAAAGGTGTCCCCTGTGGCTCATGCAGATAGCTGGATGTCCTCACACCGCAAAGGACATTTCTCATTGGAAGAGCTGTCATTTGCATTATTCACATATCTTCTTGCAAATAGAATTAATAAATGCTGCTACAGTATGCATGTGACAAGTAGTGGGATGCATCCGATTCAAGGAAAGCAGGTACATGTTACCTTAGTCAAGGACACTGGAGAACACTCTGAGTTTTACGCAAGCTACTGAAACCATTTGAAATTGAAACCAAAATGCATTAACAAGGAGGTGTTTGCTTTGTCTGCTTGCTGGTGACCCACATGTGGGAACGTTCTGACCTGAGAAGAACCCGAGACCCAGGACTATTACATCTATTATCATTCTTGTACTATTTTTCATCTGTACCACTGGGGATACACCTTGCACTTGGTTTATTTGTTTTTTTGTATGTGATCTTGTTCTCTATTACATTTTTATGGAGATTTTATATTGGTTCCCCATATTCCATATTTGAGAACTTTACCATTTACTATTCATGTTCTGGGTGTAAAGAAGGAAGCAATAAAGTAACCTTCATTTGCAAGATTTAAGAATCTATTATGTAAGTGTTGTTTTGGAAGGGGATTACTTACATGCAGTGGATTTGACTTGAAAGATACCTTTATGTACATAAAGCAAGATGTTTCCAATGTAAGTGATGTTTCAAGATAGATTACACATCAAAGATACTGTTATGCACATGAAGCAAGGTGTCCCTGGAGTGTGGTTCTTTATTCACTTAAATTACAAATTTTTTTCCCAAAAAATGCTCAGAAATTGTTGTTTTTTTATGACTGAATTAGGTCAAGAACATCTATTTAAAACTTATCCAACAGGATTTTATAAAAATATATATATATATCTTTTAAACAACGTATAAAATAAAAATAGCATTTTTTTTGGTATACTGTAATGATGGCCATTGACAGCTATACCATCGATAGCTAATCGGTTCAACCATCAATAGGAACCATCAATTGTTTGAGGCCACAGATGCAAACCATCTATGGTCGGTGCCCATTCCTAGTATACTGTATACTATACCATCCCTAAGCGGAGGCCCCGTATTGAGTCTTGATCATACAGGACTGCCATAATAGAAATAAAAAGACCTATCATATCAAATATTTTGGATGTGCCGTGATGTCATGACGTGACCTGGTGTCATGACGTTACTGTCCAATGACTGCAGGCATGGGAGTGGCTTTGCAGCCATTCTTTCTGATCTGATGCGACCATGCCAGGCAAGTGATTAAGGGGAGCTGAAAGAGAAGCTCAGCAAAGTGCATATCGACATCACTTTGGTAACCTCAAGCATTTGTTAACCTTGATCACTGTTATAAGACCCCGATTTTCATTAGTTATTTTATATATTTAAGATTTAGGAGCCTATGTATCAATCTCTTCCATTAGGTGCCGTTCATTGGCTGGGACTCACATGGGCTTAGCCAATGAGCGGCTCCTCCACGTGGGTTCCAGCCAATGAGTGACCACTAATGGAAGCTGCCGCTGATAGGCTGGCGCCACAGCACTAATGATAGCTCAAGCCCGGAGCTGTCATTAGCGATACTGTAACAATATGCTGTAGCAACTTGTTACAGTGTCTCTGGGGCCCTCTTTGGAATACTGCGGAGAACATCGTGGGACAAAAGGTGAGTATTGGTTCTTTTTTTACAGGTACAGCCATTGGATACTTTACGTTGAGAAGGGGACGTGAACACCTGGGAGCAGGTAAGTATGTGTATGTATGTAAGTAATAAATCTTTATTTTCACGGTGTGTGTTGTTTTTTTTTACACATTTCTTCACAGGTGAACTACAGGCACCAGTGGCCCCTTAATGCCCTGCATGCTGGTACTTGTGGTTCTCCAAGTACCAGCATGTGGGGGAGGCTTGCTGGGACCTGCAGTTCTACTGTAAAGACAATGTTGTTAATTAAATTTTTAACACTACACCTACACTATCAACCCACCACCCACCACCCAGGGGTGGTGGGGATAGTCCTGGACTATCAGCCTAGGCCAGGGGTGCTGTGGAGAGGGGGTCCACTTTATTGGAGGGGTCCCCAACTCCCCAGGGATCCCTGGCCTGGGCTGACTAGTGGTCAGGGCTGATGCTGCGGCTGGGGGGCTCCGGTGAAAGGGTACCCCTAGCTGTGGCATCAGACCCCGCTAGAAAGGGTCCAGTGCTGGTTTTAATTTTAGGGGTACCCCTACACAAAATTTTTTACCCCCTAAAATTAAAACCAGGACTGGCCCTGCAGCCTGGTGCTGGTACCTAGTTTACGGGGGAACCCTACTCGTTTTGTTCCCCATAATTTTAGGAACCAGGACAGCCTGGCAAGTCCAGGGCTGGTTAGTCTATTGGCGGGGACCTCACATTATTTTTTAAAAAATAATTAACCCTACTTAAACAAGTTAAAAAAACAATGATTTCAGTATGTTTTCACCCAAACTCACAGCTCAGGAGGTGAGTGTTTAAAACTTCTATTTCACAGTGAGTTTGCCACAATCTCACACGAGATTGGAAACTCGAATCTTAGTAAATTTGTGAGTTGCATCTTTTTCATCTAAAGTACTCCCTATTTTTCCGATGGTGAGTTTTTTCGATTTTGCATGAGTTTTATTAGTGAAAAAAGAAAATTCACTTCAAACTCACTCGAGTTTGCCTTTAGTAAATTTGCGAGATGAAAAACTCACTTGAGTTTACAAACTCACACAAACTTGACCCTTAGTAAATTTACCCCTCACTGTCAAATACTATGTATCAATCTGTTTGTTACATAAAATGATGTAGAAACTGCAGTTTGTGCATAATTTTATGTATTGCTTCTATGTACTAAAAGCACAATGCAGGAGATTTCACAGAAATCTATGGCAAAGTGCTAATTAGTGCTGCAGATTGCAGTACCCATTAATATCAATGTGGCCTACGATATGACCCTTATGTATTGTAATTCAAAAAGCAAAACTTTTCGGAGTTTAGTCCAGGTAATTCACACTATCTTCAGATGGATACTGGAAGCCTATGGGGGCTCCCGGTGCAGGAGAGAGATCTTTCGATTTCTCACCCATAGACCCTGGCTGGCTATGGAAGCTGACACTGTGCTCATGCACAGTGTCAGCTTCCCTGGGAGAAGTCTTTCAGTTCTGTGAGTTAGGTAGATAATAATCACAGCTGGTCCACGATTATTAGTACATAGACACCTTAATGTGGTATCCCCCACTGGGAATATATTGCTAAATATTCCTATTGATTAAGGTGCGCCATTTCAGAACCTGTCCCACTCTGTGTAAACTGTATCTCTTTTGGTTTGGGGGAAGGTGACCCTTTGAAGATTCAGGTTTAGAAAGAACGGCTGCCATTATATGAGCCAATTTCTGACAAGTCCATTCAACGTTATGCCATACCCTTAATTAAACTACTCGAAAGCAGCTGGAGAAGCTGTAAGAGGAGATGAAACTAATTGATTCTGCTAAGTATGTTTAACTTGTAGATCAAGTTCTTTATTAGCTTTTTCAGGACCAAACAGTTTTGTAAAATATTGCAATTGGATCAGTAAATTTTGCCAACCATGCTTGGCACTAGGATTAAGTCCTATGAAATGTCTTTCTTTTTAACTGACACAGATCTTAAATGATGCAAAAAAACCTCTTTACGAGCAAGTTGTCTTCTCAAGTAGCACTTAACATGGCAATGTTTTCTGCTCAGTTTCTCCTGCAAATGCTGCTGCCAGGAAAAAAAAATAACCTTTTCAAAGAGACCCACTGGTGATGATGATGAGAAAACTCAGAGAACCAGAGTGAAACATTATGAGATCTGTTTTAATGTTAATGTACATCTTAGCATCTCACACTATCCTTTTTAATACTGAAAGGAAAAAAATGCAATTTGGAGCCCCTTGTACAAACTAGCTATTATGTACTTAAGCTATCCACCCTCCTGTTTATACTCCAAAAGCGTTTTAGCAAAGTTAAGACCCTTGTATGCAAATGGTGTAGGAGGCTACTTTCAAATATTGTGGACATACTTATGTTCATGAGAATGCACTACAAATTTTATGAAGAAAATCTTTGCTGTCAATTCCAAACAGAAATGGTAAAGGTGGTTTCCAGTGGTGATGAGATAATATTGTGTAATGATGATATTAACAACAATGATGAGAGTGATGATGAGGATGATTAATACTGTTAGTTTGATCCCACTGGTAGCTTGGTTTTACCAAACCACCAAAATGATTATTTTGTGGGGAACCAAACACTTCAGCCAGAAATGTGCCAGTCCCTGCCGCTGAAGTGCTTGGTTCATCAAACTGTGCATGTCCTTTTTAATATACAACATAAGACTGAATGGAAGGGCCCAAGGACAATTCCATAATTTAGTACTTTTCATTATAGGCTTTGCCCACCTTCCTGTATGGACTACTAGCCTGTTACGCCATCTTAATTTACCTTTGCTGGCCTGAGGCTTGTGAATTGCTTTTTGGAGAAGTGTACTGGTAATATATTATATTTTTTCTTCTAGGCTTTTACTTTTAGTTCTTTATTAATGAAAACATTCAAAAGGGTTGTATAGTTTATTAACCTTCCATCCTGTCTACCACTGCTGTGCCACTATGTTAAATAGATATGCTATATTTTTTTAAACTGCCATGTGTTATTACCGCTGCTCCGTTGCTTAGTTTAGCAAGCTCATTGCAGCCTTTGGCTATGGATACAATCAATAGCTGTGAGGTTGTCAAAATTGACTGGTATTAAATGGAAATTAATGTTATTGATGTCAAATTACATAATGTTAGCTGTTTTTATCAGTTTTAAAATAAATCCAAAACCAAAACATTTGAGAATGGTTTTGCTAAAAACAAACCATGATAATTTAGAACCAAAACCAAAAACACAGATATCTGCACACATCTCTAATTTGTATATGTATTATACTAGGAAACACCTTTTTGTTCTTTGTTTTTCATTTTATTATAGATTTCACCTTGTCCTAGCATAACTATTGCTGTAAGTTGGTCTACCACTCTTCAATTCTAAGAACTGGTGCACTTATTGATATTTGTATATATCACTGACCACAGGTGTCAGGAACCATAGTTTATCTGTGGCTTATTTATATATAAAAAATACTGCTCATCTCATCTCATCTAATATATATACGTTCAGTATGAGATTCAACAATTAAAATGTCGACAATCAGATGGCAACACTGTCAGGTCAAACCCCGGAACGATGACATGCTTATAATGCAATTCAAAACATCTTAACTGTCAGCTTTGCAACTTTAAACATGATACTTTAACTTATAAAAACATTAAAATATGATGTTCTTTCTTCCCTTTTCACTTGACTATATAAAACTATGTGTAGGTCAGCTGACTATTGTAGAAACATATTTCTGTGAATAGAAGTACAGCACTGGTTTCTCAGCTGTATTTGCAATTGTCTTTGTTCTGAACACAATGTATCAACCACTTTAAGTATAGTTGCCTCAGTAAATAAAGCTTTGAGACTGAAATGTGTTGTCAGTATATTACATACACATAGTTTTAAAGAAATGTTTTGATTTCTAGTTCCACTTTATATACACATACAATTGCATTGAATGTGTTTACTTTCTAAAACCAGAAAGCTCACAAAATAATCATTATTACCGCAAGTAAATACTGTACAAATAAGCACTTACAGTACTTGATAGAAACATCTGGTTGGGCATTTGGCTTTAAATGTAACTTTTAAATAAAATAGCACCATAATGGGAACAAGCAATTACATTGTATACTGTATATAACATGAATCACTTTTATCTTTGTGGAGCTTAAATATGTATTTTCATACTGAAGCATGTGATATTTTTTTGCTGGATGATTGGGTATAACTATGTTTAGTATATTAAAGCTCTGCCAGTTAGAAAAATATTTTTCTGAAGTGCCTCCTTCCCTTAGCCAGAGTTCCAGGTTCTGCTTCATGCAGCCACTTTGCCGTAGTTTTTCTACTGACCGGCTAAAAACCTGGGAAAAATTGATACAATCATGTCAGAGGGCACATTATAAAAATAGTAATTTTCCTAGGTGGTAGTGCAGAATTAAGGTATTTTAAACAATGGTTTAGCTTTTACAGGTAACAGGAGATATTCTGCATATGCCTATAATTTCTGTTGACTGAAATAAATACCATAAATACCTTTTAGCTAGATATTACTTATTTTCTTAGTTACAGCTTGTCAAAATAGTGTGAAAAGTTAGTTCAGTTAGACGTAGGAATGCATAAGTTACCATAAGCCTAAAAGTTATTTTGTATTAGAGAAATGATATATAGTGTACAGTAAAGGGATTGAGATGGAAAAAATTTAATGTGTTAAATAATATATGTATGGGAATACAGTATGTACTGTACAGTTAAGCACACACAATGAAATACAAGATAGTGGGGAATATTTATTTTCTATTTCATGATTTAGCCTGTATACTTGCTACTTGCTACTATAGAAAATGCCCTAATCTGTCCTTGACAAGATGCAATGAGTCTCATTATTTATACTGTATGCCTCTTTTGGCACCTTTATTGCTATTAGCTGACTAAAGCCTGACTGTTCACCAATTTTGCACATGTCATGTCAGCCTTTATTAACCTTTTTGACCTATTTTGGCCATAGACTTAAGCAAATAATACTCCTGAACATTCAATAATCAGTATAAATAAAATATTTCTAATTTTGTAATTACATTTAGAAAAAACAATCAAGAAAACAGGAACCAGGAGCATCTCACACATTGGGGTCCAGGAACCAATTACTGGGTCTCGCTGTGTCGCCCTAAAGCCATCTGTTTCCCAGCTGGTCATCTGCGGCATCTCTGAGACCTGTTGTCACTTATCTGTAAATGTGGCTGGTATTCTACTCCTAGCAGTTCCTGCAGTTTTGCATCATGGGTGCCACAATCTTGGACTATATCACATGATAAATTCTGTCTATCCAGCTCCCACCACTCTAGTCACATGTCTCACCCAGCCTATCTGCATTCAGTGTGCTCTATTTAAACCAGGAACTGCTGACAGTACAGTACTCTCGAATAGCAACAGTGGGTGGATGCTGAGTTTATGTTTGTAGTTGGCGGATACTCAGAATAGACGAGAGTCTAGCATACCAGTGGCTTTCACCATGGACTCCAGCAAGTTGGTTTGAGCTTCGCTTTGCCTGATATGCAGGGCTCCAATGAACAGGTTGGTGGTATGAAGGAACTGAGATATGCAATGAGACCGGTTGCTGTGTGGAAAACTGCAGCATAGTTGACTGGAATAGATCAGAACCATATGAGAAATGCATTACCAAGGGACAAGCAGGATCAAGTCAGAGTCATGAACCACTGGGAATCACACTGGAAGTTCAGACTGGAACAAACGCTGTAGTAAGATATAGAGCCCAATACTCTGGCATTAGGCACTGCACAGAGACTTTCTTTTATAGGGAGGGGATTTCACATTTGGCTTGCCTGTTACTTTAAATCCTGTGGAGTGTTGTGCCCATTCCAAGGAAGCTGTGGGCACCTGAACTACACCAGCAGCAGCTAGCTCAAGGAGAGCTGCCCACTGTTGCAGCTGGAGATGCCAGGGAGACTTTCACCATAGAAGCCACTGATGGGCACTGGTCCATAATGGAACCACTGTGGCCCCAGGAGACCAATGCTGCCGAACCCTGTAAGTGAGCACCAGGCTCCGTCATGCTGTGACATTACCCCCCTTTAAGGGTAGGCACAGAATACCCCACAAAATGATTATGGGGGAACTTTTGATGTAGTGCCCGGAGACTCCCTTTTTAAAGAGAGAATTTCAGATTTGCACTTGATACTTTAAATTCCAGACAAAGCATCATGCATTCCCCTAGGGAAGCAACATCCTCCTAAACTGCACAGCCACCTGCAGCATCCAGTCTGAGGAGAACTGCCCAACACTGCAGCTGGAGATGCCAAGGAGGGCCTCACCATTGTGTCTGCTGGCCAACACTGTCCTGATAGTGAACCACCATGGCCAAGGCAAATCAATGCTGCTGGACCCAGTAAGTGAGCACTTCACTCTGGCATGCTGTGACTCCTGGCTTTGGGTTCAATATCTGCTTTGCTTCACAGCAATTCTGTCCCAGTGCTATCCAGAAAACATGCTCCAGTATTGCTTCACATCATTCTGATCCAGTGCTATCCAACAAACCTGATCCAGTTAAGCTTCATAGCATATATTACTGTAGCCTAGTTCCAGTGTAATAGTAGTCTAGTAGTCTGTCCCAAATTATAATATTGTACAGAATGGACTATCCTTCTAGTCTACACCGGATGTCAATACCTGTTCTGATAATCACTCTTATGCATCAATCCTCTGTTATTCCTAGTGGCCTGCATGAGGAATAACATTATTGAGCCATACAGTTAAATAAACACTCTTGCACGTACAGCTAGCTCAAGGGGTCCCAAATTGAATCAACAAACCCCTAGTGCTGTGACACCATCAGGAAATTTATGATTTCCAGGATACTGCATTAAGGGCCTGATTCATACCAGGAAGCTAAGCCACGGACGCATGCTATGGGCGATTGTTGCCCATCTGCGCATGCATATGTGGCAAAATACGCATGCGCGAACCAGTCACTGTGTCCGGGATCGTGCACTCATAGTACACAGTGGACACTACTTTGAGTGCCATTTGTGGGTGGTAAAAGGGGAAGGTGCTTGTGAATGTGGGGAGTGGTGCTGCAAACGCAGGCGTGTCTGGGCACCTAAACGGCCTTTTATGGGTGTGCATAATTAGCATGGAGGCATCATTGGACATGTCACTTGGTTGTATTTAAGACTGCAGTGATCGCAGTGCTTGCGGTGGGGTAAGGTTCACCTCAAGGGCTGCGAGCAGCTCCGATGGTTCTCGATGGTTCTGATTAATCATACACTTCCTGGAGATGACGTGTGTTAAGAAAGAAAAGTGGGCATCTTAGACTGGTGTGCGTTCACTCTGCCGTCACTCTCTAAGACATAGTGGGCATCCTTACACCAGACAGTGCGATGGCGGAATTTGCATACCCAGCCCCTTTTGGCTGCAAGAGAGCACAGCTTAGCGTCCAGGTCTGAATCGACCCCTAAGTCCTTGTTTAGTCCATTAAAAGTTTTGACAGCTTAACCCATTTAAAATGTTAAAGTTTCCAGCCCTAGTGAGATAATAATTATTTTAGATGGTATTACAGGAAGATGGACAAGCATTCCTCAAATTGACAAGACAAAGCATCAGGCTTTCAATTTCGAGAGCCTGGTCTAAAAGTCATCACAGCATTAAAAAGCAAGAGTAAATAGTGACCATCAGACTTGATATGAACTGAGGGCCTGATACAGCAGTGATCGCTAATGCAATCGCAGTTGCGATTTCGCATGCAGCGCAGCTGCGAAAATATGATAATGCTTGCCAAAGCATAGCTGGCATAAATATGCCCACTGCTGCCTTCTCATATCTGTCAAACCTCGCTCTTCTGCATAAATATTGTTACCATCAACACACATCAGCCAGTCACGCAGCATTTACTACGGGTCTGATCAGCTGCATATTCTCCAAGTCTCGTGGCACGCAAAGCTCTCATGCTGCGTATGCAATCGCAGTGGCTAATTGATGCACGCCCATAAATCAGCATTCAAATGGAGAGGCATGCCTGCATTTTTCTGACTACTCCCTGTTACCCACCCCTAAATGCTGACAGCCTGTCACTCACTTTGCAATGGATTCCACTGTGTGTCCATAAATGCAGTGAGACTGCTGTGCACACGCAGTGTACGGCTTGTATGCATGCGCAATGGTAAACAATCGCTCGATGCATCCGTAATCGCTATTGCATACACTGCTGAATCCAGTCTTAGACGTTTATCTGTTTTAAGATACTACAGATTTCTGTGACCTCTAAAGATGGTGATGGATTTTATTGCTATTCCAAGTAAATGATGCCATTTTTTCAAAGCTAATTAAATGACAGAGAGATCTTAATCTCCAAATTAATAATTCTGTTCCTTAGAAAAAAAGACACAAGGTTGTAGAATGCAATTTTGTCCCTTTCTTTGTGATAGCATGGCTCTGACTGCAGAACCAGAATAGAAGCGGTTTCAAAAGCTTTTTCAGACTTTGGAAGGCTTCCCGAGCTGAGTCAGACCATGCCAAATGAATTTGTTTGTGAGTTGATTCAATTAAAGGTCAGACAATTCTTGAGAAATGTTTAATGAATCCTTATACCACAGTATCTTGCTAAGCCCAGGAACATTTGCACAGATTTTAAATCTTGCGGCACAGGCCAGTTGTGCAGGGCTGGAGTCTTTGAGGAGTTTACACTCAGACATTCTGGAGAGACAAGTTGTCTCAAAAATTCAATACTTTTGGTGTGAAAGATGCATTTTTCTAACTTGACATAAAGGAGGGGCTGACTCTGAGACACAGGCAAGTAGCTGTAATTGCAGGCAAATACATGACCCTTTTTACTACTTTATGCTAATGTAAGTATATAGTTAACTAATGCATGGGATTGTTCATGAACAAATGGAATCCAGTGCATCCCATTATTTTTATGCTAGCTGCAGCAGCCGTCATCATTATTATCTGTGTTTGCACCAGCCCCCATGCTAGGTGCAAGAAATACATCAGAAACAGGCATCCCTTCCCCATATGCATGACTCTGAATCACTCAGAGCTTTGTATTCACGTTCAAGACACTTTTGTAGCACTCCCATGACATCTCCCAAAATTCAGGGTGGTTCTGTATGCCTTATTTCATGGAAAGCCAGATCCAGGCCAAGTTGCATCCAACTCAGAATAGGAAGGAACAAAAATGCCTAAAGTTGCTTCTGTGCATGCACTGTATGAAAAATACACTTATGGCCAAATGTAATAGGGTGAGAGTTGATAACATGTGAGAGTTTAGCAGTAATCTCTCACACTTTTTAAACTCAGCCAATGTAATAGAGTCTAAGAACATACAAACTCGCATGTTTTTACACTAAAAAAACTCTCATGATTTAAACTTTCATCCAGATGTATTCCCATTTTGAAGATAAAACTCGACCAATGTGAGAGATTACTGCTAAACTCTCACATTTTCTAAACTTTCACCCTATTACATTTGGCCCTCTATTATTGTCCATAAAGAAAGATCTATGTTACTCAGAATCAGCCCCATATTCTCTCTAGAACAGGTAATTCAGATAGATTATAACAAATTTGTCCCAGATAGCCCACAAGACATTGTTTACAAAGAACAGAAACATGACTGGCGCATTTGAAAAACCAAAGGACATGACTAAATATTCAAAGTGACCATATCCACATCAAAAAGCAGTTTTCCATTCATCCCCGGGACAAATACAAATCATATTACATACATACCCCTCGCAGTTCTAACTTTGTGAAGATGCAGCAGACCGTAATCTGCCAAAGAGTTCCAGAATTAAAGGTAATGGATAGTGATTCTGGATTGTGTTAGAGTTCAGAGCCCAATAGTCCATGTGTCACACATAGGAGTCTGGGACCCCATTACTGGGTCTACCACTGTCACATATCTATTTTCAAGTTGTTGCCTACTGGTTATGTTTTCACTGAACGACACAATCTTTTTTCTATTATCAAAAATAGGGAGGTACAGTATTTACTTAAATAAACTTTCATGAGCTACTGTAAATAAAAGTAGTTGTACTCACTTGTTTTTGATAGTTCTATTTCTTTAGTTTTGTAACTTCTTCATGCTTGAGGCCTGACCACATCTTCTGTATTTGTTTTTTTTAATATATTTTGCTTAACTCTGTCTTTAAAAATGTATGAGCTTCATCATTATCCTTACCTATAATTCTATATTCTACAATTGGTTCTTCAGTATAATTTTTGCAGACAATCAGTCATATCTATCCAGTTTACTCACAATCACCTCCATCTCCTCATGGTTGCTGCTCTTTGACCCACCTATACTGCCATTTCTTCTCCAATCCTCCTCCAAAACAGATATCTCCTTCTAATCTTTCTAATTTGCACTCTCCTCCAAATAGGCACAAATTCAACCCTCTTTATCAACAGCACATCCTTTCCCCTCAGTCATTATGTTTCCCCCTAAGATCATCCTAAAGATTCAGGTGCAACTATTAGGTGTTGACAAGTGGGAAAGCCGGATCAGTGTATACTGTGCTACAATGTTCATACACTACATGTTGCAATTGCATTTTATTGCTAGTGGATTTATTCATAGCAGTGAATATTGACCATAATGAGGAGTCTCCAGAAAAGCTTCTTCACATGGTGAGTACTATTTTCTATGTATTTTCTTGTATTTGTTATTATTATTATTATTATTTATTATTATTAACAGTTACTTACTGTATATAGCGCAGCATATTCTGTTGCACTTACAATCTAAAACAACATTAATAGAACAAGACTGGGGCCTGATTCAGACCTGTTCACTAGCAAGCGATTGCTCGGAGCGAGCGATGTTTTGCAAAGTGCGTATGCATCGCAGTGCACATGTGCGAACCAGTCAGAGGAATCAGGAAGCAATCACTCACGCAGCAGAGACAGCCCAGCTGTGACAGGTCATACCATTTGTGGGTGGTAACAGGGGCAGGCCACTGGAAACAAGGGAGTGGAGGTGCGAACACAGGTGTGCCTGAGCATCTTAACGCCATTTCAGAGGTGTGCATAATTAACAGGCAGCATCATAGTACACGTCACCTTGTTGAATTATACACTGAAGTGCTCGCAGTGCATGTGGTACTCAACTGCAAGAGCTGCGGTCAGTTCCGATGGAACCTGATGTACCAATAGAGATGACGTTCGCTAGTGGGCGGCTAAAGACAGGCTGGTAGGCGTCTGCATACACAAAGTGATCGCATGCTGAGACAAAGTGGGCATGCTTATGCCTTGCCTTGTGATCACCTGCCTTGACATCACTTACCTGAATTTGCATACGCTGGGAGCGAGCGTCCGCATCTATCGACCGTGTCTGAATCAGGCCCTGGGTTGTAAGAGACAGTCATAAAGGTAAGAGGGCCCTGCTTGCAGCTTACAATCTATAGGGAAAATGTATTATCTATACACACACACACATATATATTCCATAGACAAAAAACCTTACGGTTTCACATGTCGCATTAAGGCTGCTTAGACATGATCTGAAATTTCACAAAACCTATTGAATTTCTGCCACTCAAATTTAAAAAAGCAATGAAATTCTGATCATTAAGGCTGATGCCTTAATGGACGTGTTCCTTGCGCAATACAGATATGGTATGTCATGATACCCTGTAGTTAATTGCAAATCAGCACTCTCACAGAGTGAGGTTGCTGTCACTCACATAATGGCGGAGCTGCTAATTCACAGAATTGAGTGCTCATTGGAATAAACTTCCTATTCATTCACCACAATAATCCCACTGGGTTCCAACATCCTTCTCACTCCATACATCCATCTCATTCAGAATATACATTTAGCTCCCTAATTTTTAAAACTACAGTATCATACTCTGTTTATGCATGTACACTTTCTGCGCCTCCATTGTGCTCTATCTTCCCTGCAGCTGTGTGGTCTCCTAACTGTGCTAGTTCTTTATTCCCTCATCTGCACCAATCTGTCTTTCCCATCTGCAACGTCCTGTCTTGCTGCATCTGTGCCATTCTGTTTCCTTCTATTTGCACCACTGCCTTTCCCCCAGCCACGCCACTCTGTCTTCCTCTCATCTGTGACACTCTTTCTTCCTCTATCTGCACCACTCTGTCCCCCCAAACCATACAACTCTGTCTCCCCCCTTACCCACACCACTCTGTCTTCCTCCCCATCTGCTCCAATCTGTTTTCCCCAATCCCTACTTTTGTGGTGTTTTGGGGCTGCACAGGGAGAGATGGCTGCGGGGGCAGATTGCAGGAGTTTGAGGCAGCAGTAGCACTGAGGGTGCAGAGCAGTGGCATCAGCAAGCAACAGAGGAGCAAACTGGTGCTGGGCATGCATCTAAGAAAATAAAATGAGTAAGACACAGATGCATGGTTGTATCAGTGAGATCCATCTATGCATCTATGTTAAAATGTGAATATGTGTAAAATATAAAAAAAGGATATGCCCCCCCTCCCCACCCAAAGCACAACCAGCCCCGGGCTTTTTACTGCCAGTCATGGTTGTGAAAATACAGGGCACAAAAAGCATATTGGTCCCCTGCATTTAGCACAACTAGCACCAGGCTTTTTAGAGCCAGTCCTGGTTGTCAAAATACAGGGGACAAAAGGCAAAGTGGTCCCCTGCATTTTGCACAACCAGCACTGGGCTCAGCCGAGCTGGTCCTGGTGTTGGAAATATAGGGGACAAAAAGCATAGGGGGTCCCCTGTATTTTTCATAACCAGCACAAAGCTCTTTCTAGTAGGGGGATAATGCCACAGCCAAGGGATCCCTTCCACTGGGTCCCCCGGCTGAAGCATTAACCCTGATCACTAGTCAGCCCAGGCCGGGAATTCCTGTAGAGCAGAGGACACCCCAAATAAGGTGTCCCTCTCTCAAGTGCACCCCAGGCCTGGACCGATAACCTGATGCTATCCCCAGCACCCCTAGGTGGTGAGTGCCAGGTTGATTAAAGTGGTCACCTTCCCCTAAAGCATAACTAGCCCCAGGCTCTTCACTGCTGGTGCTGGTTGTAAAAATACAGGGGAGAAATTACATAGGAGTCACCAGTATTGAACACAACCAGCACCTGGCTAATCAGAACCAGTACTGGTTGCCAAAATATGGGGGACAAATGACGTAGGGGGTCCCGCATTTTCAGCACAATCAGCACTGGACTCTGAGCCAGTCCTGGTTCTGGAAGTACAGGGGGAAAAATGTGTAGGGTCCCCCTGCATTTTCCAAAACCAGCATCTGACTTTTTCTAGTGGGGGCTAATGCCACAGTCAGGGGAATCCTTTCACCGGGTCCCCCAGCTGTAGCATCAAACCTGACTGCTAGTCAGCGTAGGCCAGGAATCTCTGGGGAGCTGGGGACACTTCCAATACAGGAGTCTCCCTCTCCAGGGCACTTCAGGCCTAGGCTGATAGCCCGGGGCTATCCCCACCACCCCTGGGATGTGGGTGCTGGGTTGATTGTGTAATGTGGTGCATTTGAAAGAATATTGTCTTTTGAGGGTGAACTATAGGTACCAGCTAGCCTCCCCCACATGCAGGTACTTGGAGAACAACAAGTACCAGCAAGTGTGGCATCTAGTATCCACTGGTACCTCTACTACACCTGTAAAATAGGTTATATAGGCCAGCTGGGGGGGCAGGCAATGATGTTGTGAGCCATGATTTGCTTACGGTGGCCATCTTTGAATTTTAAAAATGGTGCTAAGGTGCCATTTTTTAAATTGGCACCGCTGCCAAACTCTGCAGGATGGCTGGCAAGGATTGGATCCTTTTGAACCCTTTTGAACCAGACCTGCCATCAACACCCACACCGCTGGCAGATCCCACCACCACTGGTCTCGCCGCACCACTGCCGCTGCCACTGGCACTGCTGCCACCCGCACCACCACCACCGTGAATGCCTGCTCCACTGCCGGTCCCCACCAGGCTAACTGCCACACCGTCACTGGGTCTCCACAACCGCTAACGCCCACAACAATTACTGGGTTCCGCCTCTGCTGGCCAGCAATCTTGGGGCACCCAAGTGAAGCCACAGTGAGTACACCTACTGAAGGTACCAACTGAGGCTGCGCAACAAGTTGAAGCTTCCTATCTCTGTAATGGCACATTCATGTGGTAATAGTTTAAAAACTGTAACTTTCTTATTTACCTAAAACCGAAAAGCTCCTACCCTGGAACAATAGCTACCTAACAAAACAAACACCAAGGGGTAAATTTACTAAAGGTAGAGTTTTTAGAAGTGAGTTTTAGAAGAGATGTTGCCAATAGCAACCAATCAGATTCAAGCTATTATCTTCTAGAAGGTGCTAGTTAAATGTGCAGTAGAATCTTCACTTTAGTAAATTTACCCCCTAGTCTAAATTCACCCCTACCCTGAGTTATGCCTTCCCAAAAATCCCCCATAGAGAACAGCAGAAATGTGATCATAATTGGGAACCTCATAAAAAACTGACAGTTGGAAATTAAGATTACTCCCAAATCCTCATTTTTATTTCTTTGGCCTGAAATTTGGCATGCAGCACTGAGAAACAGTTCTAGCCGCCCTTGCCAAATTTCAGCTGGGTACCTCCAAAAACTTTTAAGGTGCAGCCCCTTAAACACCATGCCCCCCCTCCAGAATTCTCTATGGAGAATTACATTTTTTCATATTCAGCCTTAAAATACAGTATATATATATATATATATATATATATATAAACATTAAATGTTTACAGAACAAACTCTGACCACCAACTGGCTTGGAATGGAGACTTAGGGCCTGATTCAGCAAGCAGCGCAGTTGCTAATATGCATGCAATTGGCCGATTGTTGGATACCACACGTGCGTATGCATTGCATTGTGTGTGCGCGAACTAGCCATTGCGATGGGGTCTGCGATCACAGAGGCTACACAGATCCATCGCAGAGTGATTGACAGGTAGTGCCATTTGTGGGTGGTAATGGGGGGTGGTCGGGGAATTATAGCGTGCGTGGCTGTTAGCCATTTCTGAGTAAAGTCAGGCCTTGTGCAAGTGTGTGTATCAGTCTGATGGTACTCGATTGTACCAATGGTTTTGCTATTCTGCTAAGTATTATATATGTGTATATGGTAAAGTGGTGTCTTTATGTAGTGCTGAGTTTGCATTGCGATAGCATTGCATTTGCCTTGCTATTGCAGTTGAACTGCGTGCGTATGCAGTATTGCGATTCATGGTGAATCAGGCCTTTAGTAAGAAAGGTTTATTTGCTTAGTCATCACTCCCTTGACTCTTCATGTCCAAAGTGCATCATCCAGCAGAATGTGACTGAACTGTTTTTTTTATATTTATATGTATATATATGTTTTATATATTTTTAGATATTTTTCAGTACCTTCTTAACTTATACTATTGGGCTACAAAAGGTTGGCAATTCATTCAGTGCATCAATTATAGCTAGGTGGTTGGTGTTCCTCATCGTGATATTCTCATTCATGTATCTGTGCCAAAATAAAAGACTGATAGTGTAATACTATAACAATTATACATTTATTTAAGCACATATGTAAGTTAGGAAAAGTATAAAATCTAAAGTGTCAGAACATAAATTAAGCAATATTCAAATTCATACCTGGCGGTAGGTGGTAATGAGCATGTAAAAGATACAGTAAGATGATGGCTCTTGAAGGGTGTATTAGGCATGGCTTGTGGTTCAAATCCTGACAGCAGCAGCGCAGCAGAGGTGAAGATCCCGAATGCTAAATAAGGTAAGTTTCACTAACCTAATTCTCTACCCTAACCCTCCCTTAGGGGTGCCTAACCCTGACCTCACCCCAAGTGCCTAACTCTAACCCCCCCTTCCCCGCAGCCTAAAACTAAGTCTCCCAGGGGGGGTGCCATAATTCTAACCTGCCCCTGGGGTTGCCTAACCCCCCTTTCCCCTAGCCTAAACCTAACCCTTCCAGGGGGGTGCCTAACCCTAATTCCCCCAGGGAGCCCAAAAACCTAACCCTCCCCCCCGCGGCTGTCTGCGCCAGGCACCTGGCTTACCTTCGATTGGTATGCCGGGCGTCGGTCTTCTGGTGTAGGTCTAATGACAGGCATCGAGTTGTTGATGCCTGTCTTTAGTACCTTGCCGGGATATGACAGTCGGGAAGTCGTCGGAATTTAGACCGTGGCTTCCTGACTACATCCCCTCTGGAACATTTCTTTTTTTTGACGATGAGCAAAAGATTCCTGTCCATATAAGCCAATGCAATTCAAGCAATGCAGGCTCTTTATCAAAGCAGAATTTAGTTGAAAGTTTAACACTAACTACATCTTTGCGCTAGTATAAAATTAAATATTAAAATTATCACCTTAATGCTGCTAATCCAACTAGCTGGCCCAACTACCTGGTACCAGCTGGCCCAATTATTCCAAAACCAGACAACTCCTAAAAAATAGGGCTGCGCATTCAGTGATTTTAAAACAGTAATTGCGAATATCACTTGACTGAAATAAATTATTCCTCAAGGCTTCTCTTAATAAAACGCCATTATTTATTCACAATAATACAAAAGCACAAAATGTTAATACATATAAAAACACTTTAAAAGTAATAATTATAGCTTGAATTTTTATCACTTGTGGTCAATGAGTCATATATATCAAATAACAGAACAATGGGACTCATGTACTCAGCGCTCTATAAACAATAAAATACATAGGTGCATAAAATTCATCCCTTCTGCTGGTGGTTGAGAGATGATGCGTGTCTCGCAAAAGGTTCTTCTTTTCTCTCTTCTCAACTCAAGGGCATCATAAATAACAAACAAATATACATAAGTCTAATACAGTTTATTTTCTAAGAAGTATCCTTCTTCTCCCCTTTCCACACTGTGAGGAATAATCACCATACAATCACTCACACGTGTATCAAGGTATCTTTACCACCAGGATTAATCAGCAACAAATTATGGGTGCAAATAATAGTGATCCCCACAATAGATAGGACATACCACACTCACTGTAAGTGTGGTGTTCTTTCAACATATAATGGTTTCTTTACACTTGTATATAGCATCCAAGAAATCAAGGGCGAACCCTACTCATGATCAGTATGGTTCTTTTCAAGTATATCAAGATATCTTTTGTATGTTCCTAATGGATCACCACCAATATTTCTTCCCTCAGTGTTGAGTTTAAGTAAAGATACGTCCAGGTTGATAGTAAATCCAAAAAGACTTTTATTCCAAATTAATCCCGGACACAATGGGATATCCACAGTATTAAAATGAGATCACCAGGATCAACTGCACATACGATATCCAATAAAATAATTCATAAATCAAAAATCACTAAAAAGAAAGGAAAGCCTCCTTTCATACAGGTAATAAAAAAGTTTCAAAAAGAGTCCATATTACATAAGAAATGAGAAAAGGCTGGTCACACTATTTGGCTGGTCGACGCATTTCGGCCTGATTGGGCTTTTATTAAGACATGCCTTGAGTGTGAAGAAGCCTCATATTTAAGGAGAAAACAGCCAATCATCTTAAACAGGAAATTACCTCTATAGTTTTATACAATCAAAGTCTATGATATTAAAACTTTACACAACCATCACAAACATGTAGCTTATTTCAAGGCCAAACTGTGATGTATAAAGATTATTAATTATATTAACTATATTGGTATAATCAAACTTGTAAGAAGATCATAATTACCGCATTGCCATGGCAACCCCCAGTACAGGAAGTAAACACGGCGGAGGAAATATTGGGAATTAAATGCGGCATGAATGTTCAGAGCCTTTACAGACTCTTACCTTAAACGTAACCCTTCTCCCCTGGAAATGGGTGGAGAAGACTCAAGAGGAATTCTGCGATCGCTTCCCCGCTACCGATCGAGAGCCGGTCAGGTTACGGAGCATAATCCCCGGAAATGGTCATCACCCGGCACCTGTGTCAATTGAATGCAGGATGGACCGCACTGGCTACCGGAAGTGACGGACAACGTCATTGATCCACCATGCTGCCCAACACATGGGGCCATCCGAAGGAAACATAGATGACCTCACTTTCTGTATGTACAGAAGGTGAGGTCATCTATGTTTCCTCAGATGGCCCCATGTGTTGGGCGGCATGGCGGATCAACAATGTTGTCCATCACTTCCAGTAGCCAGTGCAGTCTATCATGCGTTCCATTGATGCAGACGCCGAGTGATGACCATTCCCGGGAATTATGCTCCATAACGTGATCCGCTGCCGAGCAGTAGCGGGGAAGCGATTGCGGCATTCCTCTGGATTGTGGTGAATCTGAGATAGACAGACTCTTTTTGCGCCAAACACTAGGGATACATTTGTTGTTTACAATGAATCATATATGTCTTCCAGATACAAGTCTTGATAAGTTCAAGAGATATAGTGATTAATATATCATTAGCGCTGTGAGTGTATCTTATGCACTCTTACCCATCCATAATCTCCGACAATTAAAGTCCTTAGTGTCCACTAAGTAATGGTAGTTGGCACAGTCTTACACTGCACGGGTTCGGGGCTTGTAAATAATACTGCACTGCCGTCCATGTTGTTAGGCAATCCTGGGAAACCTAGATATAATTGAATAGAGCGGCCACTCATTAAGCCAGGTACTCCTCTCTGGTGCGGTATAACTCAGTAGTGGTGTTGGTGTCCTTTAGGTCAAATGCTGGAAAAATGGGTAATCTCAGTAGGGCTGGTATCATGGAAGATCACAAGTGGTTGAACCTTTTATCGTCAACCGGTTTAGCTCCTCCAGGGAGCTTTTTCAAGGTCCTATTTTTTAGGAGTTGTCTTTATCAAAGCAGTGTACTATTTGTGCCGATGACCTGTTCATACATGTAGACAAAAATTTGCCTATAACCTTGAGTAGGCTTCTGATGGAAGACCCATGGAGACTCTGTTTATCTGCAGTTCCCATAATGCAGGAGGTTATCACAATGCTTTGTTATATGTCCTTGTATTGTGATAGTTTTCCCCAAATGTTTTCTATTGGAATTTAATTAGCAATGTTGCCCCACTTCCAGTTTTCATTGTTCCTGATGTGTCACTGGAAGTGCCTCACTTCCAGTTCTTTCCCCATTTCTGGTTTGGATATACTATATGGCCAGAAATTATATCATTAGGACTTGGTAGCAATCAATTTAATGTGAATCAATACATTCAGTTCTGAAAATAAAACATATGACTCAAGTGATGGAACTTATGTAAGAATAAGGGGTGTATTTACTAAGCTGTGTTAGGAGATAAAGTGAACGGTGATAAGGTACCAGCCAATCAGCTCCTAACTGCCATGTCACAGGCTGTGTTTGAAAAATGGCAGTTAGGAGCTGATTGGCTGGTACCGTATCACCGTTTACTTTATCTCCTAACACAGCTTATTAAAAAGACCCCTAAATTATTAATGTGCATGGGAACATACAGTATATCTAAAATTAATTTATAGATTTCAGTAGTGTAAAATACATGAAATATGTAAATGCATAATAACTACAACCATTATGTAAAAATAATATTTCCACCAAAACACAGTGCTCTCTAGATAAACATGTTTACATAAAAGGTCCCAAAAATATATAGATAGTCACTCCTGTGTTCACATAAATAAAGGGTGGTATAAGGTAGTCACTGTAAATGAATAAAATCCTTTAGGAATTTTCAAGGATTTCATTCATTTACGGTGACTACCTTATACCACCGTTTATTTGTGTGAACACAGGTGGTGGTGAAAAGGATAAAAAATTCAAGAGGATAAAAGATATGTAGATATATATACTATTTACTAAAATCATTATTTGAAGACCATTCTAAAACCATTTGATTTCGAAGTCCTGATTGAGTCCTTCTGGACTTCATATTAAGTTAAAAATCCATGAGAAGTTTTTAATCCTCCAGTTAGCTTTAATACAGTATGTTGTATTCTCATAAACATTTTTATTCCTAGTGAACAACAATTGTGTTTCTATCTAAAGTGTTCAGGGATAGTGTGAACCAATATTCCTTTCTTAACGTTAAGTACATGAATTTTCAGCCTTTATTTTAGTGCTTTTGAAGTACAGTACATTATGTCCAATATAACATAGTCCCTGTGCACTCACAGTGATGATGAAGTCAATTTACAATTTACTTCAAATCTGTTTATTTGGACACATTAATTTTTAAAGTGTTGCAGGTCATGCACATTCTGCATCTGCGAAAGTCTAGAGTTCTTATTGGATTCTTAATCTCAATATCCAGAGCACTTCTTAACAACTTGTTACGTAAGTTGGGAGCTTATCTATAAATAAAGATGGGATATTGTGGTAAAAGTAGTTTCCAAAGTTATTTAATATGCTGTGTTTTAGCACTGTAGAGGAATCTTTTATATTATTTTTATAGTAGGAGTGTCAATTATTGAATAAGGAATCTTCAATAAAATTATATGTATACTATATTTATATACTTATGAATATAGATAAATTTCACTTACACGTTTTTATTATGATATACAGTATATCTATCTGAAAATATATCATGTCAGGCCTACAAAGAAGGAGGCTGATACATACATGCAGTTCTCATACATATGAATTATGAAATTATGAACCTATGATTCCAAAGTGAGTTCAGACGTGGAGTTCAAGCTCTAATTATCTGATGTTTATTTACAGACAAATCAAATTATACAGAATAAGATATATACAGTAGTGATATATATACTAAATATATTTGTTTCTTTAAGACATAAAACTTAACAAGCAATTTAACAAACTCAGACAGTTACTAACATGAATTGTATACTTGCAAGTTACCCTCCTAAAGATCATGCTCTCTGTGTTTATTCATTTCTCCTTCCTCTTGAACCAAGCTTATGTTCCTTTGGCCTCTGTTCCTCTGTACTCTGACTCTTATCTATTTTCAAGTACCTAATATTCATACCCCTAACTTATCCATTTACTGGCATATTATCATAGATTTTCAATACAATAGGTAATTATAGGTTTGCTAGTTAATTTCCAAGGTGTCATAAACAATAAGGATTGTTATCCCCCAAGCGGACAGGGTGTCATAGAATGTGGAATTTCTATTCATTAATTGTTATATTTCAGTTGTATTTGATGTGTAAATAAGTATGTTATGCCTGGGGACCTTAACACCAATATATGTGACCACTTGGTAGTAGCTAATTGATTTACTGTTACCATAACCCTTGTTCTGACCTATAATGGACAATAGAAAAAGTAAGTTTTATAATTACCCAAGGTTTGCTACACTTTGATTCTGATCTTAATTGTGTGCATCACCTACACACCTGTACATGCCAGTGCCCATTTCATTACTTTATGTCCTAAGCAGGAAAACCTGTTCAAAGTCCCCTTACAACAATAATATCACATTTGATGTACATCAGACATATAAACATACAAACTTGATTATTTAAGTAATTCCCTCTTTGATACATGTATACAGACTTGTATAAACTAATGTAACACATCTACTGAACTTCTTGCTACAAAATATATATACTATCCACTATGGTGAAAATCACATTCAATTATTAATGGTATTTTAATTTAAACAATTTCCCTTTAATACTAATATTACTTGTTAAAGTATATTTCCTTTTATTTATACAATTACCTAGATATTGTATATGGCAACAGGTCACCATAATTGAGAGAGTGGGTGAAGGTAGTGATAAGGGGGTTGAGTGTGTAATTCTATGAGGGATGTGTCTTGTCGCGAATATAGGGAGGGGGGTATGGGTCCTTGGTGGTCAATCACTTTCTAAGTGAAAGTTGTGATAATCCAATATAGCCCCTATATTAAAAAACTATATTATCAGAACAACTATACAACAACAAAAAGTACATATAACATAGAAGGCCAAGTCAAGTTGTGTCCTACCTGCTCTGCAGGCTTAATAACTTGCTGCAGCTGTGTTCCACTGGTGCTTGTCTAACTCCTGGAAATTACTGGCCTGTGTGAAAATAAATAGTTTATAACACCTCTTTAAAAGCCAAACAATGAGAGGTCATTCTAGCCCCCTTCCCCATTTTTTATTCTTTAAATCGAAAACTGCACTGGATCCCCAATTCCCTTGGCAATGTTTACAAAGGTAAATTGGTTTGGTAGGCTGTGCAGGCCATAAACTGTGGTGACAAAAGCTAAAGAAGAAGGCAGGGAGATGCACTCAGTTTCAAATAATTGTTTAAAATGTAATTCTTTATTTGATCAGTTTCAAATAAATAAATTCAAGATTGATAAGTCGAGTTGTGTTATGCTTTTTTAATTATTCATATTTTAATTTGATATTTATAATAAATATGCAAAATATTCAAATATAATTAACTACATAAATAGATGTGTTCAACAAAGGTGATAAAAAATAATGTGATTTAAACTAGTGTAAACTACTGTAAAAGTATAATGGATCTTGAATGTTTTATTGTAATGTGTAGTCTAATAAGTAGTTATAGTAGTAGTCTCAATGCTTTATAATACAGTATTGTGTTGGGTCACTCAGCATGTGTGGATCTTATTATAAGTATATCACATAATTCAGACTATGTAATTATACTCTTGATCTCATATTTCTGGTGCTACTGAAGATGGTCCAGCCTTTGACAAATAACACTACCTCCAAAACAATGCAGTGTATAAGATCTCCTTTAGTGTGTTTATTGCAGCTATTTTAAACAACATATACAGTATCTGCTTATTAAATTCATTACACATTGTTACCGTCACACAATGTCATGCAGGGGCTGGCTGGCTATTTGCACCCTAGGAGCAAGTACACAACACTGGACTTTGGACCTGATTCAGGTTGGATCGCAAAGCTGCGGATACAGGCAGCCGGTCGATGTTTGCGTTCTGCGCATGCAAATTCATCGCAGTGTGCATGCGCAAGCCAGCCACTGTGATCGGGTATTCAAACACAGCGGACATGCAGTGGCACAAATAAATAATTGACAGGAAGTGCCGTTTCAGGGTGGAAAGGGGTGGTGGTCAAAGGAAGGCAGGCGTGCCTGTGCATTTGAACGCCGTTAAGTGGATGTGCATAATTAAGCCCCACCTAGGGCATACGCAGCCAGAGCTCTAAATGGTGACAGGAAGCTCCGCAGGTTGTGAGTCATGTCAAGCTCAACCACAACTCTGCGTATGGGTCCGATGTTACTCGATGTTACCAATGTTTTCGCTGGCTTGCGGATGTATGTAATGGGAAGTGGGCGGCTTTATAAGCTGCTGGGCATCTTGGTATAGTACTGTGATCGCAGTGCGATTGCATTCATTTGCACAATTTTATTACTTGCAGGTGCGTGCGATTGCAGACTTACGTTCCGTGCTGATTCAGGCCCTTTGAGTAGCAGCTCTTTCTTAAAAAGTGATTTTAAGTAAAGAACGCAGAGGCTGATCAAATGGTGCAAAGCTCTTTTGCTTAAGAACACAGGTTATTTTGCAGGCTTGTTTTCACTATTGCAAACATAAGGGATGTACATTTCCAGTCAAATGTATTAATGTCAGGACAGCTGTTCCAGTGAAATTCCAAACAAATTGCAATACATATTATTTTGCCACTTATTGCAACATGAAAAGATTACACTGCTGGATTTAATTTTGATGCAGTACTTGGGAGGGAGAGACACTTTTACCTTAATTTGTTCACAATATTTGTCATAGACCATTGAAAAATGATATCTATATGCAGAAGGATTCAGATCTACTAATGATTTAGCCTTAATTATGGAACTATGGGTTTAATGTATCATGTGATGAAAATTAGTGGAGAAGTGGACCAGTGGAGAAGTAGCCCATAACAAGCAATCAGCATCTGACTATCATTTCATGTAATGTATTTGATGAATGCTTCCTCAAAGCTGATTGGTTGTTACGGGCAACTTCTCCACTGGTCCACTTCTCATTTCACTGCTTGATACATTAACCCCTATTTCTCTTGAAGCACACAGATATTTAAAAGTGAATTAAATATTTTACAACAAGGGATGATTGTTAACAACCCGTACTTTGTGAAATCTTGGTTTGTAATATAATCTGATATTTAGACTATTAATTATATTTAATTTAATCACACCTATTACAGTAGGCAATTGGACAGCTTATTTTATATATACTTTATCCACCTCTTCGGGGATATCATATATAATGCCTTTGCTACTGTCTCCAAATAAGGGGTCAATCCTATTTGGTGCGAGTTGGGTCCTGTGAGCATTTTTTCATGGAAATTAGCATTTTTATTTGTGTGTAGCCACCAGAACAGGATAAAAGGGAAATCTTTATTTTAAGAAAAAAAATTCAATACACATTGTAGAATCTCTGGTACTCCCCTCCCAAATGAATAATCATGCACTTGGGAGGGTTTAAATAGCATAATGTGGCGCCAATAAAGACAGGTGAATTTCTCTAAATTAACCAATAGGAAGAAATCAGGCACTTGTAAGGGCTGTTGTTCTAAAGCAGCTACTATGTACCTGGAGTAGTCAGCTCCAATAAATAACAAAAAGCCATACACAACAAGATAGCAGCACTAAAAATTATGCTAGATTCCTCAAATGAAATGCACAAATTCAATAATAACAATACATATACTACAGTATACTACAATACTTAATAAAATAAAACAAATTTAGGTAAAAGATCATTAATAACATTTCATCTTAATAGCTGCATAGTACAATAAACAGTAATACTATTGCTTGTTCCTATTTAAATAACTGGACTGAATTAAAGTGGGACAACCTGCAATTAAGGACTCCTCTGTCATGGGGGCATAATCCACATATTTGTTAGTTACCATAGAAGTACTGCTGGCAGGTAATGTCCCATAACTGGTGGTACAGATGATAATAATCCACTAAGAAGGATAAGTCCTCAGCAATCTTGAGATGCCTCTTTAATGGAGCCTCACCTACTGGTTCAAGCATTTCCACAATATGAAGATTCTTGAAGTTGTAGAAGGGTGACCACTGACGCGTTTTGCTGCTGTCCTGTGCAGCTTTATTAAAGGTGACTAACCATGTCTCTTAGCTGGGTTTATATACCTTTCTTAACAAACAGCCAATTACACCTGGTGTGAACAGTTCATCTAATATAGTGCATTTCTATATAAGAACATTGTAAGCAAATATATATCTATTACTTTGATGAGACTCAGAGGCAGACTTAATTCTAAAAACTCAAAATTTTTAAAATAATACATAATAAACTCATATACACATCTATACCTTCTATATCAGAAGAAGATTTCCGGTCGGTGGAATGCAGATGTGGCCACATGGTATGCTTTCCATGGACATGCATATGTTTCTTGAATTAACCTGTTGCTGTGATCTTTCATCATTCCACATGGGGCTCAGCAGCCACGACCCTACTGCCACAGCAATCTCCAGAGCCGCTATCACCACTGGGCCTTGTATGCTTCCAGTGGTTGAACTGCAAGTCATCACATCATATCCTGTCTATGGACCACAAAATACGGTCTTTCATTAGATGGTATATGTCTTTGTTCTGTCTGTGGATTGCACATAGACTTACTGAGGGACCTTTCATTGGGCAGTATAAGTCTTAGTTATTATAGTCACAACACAAAAAGAAACCTATCTAGAAATAGTTAAAATAGGAAAATATAATAAAGATATAGAAAGAAATATGTTCAAGATATGGTGTCTTGCTCTTTAGTTTATATCTGGTTGTCATAGTGACCAAACATATATAATACTTAAAGAGACAATAACAAATAAGGATACACCAGAGGAACAACTATATATTAAGTAAAAACAGTAAACATATAACCATTTTATATTTAATTAAGTATAAAATGTTAATAACAAGATATTAAACTTAATGAGGATTCAGGTAGAAGAAAAAACATCCACAGATTGAGTAGGCATACCTGAGAAAACACATGTGTCACAAATGTACTGTAGTAACAAAGTACAGAGAATCCATATAGAAATCCTATAGCTTGTATAGTGTCTGAGATAATAGGAATTTATATGACTACATTTAGTACCACTGATTCTTTGAGGCCTTCTGGGTAAATAGAATTAATTTTGAACATCCAAAATACTGCCTGTCTACAAAGATTTTTATATCGATCCCCCCCTGCAAAGTAACTCTGATGGATTCTAGACCCACTATTTTAAGACATTTAGGATCTCCATTGTGAATATATCTATAGTGTTTTGATACACTATGGGTGTGGACTTTATTCAATATATTTCTACAATGTTCTAAAAAGCGGGTTTTTAATGGGCAGGTCATTCTGCCAATGTACTGCAAATTTCAACCACGAATTAGCATATTTATAACATAGGATTTGTCACAATTAATGACATTTCTAATGACATGAGGTTTCTCTCCCTTCTATATTAATTGTATGTGTTCAATTTTGTACATAGTTGCACGTGGTGCATCTGTTCTTGCCACAGTTATAAAACCCCTGTGGTTTCTTTGGAAGTCAATTAGTAGCTGTACTTGGATTCTATGTTAATTCCTCTGAACATTTTAAATGACTTGTAGCTAACAAATTCTTAATGGACTTGCTCTTTCAAAAAATAAAACATGGATTCTGTGGTAAGATATTACATAATATGTTAACCTAACTTAAAATATTATAATTATTCTGAACAGTTCTCTTAATCTCGGAGCACTGATTATTATATATGTTGAAATAAATGCAATCTCTCTTTCACATTTTTTTCTTCTTTACTTTATTCTGAATTAAAATATCATCTTTTTTTTAACATTTTTGGTTTCTTCAAAAGCTTTTCTAACTAATTGTTCAGGATATCCCTGCTCCAAGAAAGAATCCATCATAGATATTGCTTATGTCTCAGAAGACATTAGGTCAGAACAGTTAATTCTGAGACCTAGCATGTGTCCCCTTAGAATGTCCTTCTTCCAAAGGGGGTAATGCACACTACTCTAATACAGATAAGCATTCATTCTGACTTCTTTTGCATAATTATATGTACATATTTTATTATCCTTAATTTCAAGAGTAAGGTCCAAGAAGTTCATTTGTGAGGGATAAAAAGAGTAATTGAAACAAAGATTAAATTAATTAGAATTAAGATAAGTGACAAATGAGTTAGCATATGTGAGGACCCCATCCCAAATAATAAAAATATCATCTATATAATGGCCTTAGAGAAGCAGGTTCATGCTGAACTCATCTCCCCACATGAGTCAGTCCTAAATCTCACCCATGTAGAGGTTGGCATAGCAGGGCACAAACCTGGTTCCCATGGCAGTTTCCGTCATCTGTAAGAAGAAATGATCCAGACATAGAAAATAATTGTGTATCAAAAAAAAAAAAAGATTTTCAAATGAAAATCCTGTGTTTCTCCATGAGGTCTCCATCAACTAATAATATATATGCTATGGCCCATAGGCCCAGTTCATGGTGAATGTAGGTATATAAACTTTGAACATCTAAAGTGAGGAAGGCATAAAACACTTTCCATACTACATCTTTGATTTTGTTCAAAAAGTGGGTCTTATCTTTGATGTGGGACCTCAGTGAAGAAACATGGGTAGTTGCAAAAAACATCAACATAAAAGGAAAGATTAGACGTTAAAGAATTGATACCAGAAATGATAGAGGTGAAGTGAGGTGTTAGTGTATCTTGTGGAGGTGGTAATAACTAGGAACAGAGGGTTGAGGTGAATAAAGAAAACAAAATTTGTCCTTGGAGATGACTTCCTCACAAAGTGCTTGATCTAAAAGACAGTGAAGTTCCAAAGTAAAGGCCTGTGTCAGATCTTTGTGTAGTCTTATATAGAAAGCCATATTCCCTAGCTGTCTATTGGCCTCTGAGATATAGTTGGCTTTGTCTTGTATAACAAGACCATCTCCTTTATATATTGACTTATCGTTCATGAGTGTTCAGAGAGGTTTTTAGTTTCCCATTTGTTCAAATTCCCATTCTTCACAGAAGTCAGAGTTTTATTTGAGCACATGTGTTTGAAATCATTTTATAAAAACTTTCTATGCTAGAACCTTTTGATTTAATGGGGTAGAAGTCTGACCTTAATTTAAATGCATCAGATGTTCACCCTTATTCAACTTCAAGAACCTTTATATTGTGGAAATGCTTGAACTAGTACTGGACTTTCCATCACTCCAATGAGACCCTTTTGTGTCTATTGGAAACTCCTTACACACCAGTGGGTGAGGCTCCACTAAAGAGGCATTGCAAGATTGATGAGAACTTAGTGGATTATTATCATTAGTACCACCAGTTACGGGACATTATCCTCCAACGGTACTTATATGGTAACTACCAACTATGTGGATTATGCTCCATGACAGAGGAGTCCTTAATTGCAGGTTGTCTCACTTTAATTCAGTCCAGTTATTTGAATAGGAACAAACAATATTATTACTGGTTCTTGTACTATGCAGCCGTTAAGATGAAATGCTCTTAATGATCTTTTATCTAAATTTGTTTTATTTCATAAAATTTTGTAGTATACTGTAGTATATGTATTGTTATTATTGAATTTGTGCATTTCATTTGAGGAATCTAGCATCATTTTTAGCGCTGCTACCTTGTTGTGTATGAATTTCTCTAAATAGCTCAATAATGGGCAATTTAAACTAGTTGCCATGGTTATGAAGGTAAATTAACCTGTATGCCATGGTTGCAGCCCATTGCTATGCAATTTGGACTAGCAGCCATGGTTAAAGACCATTACTAGGCAATTTAGACTGGCTGCCATGATTACGGACCGTTGCTAGGCAATTTAAGCTGGATGTGGAACAGGTATTCAGGGTGTTATATTGATGGGGGAGAGGGTTTTTGAACTTGCAGATGGGAGGTAAAAGTGTTTATTTAAACATTTTACAAATGTTTGAAAAAAAACTACTATAGGGATATTTTCCTGTACCCCAAAATACTGGAAAGACTTTAATTTTATGATAACTTATCACTATAATTTTTGAACCATTAATAAAAAGTGCAAAAATCAGCCATTTCACACTGTTTAAAAACCTCCAGTATCTTCCTTATGGTCAAGATTAGCCTTCTAAATTGTCCTGGTATCTTAGTTGTCACTTTTTTGTGGTCCCGGATGATTTCCCCACTTTTTCATGCACTTCTCCCAGGTTGTATTTTGTAAAAAGGTTGCAAACTCTTGACATGACTATGACAAATTGGCATTTTTAATTGAATCTCACAATACTCAGGTACAGGCATTTGTGTGATGTATGCGAGCTTCATGAAAAAACCACACATTTGCAAACTTGCACCTGATGGTATTGTCCCCTGAGAGTGGACTCTGACATAGCATGTGAAATTATATAATTTTGTAATAAATTCTCATTTGGTTGCTTGAACCAGTTTTTCTCTGCTAATATCAATAACAGAAATACTACAGTGTTATATAATAACTTGGGACATATACTATTCCGAATTCATAACTCACTTTGATATCTGCCGATCAATAAAGGAACTAACTCCTTATGAACAAAATATAGATGAGAATATATTTTCATAAATATAAACCTAATTTGTTACTGAAATTTGAATACTTTTTATTGTAGCACATTAAGACATGCAGGGAAACAAGTTTTTACACACTTTATTTTTCTTTACACCTCTACAGTGTATCTATGTTTTTATTTCACTGTTTTCTCATTATAATATTAATGATTTATGCAAAGCAACATTTGAACTAATTCTGTAATAAAAGTTATATTTTTAAAATATCAAATGGTTCAACAACTACAGGCGCCCTTTCTTTCTCCTTTTTCCAGTCTACATAAGAATAATATTGATGTCTCTTTTACAAAAATCATCTATATTATCCCTTGAGATATGTAAAAAACTAATAAAATATTGTTGTTTGATTTCTTACATGCCTGACAAGTTTATTAACCATTTAGAAGTGATTTCATCAGAGAAATAGTACAAAAACAACTGCCAGGAAAGAGTTTTATATAATTGCTCTAAACAATCAGCTAATCAAGTCACTTGATTTTACTTGTTACATCTATTATAAAAAGTATTTTAAAACCACAAAATTAAAAAAGAAATGAACACAATTGCTTCAAATTATGAAATAAAAAGACTAGACTTTATTGAATCATCATAACTTAACATTAAAAATTTAATAAGCGTATCTCAGTACAAGATTGCTAATTACATTATTAGTGCAACAGCTATTTCAAGAGATTGCAAACCATAACTTAAATGAAAAAAATATTTAATCTTCATCTTTACTATATAATTCATAAAAATACTAATAAAAGTTATAAAAAAGCAGTAAAGCAATAAAATATATAAAGGTTTTTGGGAAATACTGTACAGTGTTCAGTCCTTCAGTTCGTAAATTTATATTCATACCTTCTGCTTTTATCAAAACAGTCCAGATTTTCAAGGACTTTCCAAATGTCCCACAATCAGGATGTTTTCATGATATTTAGGAGGGGTGGTAGGTGATCCACTGCCGCATGAAGTGGATCTTGGTGTGTTCATGGAGCATGCAGCATAAAAAAAATCAATTTTCTAAGAAAAAAGTCCTAGTGGGGTGTAACCACATCCCCTTCCTGCTTTATCCTGCTCTGATATTAGGAGGTGTATCCTAGGGGCTGTTTCAGAGTTGCATACAAGTACATTTTGCACTTGATTTTGGGATTATTAGCTAGATCCATTGCACATGTTGAGCATGCTATGTAGATTTTAGCAGCATATCTTGCACCAAGAGTAGGGTTGGTGCAAGTGCACATTGAGAATGATGACTGCTTTTTTAGGGACATACAACTCCTCCACATTTACTTCTATGGACACAATTGCGGCTGACTAGTGTACTACACTGAATTGGTCCCATAGAGTCTTACTGTCATGGCCAGGGTATTTCAGCATGGTGCTAGGCAGGTGTTACCTGTGAGGTCGTTGTGGCGCAGGCTGTCTGGTGGTGGAGCTGGTGCCTGGCGGGGGGCTTTGGCTGCGCGCGTTGTTGTGCGGGCCTGTTGTCACTCTGCGCTGGTAAGGCCTGGCGGCGTCTCTGTTCCGTTTGGCATGGGCGCCGCCATCTTGCCTTCTGGCCATGTGATGCAGCTTGCCAATCCTGGTGAGTCACATGTTCCCTCTGGCCAGTAACAGCACAGCATGGGGTATTTAGGAAGGGTCAGTGCCTTCCTTCTTTGCCAGTGCAACGTGTATCTCAGCCTAGCTGAGAGGGAGTTCTCTGTGCTTATCCTGTTCCTGTGAATTCGCTGTCTGCCAGTCTGCCTGTCAGCTCCTAGCTTCCACTGGACTACCCCACTTCCTCCATCACCCTTGCCCATACCTGAGTGCCTGAGCCTGCTGACATCCTGCTCATTTGCCTTAGTTCACTACCTGCATACCTGGCTATTATTTTCCTGCATCACTACCTGCATACCTGGTTGATTATTTTCAGTCTCACTACCTGCACATCTGGACAGCTCTAATTGTTTCTACTTGGACATTAACCCATTACTCCCACCACAGAACTCTTGTGCACATTTATATATTCTTGGATTTTTATTTACTGCCATATTTTATGTCTACTCAAGCACTTATTAAAAAACCTAGTTTTTTATTCAATTCCGCTTCTGTGTTCGCTCCTGCTACCACCCCGGGTCCACAAACAACCCAAAACATAACACTTACTACTTGAAATGACTACACTAAGTATATAATCTATCAAACACTGTTAAATAAATACAATTAAAGGAGGTTGCTCTCTTAATTAAGGGTGTGTTATATGAGGTAGACAATCAGAATGTCATCATTCAGTATGTTGATGGGGTCTCCATGTCATTTGACATTTGGACATTTACAAACCAGAACATACAGTATCTGGGATTTCAGTTCCATTAAAAAAAAATATCACGGAAAATTAAAATATTCAAAAAAATAATCATTAAACAAAATGCTTTATCTAAACAATAAATGTTTTAAATATAATCATCATATAGTAATGTAGTAGTATAAGTAGTAGGGACATATGACAGGTAGTGGTAGTAGTAATTATAGAGACACATGACATGTAGGAGGGGGTACTGTAGCAGTAGTAGAGACACATAATAGGTGGGTGGAAAGAACACATGTAAGGTGGATGGAGGTAGTTCACAGGATGACAGTGTGTGGTAAATATTAGTAATAGGGACACAGTAGGATGATGCTGTGGGTAGTTTAGGGACACAGATGAGATCTCAGTGGTAGTAGATGTAGTAGTAGCAGCAGTAACACAGATGTCAACTGACATTATTGTAGATTCATTGACAAAACTATTATTTACAGACTAGAGTCTGTGTGAAGGCATGAGTTCATTTTAATTCTTAGATATATTGTATGCTGGTATGCCATGGTTGTTTGTTTAAGTATTTTTATTGCTTTCCACTGTATGGGGCAGGGAATGGTTAGTTGCCTCCAATTACTGAGCATACATCCTTATTGATAGTTTTATTCCTTAAACTGCCAGCTGAATAGGCTGCTGGCTGAGTGCACATTATTCGAAGTGATATTTTCAAAGTGACATAGGTTTAGAAGCATAATTTCAGCATTACTCCAGTGTAAAACTGACAGAAAACAGAAGGCAACTATTCTACAGCCATCTCTGATTTAGAAGGACAGAATTGAACCAACAATTGTGAGTTTGCTGACTCTCCTAAACAAATATCAGTGGTCTGCATAACATGAACTCTCCACACTAAATGCTTTGGGCTGGATATTTGTCATTTCTAAAACATCTGACTTCATATTTGTGTCAATTTCATTTTATCTCTATACCCCTGAAAATCCTGTCTAAATTATCATTGCTTGTTTGCTTATCCACATATCCTTACACTTCAAGCATTATCTACTTTAATACTTCTATACTACACCAATAAAATTTCCACAACTATTTTGCCTATCCTGGTTCATGTCATGATGCCTACATCCTCAGCAATTCATCGCTGTCACATAACTTTAGACAGAACAAATTCCTGATGGATGGTTGCTTGGGAAACCAATGCAATCTTGCAAACTAACTAATAATGTTGCAAATTTTAATTTTATTTTTCTAGTATGTTTTTTTATCACAGGGGATTTAGGCTAAGGCTGCTGCTCCTGGCTTCTAACTCCAGTGTCACTTCTGCAGACTCTTGCTGAGCTAAAGTATAACAAGACCCATTTAGCTGCCAGGTCAGTGAGAGAATGTACTATTGGGCTATTAAAATCTAGATTTCACTATCTTGACAAAACTGGAAGCAGTTTGTTGTATTGCATAATCAGGTGGGAGTAAGTAGAAGTACTTCTTGGTGGCCTAATATGGCACAAGAGAGCCTAGGTAGCATTTTCCATTTGATAGCAGCAAGTTGATCACTACCTTAGGGTGGGACCTGGTCTCCATCTTAGGGAGGGGCCAATGCTGTGCCAATTAAAGGAGGATGGTACCACCTCAGGTCAGTTTCAATCAGGCAGGGATCAGTCCTTTTTATTCAGACAAATAGTATTTATTGGGCTGTGTCTTTGCAGCACTGCTTTCTTACTGCCACCAGTTCATTGCAGATTTCAAATTGATCAATACATTTTGATTGTGACCTCTTTTAATTCCATATATGTGTCTGAGTGTTTATTTATATAGTTAGGTTTAAGTAAGGTAACAAAATGAAGTAGTAAAACAAATGGGTGACTTAAGACATCCGAGTACGTGCATAATATTCAGGATAGATAAGCACTCTTTTTGTTATGGAAATTTGTTAGTTTGGTTAAGGGCTGTGTGGGCGTAGTTTGGTAGTTGTCAGTTAGTTGTTGATAGCCTATGGTAGGTAGTTAGGGGAAGTGGTTCTTCTTTCCATTTTGTTCAACAGACTAGCTGGTTTTTATAATTTTCTGTCTTCATTGGATTGTGCAATATTCATATTTTTTCTTTCCAACAGGTAGAGGTGCAGCCTGGCAGGAAGCAGTGCTCCAATGTGGCTTATTATGGTGCAAGAGTGCCTTGGTAGCATTTTCCCTTTGATAGCGGCAACTAGTCTCCATCTTAGGGAGGGGCCAATGCTTGGCCAATTAAGGGATTGTGGAACTGCCTCAGGTCAGTGTGTCTGGTGGGGATCTGCCCGTATTATTCAGACAAATAGTATTTATTGGGCTGCGGTCTCGGAGCACCTCTTTCTTCCTACCACCAGTTTATTGCAGATTTCAATTTGATCAATAAATTTTGGCTGTGACCTCTTTTAATACCATATATGTGCCTGAGTGTTTATTTCTGTAGGTAGGTTTAAGTTATGGTAGCAAAATGAAGTAGTAAAACAAATGGGTGACTTAATGTATTTATGGTCAACAATCACTCTTTCAACATTCACTTTTTCAACATTCTTCCAAAACAAAGCAATAATGAAATAGTAAGTAGAAATAATGATCCAAGTGAAAGTAAGAAGAAACTGTTTTGTTATATTTTTCTTTTAGGATTTGATGGGGGTGTCACTTGTGGTGTGGGTTGTTTACCCTCCACGGGTTCTCCATGGGCTAGTGTTGTGGGTAGCTGGAAACTGGATGCAGGTGTGGTACTTCAAGAAGTGAACATTTATTGATCCAATAAGTGGATCATTACTTGTGTTCCCATTGTAGCATACTTATTTGTTGTACTGCATTTATATGCCCCACTTGGATATTGTGTGTATTAGTTTCAAAGGCTTCAAGAGTGTGCAGAGACCCAGTTGCAAATATTTGTTGTGATCTCATTAAATCCCTGGTAATTGTGTCTTTTCTGCGTGACAACAGAAATTACGATTTCATGTAGTCTGTTGATGGCTACGGTCAGTGCCTGAATGCCAGTAGCTACCCATGTAAAGTTGTTATTAAGACTAGTACAGTTTTTATTAAGACTAGTTAAAAGTTGGTTTTGATGTCTGTTTTGATGCATTTGCGTCTCTAAAAAATCAACCTGAGTTTGCTGAAAAGTCCCAATAACTGATATACTATTGGAATTACTTTCTCTTGCAGGTGGTATTTGTGTGTGTAGCCTTGAATATGCTGTGGATTTGGCCTCATCTTCCAATGCTGTTGAGACTGGCATTTAATGTAGAATAAATGTCTCTTCATCATCCACAGGTGGGTTTTCATTAGGGTTGTGCAACGGCCACTTTTCGTGTTTTGGATCTGGATCTTTCTTCATGTTTTGGATCTGGATTGGTTTTGCCAAAACCACCCTTCTGTGTTTTGGGTTCTGGGTTTTGTGTTTTGGATCTTTTTTTTCTGGGTTTTGTGTTTTGGATTTTTTTGAAAAAAAAAAGCATAAAAACAGCTAAAATCACAGAATTTGTGGGTTTTTATGCTCCTATTCAATTATTAACCTCAATAACATTCATTTCCACTCATTTCCAGTCTATTCTGAACACCTAACACCTCACAATATTGTTTTTATGGCCAAAAGGTTGCTCCGAGGTAGCTGGATGGCTATGATAAGCGACACGAGTGGGCGGCACACACACGTGGCCCATCTAGGAGTGACACTGCAGTGGCAGACAGGATGGCAGTTTGAAAAACTAGGCCCCAAACAGTACATACTGCAAAGAAAAAAAAAGAGGTGCAAGATGGAATTGTCCTTGGGCCCTCCCACCCACCCTTATGGTTGTATAAATAGGACATGCACACTTTAACAAACCAATCATTTCAGCGCCAGGGTCTGCCACATGACTGTGGCTGAAATGATTGGTTCGTTTGGGCCCCCACAAAACAAGCTGGCAATTAATGTGTCCCTGCACAAACTGGCTCTACGGAGGCAAGATGTCGTCCTCATCCTCCTCATCCACCAATTCCTTGGATAAAACAGGAAAAAGGGATTTAGGTGTCCCTGGACTGCTTACAGTCTTAGCCAAAGTTTCTGAACTTGACTGTAACTTTTTATGAACGCGCTGCAGGTGCCGTATAAGGGAAGATGTTCCTAGGTGGTTAACGTCCCTACCCCTACTTATTTCACCTTTACATATGGTACATATGGCAAGACAGTTGTTGTCCGGATTTGGATAGAAATATTGCCAGACCAAAGAGGTGGAATGTTTGGTCTTCTGCCCAGGCATGACCGTGATGGGCTTTTTCATCCCACGGACAACAACTGTCTCCCCCGGAGCCTGATTTAAAAAAACCACATCACCATCAGAATCCTCCTCGCCAACTTCCTCCTCAGTGCCAGCTACACCAGTACTCATCCTGTTGTACTTCAACAGTGACATCTTCAAGTTGCATATCAGCAAGTGGACTGTGGGTGCTCCTTTCAGCACTTGCAGGGGGTGTGCAAATGGTGGAAAGAGCCACCTCTTCCTGTCCAGTGCTGGGAAGGTCAGGCATCACAACCACCACCACACTTGGACTCTCCTTGGGGATTTGTGATATCTTCTTAGAACGCACAGTTCTTCGCTGTGCTTTTGCCAGCTTAACTCGTTTGATTTTTTTAGTGGCAGGAGGGCTTCCATCGTCATGTGAAGCTGAACCACTAGTCATGAACATAGGGAAAGACCTTAGCTATTCCTTGCCACTCCGTGTCGTAAATGGCATATTGGCAAGTTTACGTTTCTCTTCAGATGATTTAAATGTTTTTTTCAAGATAATTTTCCTGAACTTTGTCATTTGGGATTGTATGTGCCCTCTACTATGACATTGGGCATCGGCCTTGGCAGACAACGTTGATGGCATGTTATTGTCTATGTCATGACTAGTGGCAGCAGCTTCAGCACTAGGAGGAAGTCGTTCTTGATCTTTCCCTATTTTATTTTTATCGGAAAAAGTTTGGTCCTCCATTTATGTTATATTGATTTGATATATGTGGGGCTAAGGCGCACACAAACACAGAAAATAGTTTTTTATTTTTGCTGGAGAGCAGTGCACTTTGTGGGTTACACCACCCTTTAAGAAATAATCCAGCCGGCTCTTTACTTATGGGACACAGGCGCACGCTTGGCGCTGCTCCTTTGTTGATGCACGTGCAGCCACAGTGCACACAATTCACAAACACAGAAATTTTTTTTTTATTTTATTTGGAGTGTACTTTGGGGGTTACAGCACCCTTTAACGGTCAAGCCAGCCGGCCATTTACTTATGACACAGGTGCATGCTTGGCACTACTTTGTTGATGCACGTGCGGCTACTGCACACACAATTCACAAACACAGAAATTATTTTTTTATTTTGTTTCTAGTGTACTTTGGGGGTTACAGCACCCTGTAATGGTCAAGCCAGCCGGCCCTTTACTTATGACACAGGCGCACGCTTGGCACTACTTTGTTGATGCACGTGCGGCTACTGCGCACACAATTTACAATTTATTTTGTTTGGAGTGCCCTTTGGGGGTTACAGCACCCTTTAACGGACAAGCCAGCTGGATTTTTACTTATGGGACACAGGCGCATGCTTGGCGCTGCTCCTTTGTTGATGCACGTGCAGCCACAGTGCACACAATTCACAAACACAGAAAAAAATGTTTTATTTTGTTTGGAGTGCCCTTTGGGGGTTACAGCACCCTTTAGCAGTCAATCCAGCCGGCCCTTTATTTATGGGACACAGGCGCACGCTTGCCACTACTTTGTTGATGCACGTGCGGCTACTGCACACACATTTCACAAACACAAAAAAATATATTTTTTTATTTTGTTTGGAGTGCCCTTTGGGGGTTACAGCACCCTTTAACGGACAAGCCAGCCGGCCTTTTACTTATGGGACACAGGCGCATGCTTGGCGCTGCTCCTTTGTTGATGCACGTGCAGCCACAGTGCACACAATTCACAAACACAGAAAAAATATATATTTTTTTGCACTTGGGGGGAGCACCCCTGACGGACAGAGCACCCCCTGTACAACACTACAGCACCCCTTTAGGACTGGGACACTGCACAGGACTTTGGAGTGGACATAGCCCCTATGGACAACTGACTGCACAACACAGTCCAGCCAGCCCCTATGGACTTTGAAGTAGTGGACACAGCCCCTATGGACAACAGCAGCGCAGCACAGCACAACACTACACTGCACTACACAGCCCAGCCAGCCCTAACTCCCACCCTCCCTCTTCACTGTCGACAGCTGAGTGAGAAAATGGCGCCGACGCGGGTACCTTATATAGGATCCAAAACCCGTGAGACCCGGAAGGCGGGATGATGACGTTTTGCCTCGATTTCAGATCCGAGTCAGGCGGGAAAAGTCAAGCCTGACTCGGATCGGCCTCGGATCGGGGGGACTCGGGGGGGTTCAGATTTCAGATATCCGAACCAGCTCACCCCTAGTTTTCATAATTTCTGTTGTTGTCCCCAAACAGTGAGATGTCTGAGAAAATATGAGATGTGTTTACAGTAAAGAAGGTGAAGGATTACCAATAATATACTATACAGCAGCATAAAAAGTATCCATGTAGTAATTATCATTTTGTGTTACACTGAATACAATTTCAACAACATATAGGTGGTGCTGTTGTCCATATAACCCTTCCATTTCAAACCATGGGGTCTATGTACTAAGCCTTTGAGAAAGAGAAAGTGGATGGAGATAAAGTACCAACCAATGAGCTCCTGTCATTTTTCAAACACACCCTGTAAAGTTATAGTTAGGAGATGATTGATTGGTACTTTATCTCCATCCACTTTTTCTCTCTCCAAGGCTTAGTACATAGAGCCTGATTCAGAGCCAGACGCTCTTTCAGAGCGCTCGCTCTGAATCAGTGCCCTTCTTCTCCTTTTTAGAGCGGCCTCCCAGCCGCTCGCATAGCTGTGGGTGACCACCCACAGCTATAGCGAGGGGCCAAAAAGATGGTCGCGATGGTCAAGACCATCGCGACCATTGGGCTTGTGATGAGACCCTTGTGGTAGGGTCTCATTGCCGCAAGCCCTGGAGTGCTTTCGGCTCTATCAGAGGCGAGAGCACGCCCACTGACATCACTTGTGATGTCAGTGGGGCCGGCCCCAGACAGTAGGCGTTCCCATGGGATCGCCTCTGTCTGGGCAGATATGCCCCTGGCACGCCCACCAAGGGGGGCGTGCTGTCACTCACCATCGACAGCACGCCCACTTTGTAGCGAGACCCATAGCAACGACTTGCCCGTCGCTATCCGGGTCTCGCGCATGCGCATGACAGAGCCACCTGCGTCATGCCCATGCGCACTGGCCCAACATCGACCCTCTTGCAAGCGCTCGCGAGCGGGTCTGAATCAGGCCCATAGACCACTGGAATTTTTGTATAGAGCTTTTAACAGTTAAATACAAATTCTAAATTTGTTTCTTTGGACAAAAACAACACTTGTACATTTTTTTATCTGAACTAAAGCTGTACCTTTGAAGGTAATTATTTTGGGGAAGATCTAAAAAACCCTGGAACAATATAAATTATGTTTTGCTTAATAAAATATTCATTACCGGTGTGTTTTAAATTACAATCTATTTTTAAAAAGGTAGCAGGTCATGTACTTGAAAAATATTATTCACCCCTTAGTTTTGTGTTAAAGAAATGATTATTTGCAGTCAATAATTTACACAGTAAAAAAAAAACATTTTTTATGTTTAAATTTACAGAATGTTGGTCCCTTACTAGATGCCTCTACAAGAGTTGGTTGCTGACTTGGCTCAACCTGTTTTATCAACATCAACATCACTTTCTGTAGAGGTAGCTGCTGGCATTATACAGTGCTGCTGTCTCTGTGTCAGTTGCTATATGTGTCGGCTGCTGTGGAATCGGCTGCTGTCTCAGTGTAGGCTGCAGTTTCTGACTTCCAGATGTTCCTTTGTTTTGTCACGACCAGGGCTCTGTGTGCTCAGCGGCAGCAGACCTTACCTGTCCAGATGCTATGGCGGGATCCTGCTGGTGGAGGTGCTTGCAATTGGAGGTCTGCGTTGCATGCCAGGGGGTTCCGGAGGCAGACTATCCTGAGTGCTTGTGGTGAGTCTGGGTCAGGTCTGGCAGCACTGCAGCGTGACATGGGCGCTACTGTCTTGGATTTCATCATGTCACACATTCCAGCCAATCCAGGCAGAGCATCTTGGGAGTCCTAGTAACTATTATGCACTTCCTCCGGGTATTTAAAGGCTGACATGCAGTCCTTTCTTTGCCAGTGCAATGTTATTCCCAGCCTTTGCGTGGTGCTAGTTCTCTGTGCTTCTTGCTGTGTTTCCAGTTCTAAGCTTGCTGTTATGACTCTGCTTGTTCCAAGCTCCAGTTATACATGCTATACCTCTGTGTGTCAGCAGTGCTCCTCCTGGCTTTCATTTTCCAGTTGGATCCCTGCTAAAGGTCCAAGACATAAGAGTCCCCTCCAGCTATCCAGTTACCTATAGTCAGTACCCACGTGCCTTCCTGGGTACACAGCCATCTGAGTCACTCACTGCCATATGGGCCACTCATGAGCAGTACTCCTCTCAAGCCAGCGTCCTTCCAATTTAAGAAGTCTGTCCTTAAATCCGCTCCTGATTCCACTCCGGGTCCAAGTCCACAACCATCTGTGACAGTTGCATTTATAAAATGATCAAAAATTATAATCTTGTTTCATGAATATATTTATTATTAAAAAAATAATGTTTTAAGGTTCGGAATTCAAAAGGGCATCTCCTAGGCACTGCAAAAAATAAGTAATATTTACAACTATATGAGTAATGTATTATAACAGCATGTCGTTATTTATGTGTTAGCTATGTAAATGTATATCATGTTTTTAGTGGTGTATGTATACTTTTCACATATTACTCACCATGCTGTGTAGGGCATGGTGGGTCATCCATGTCATGGACTATCAAAACCAGATATGATCTCAGTAGGCATTATATTCATGAGTGGCTACTCATAATCAAGGTAGTAGTCTTGATAAAATGACAACCTCCAGTTTGACCTCCAGCTCTCTGGGGGCGATTCAGGCCTGAACGCTAAGCTGCACTCTCTTGCAGCCGTCATGGGGCTGGTTATGCAAATTCCGCGATCGCAGTGTCTGACTTAAGGACGCCCTCAATGTTTTAGAGACCAATGGCAGAGTGAGCGCACACCGGTGTAATGACACCCACTTTTCTTTCTTAGCACATGTCATCTCCAGGAAGTGTATGATTAATCAGTAACATTGAGAGCCATCGGAGCTGCATGGAGCACTTGAGGTAGAGCCTACCCTGCCGCAAGCACTATGATCATGGCAGGCAGAAATACAACCAAGTGGTGTGTACAATGATGCCTCCATGCTAATTATGGATGCCCATTAAACTCCATTTCGGCACCCTGACACGCATGAGTTTGCACTTCCACTCCGTCATTCACAAGCACCTTCCTGTTACCACCCACAAACAGCACTATCTGTCACTCAATGTAGCGCTCAGTCTGTGTACAATGAGCACACAATTCCCAAACACAATGACTGGCTTGTGCACTGCGACTTATACGCATACGCAGACGGGCGACTATCGCCCATAGTGAGCGTTCGTGGCTTAGCATCTGGGTCTGAATCAGGCCCTCTGTTTTATTGCCATTTTGGCCTTAACTGTCCTCTTAATATCAGAGAAGTGCTTAACTCACTGCTTTTTAGTGCATTTAAATTGTCCCTGAGCATTTACTGCATCTATGAATTAAAAGTGGAAACCCCACCACGTCAGCAAGCTATACACAAGCTATAATCAAGTAGTATAATTATATATAAATTGTAACTACTTATCTTATAAATGTCAGATGTGTTTCCACAGGTCAGTTGAATCGTCTTTGTAAAAAGTGAATGAAAAAATAATTTTCCAGATGGAGAAACAAGAAAAGACATAAGCACAATAAACCACTGCAGCGTGTTATATGCAGTTGTTAATTAGTTTATAACTGGCAAATCAAACCATGCTATTTCTTTGTTTCAACTAATATATGGTATTTAAAGTAGGATTTCAAAATCTATATAAAAAGGCACAGTTTTAATAATACATAAAATCCATACAAAATGGGAAAAAATATGCATGCAAATGCGGTTCAAATCACAAATAAACATGTGAATATACTGCACACATCAATGAAGATGGCTTCTTACCAGAAACAGAGAAAGAGTAAGCCTGTAGAAACAGAGAAGATGTAAAAGGTCCTGGGACAGCCTCAGCATTCATGCATGGTCCACTCCTCTCTTCCTCCTGTTATGGATGCCAAACTCCTTTCCCTCTTTTTTCCAATGCATTGCAACCTGTAATAGGTCTTCTTTGGGCAGTGAGGAGAGTCCTGATCCTAAATGAATCTAAATGAATGAGTGTTCCCAAATCCTGTGAGGAGCCATCTCTACTCACAATTACTTATCAATACATAAAAAACACAGTACCAAATGTAGTTTCTAATAAATAGATCATCTAACTATAGTTTCACTTGGGACTATAAAATCAATAGAAAAAAAGTTGACGTCACTTCCGGTTTTGTGCCCATGTCGTGGAATACACGTGATGCTGCCCCTTCAACTTTCTCATTTGCATATTATAAATGTCCACTCTTCAGGGTGTTGGACCAATAAAGTTATGCTGATTCAATTGAATGAGGCCTGCAGGTCCCAGAAATGTCTCCGTGACAATTTTGGAGACTATTAACATAAATAGTTGTATAAGCAGAAAATTTAGTCTTAAATGTAAAAACCAGAAATGATTCGGCAGCCAATTTGGTTATTGGAAACTTCAATTCCAGGGGTAAAAAGACAATCCATATGAATGTATTCAAATAAAGCTTCCCAAAGTTGTTCTCAACAAGGCAATGGTGGTTTTGGTGTGTTAACCAGATGGTAATGTACAGAGACATAATTGCTGACCGGAAGTTCCTCCAATGCCATCTTGGTTGGTGGTGAAAAATAAATTTTCCTAATTTCAGAAAGGAGCCTTTTCTGGCAAATAGAACACACATGAATAATACCACAAAACAAAATCCCCATCTTTTGAAGAAAAATAATGTTAAACACAAAAGTGAGGGAGCAACATGGATAATTCAATCTAAAAATGACTTTGCCTCAAAATATTTATTAAGACCCATTGGTATCAGTGTATGAGTGAATAGATCAAATATCTCTTTAAAGTGTAAGAAGAGAACATGCACTACCAAACACTTTCTTATATTTCTTAGGTGTTCTGCATACCTAATTCCTTGAGGTCCTACCAATGTAGAATTTATTGCAGCTACAACCAATGAAATAAATTAAATTTTTTGAGGTTCATGTTATGAACTCTTCTATTTTTTTTGTCTCTCAATTTATTTACACTTCTGTGCATTTATTAAATCCCTTTACTAACTTACATAAGCAACACTTCCCACATCAAAAAAACACCTTTTGAAAGTATAGTTGTTTTGGTTTTAAGACACTTTTAACTATTTGATGATTGATGTTTTTAGCCTTTTTATATATAAATTGAGGTTTTTCAGAGATCATTGTATCTAATATTGAATCTTCCTTCAAAATGTGCCAATGAGTTTTAATAATGTTTTTGATTTGCTTAAATTTTGTGTTGAATTTGGAAATAAATGCCATTGAGAAATTACCCTTATCATTTTCTTTGGAAGTCTTAGGGGTAAATTTACTAAAGTAAGAGTTTTTAGAAGTTGAGATGTTGCCCATAGCAAACAATCAGATTCTAACTATTATCTTTTACAATGTGCTAGTTAAATGTTAAGAAGAATCTGATTGGTTGGTATGGCTAGCATCTTACCTTCTAAAAACTCTCACTTTAGTAAATGTACCCCTTAGTGGCTAGTAGGGTTTCCCTATCTAAATTCTACATTTATCTCTAACCTTTTCTATTCTATCACTTTTATAACCACTTTCTTGGAATTTCTTTACCATTATTTCTGCTTGTTTGTTAAAACCCCTGTTCTTTTTAGTCATTTTATCTGACTGTCCAGAATAAAATCCAACCAGTTTGCATGATGTTATCTAGTGGCATGTATATATGAACTGGAGTCTGTGGGCTCAGTGTAATTATGTGTCTCAATATCATCATTTTCAATATAAATGTTTAAATCCAGAAAATGTATATTCTGATTGCTAATCTGATAGGTTAGTTTGATATTATACTCATTTTGGTTGAGATAATTATAAAACACTATCAGATTTTATTTATGTCTCTTCCAGACAAAAATAATGTTGTCAATATATCTTGTGGAAGTCAAATAGTTGGTTATGATCATTTGTAATTATTATCTGATGATCTAGTCATCTTTGGGCCGATAAAGAGTAGATCGGACGCTATTCTGCATCAACGAAATCTGATTCACACAAATGCGTATATGTATATCTATATTTATGCAAGGTTTAGTCAGTAATGAGAAACAGGTTTTGTATACAAGTCTGTGACTAGTAATTAAAATACACAAAGATACAGTGAGTGTTTGCTTATACATTGAGAAGCTCTGCATACAGATACAATATGTCTGTGGCAATTGAAGTGTAACACAGAGACTAATATTCTCAGAGGAAGTGTTCTGAATGTAGAGATGGACACAATTGTTAGAAGCTTGACTATCATTAGCAATTGCATTTCTTGTGTTCAATGATAATGTGATTAAGAAGAACTGACAATTATATTCTAAATAAGCATAGGAAAGCCTTTGTTGAGTTATCAGACTTCTGGACTCTGGCCAAGGCTTGCTATACCACCTGTGAGCAGAAAAAAAATCATTTTTATACGACCTTTTGGAATTAGATCAAGATGGATATAATATCAAAAATACCAGTTACTGGATAAAGCTATATATATATATATATATATATATATATATATATTAATCCATGACACATATACAGACACACATTAGCAAATGAAATATAAACTCACATACAGCACATATTTGCATGAAACACAACACATACATGCAGCGCACATTTGTGCTGCGTTCAGATGTACAATGCACACTGATGAATTCCTGTAAATATCTCACATTCATTTATGCAAGCACACATATAAAAGGTCCCCTAGCATTGAGCATAATATTAGAGGTTTTGTTAGCTAATCATTATGTTGTAAAATATATGATATGTAAGGTATAGAGCTTAGTAAACATGTCATGTTTGATATCAAACTAACACCCTGTTTAATTCCAAATATCTGAATCTATCGGTGAAGGAGTTGCATCTTGCGTTCGGTGGTTATGGATTACAGGGAAATATTGGTTATAATATGTACTTTGTATGTAGTGTCTTATCCACTTTTATCTCATCTCACCATATCACTGTTGTCACCATATGAACTGTCCTATGACCTGCATCGTACCAGAATGACAAGAACAAGAACCAATGGAATTATGCCAGCTGGTTCCTATTGTGTTGTCCACTCTCTGTAAGGTATATATTCAAGCGCTCTCAGTCCTGTAGTCCGTCATCTTCTTTCTTTCTTATGACAGAGGCTTCACATTTGATGCCGGGAATCTGGATTCAGAGCACTGTACCTTTTGTATTTAATTGTCTGCGCTAATTGTGATAGATCAAAGTATGTAACTTACTTTTTTTTGCAATAAGAACTTTTTGTGCTTTGGTACCACAATGAAAGTCTGGAAAGCAATTATTTCTGTTTAGCGATATTTGGGTATTCATAATCTGGACCAAGATACCAGGTTTGATCCAAACAGATGGTTCTGTCAAACATGCTTGGCCTACCACATACCCATAATCATGTTGGCATAGTTTAGGATGAATCTGGTACTCATTGCTGTTCCCATCTTTTGTAAGTAGAACTGGTCCTTAAAATGGAAGTTTGTATTATAAACTCACATATACAAAGAAGAAAAGTAAGTAGTTTTAATGGGTGCACTGGGACCCATGTTGGTAATTTAAAATGTAATATTTTTAATAGATATGCATTAAAATCTCACTATATTAAATTTGTTAAGATGGTGAAATATAAAAAGATAGAGTTGTGCAAAAGAGATGAAAATTAACGTGTACAATAAAATATGCAAAACAAAAACCATTGTCAAATTGTCATTCTTTCAATATGATCAGTGTTTAGTAACACAGTGATTCATTACTTATAGTTTCTTCTGTTATTTATGTTGCAAATAATGATTTCTTAAGGATAAATGCCTTCATCAGCTCCTAGAAGGAAGTAACACATTGTTTCAATCAATGAAGTGACTAATATTGTGTATAGTCAGTATTCCAAACTGATACAATGTCTTCTCTTCCTATGCTTACATGTCTTTTCCTTATGTATTACCCTGCAATGCTTATAGTAAATATTTCTTAGCTATGCAGTATACACAAATATATGTTGTAGTTCTGAGTCTCTTAGCTATAAGGTTAAATCCCACACAGCAGGTATAATTATGATAGTATATAGTTGGTCAACACAACTAGTATTAATGGGTTTTCACTACATGTGATATATATGAGTAGTTACCATTATATCATGTGTGTGAATCACATACCATAAAAAAAATTTATAGGTAAAAATGTTAACCTTTGCAGCTCTGGGTTTTCATGTATACAATAATGCAGCTGAACCTTTAGGCAATTGCAATCATTCCCAGCACTGCATATAGCACATGTATAATTTTATATATCAGTAGCTGGAGCATAGGCCTCATATATTTAACATAGCTTTCAATAATTGTAAGCAATAGCAATTAGTCTCAGCACTATGTATGGCGCATATATCATTTTAACTTAGAGATCAATGGCAGGGGTTTATATCCATTTAGCAGCATATTAACATTGAATTTAGTTACATGACATTAGCAATCGGTTACAGATAGCCTACAGCCATTTCACCAGTCAGGCTTTCTCAAGGCATCATGTATTATAAATGCAATACCTACTTTTCAGAACTCCTGAAATTCTGGTTTATAGATGCTTTCTTCCAAGAATGACAAAACTGCTTCTAAGCCTAAATCATGGTTAATTATCATGTAGAGTGATCTCATTTCAGCAGTTGTTAAAAACTGGACCTCATTCCATCTAATGAATGTCCTTCATAAGTGGGATTTGTTTTTTTGTTTCCAAAGCTTGTAAAAAATAGTCTATGTATTCAGATAAATTGTAACATGTTCCATGTGACAGATGGAACTCCTGAAACCTTTGGTCTACTGGGTGGATTTTCACTGTCTCTAAGTAGTTTTGGTAGAATATACAGAACCGGTAAAACTGGTTCAGAGTTACTGAAGAACCATTGTTATCTGATCAAAAAGGATCTAGATTTGAAAGATTCATCCTGTATAATACTCATCCTGTATAATATTGTTTATTCATACTGTATAATAGTCTCATCTGTTTCCACTTTTAGAGCATAAAACCTATTACTTCTGTACTGTACTTCTGAAGATTTATAAATACATTACATTTATTTAACTTAGCCGTAATGGTGACATTTTTTTTAGTTTAAACTCAATCCTTTTCCAGGTTCTTTCAAATCTGGAAGGTTAGTGTATTTTATATAGATTTTGGCATCCTCCTTTATATACCATATAGGAGTTGAAACAAAGGGATAGCACAGTTTAATTTGCCAGTTGTATACTAACTGACAACTGCATATAACACAGTGCACTAGATTATTGTGCTTACAGTATGTATTTTCATGTTTTTCCTCTAGAAAATTATTTTTATTCACTATTTACAAAGAATATTGAGTTGACATGTGGAAACACATGTGACATTTATAAGATAAGTATTTACAATTGATATATAATTATACTACTTAATTATAGCTTGTATATAAAAGGCACTAAGGTGGGGGCTTTCCACTTTTTATTCTTTGTTTAGGGAGCGGATAACACTCCTGATATCTGCCGTAGCAGCCTATGCTCGATTCTGAATGCATCTCTTTGTTGAACATTTACTGCATCTATTTCAGTTTGCCACATCTGGCTTTTGTGTGCTCCTGTTGTTGCTGCAAGCTTACCAAATAGGCATTCATAGTTAGAACTAATGACTAAGGCCAGATTATCTTCAAATTTTAAATAGCATCCTGCCTTATTTGTCAGCAGACCTGTCATCATCTGACTGACTCCTGCTCCTCCTCCTGCATAGGCTCATCAGTCTCAGCTTCCTCCCTATCTTCCACTCTCTGCATCCTTCTATCAGCCTCACTGTCCTCCACTCTCTTCCTCCTGCTCCATCCATATCCTTCACTCTTTCCTCCTCCTGTCTTCCTGCATTTAAAACACTTAATAAACTTAGCAAATACAAACAAACAAGTTTACAACACAAACTATACCATAATTAAACTAGCACTACACACACACAAACACTGAAGAGACCTTAAAATAAACAAACTTTAAAGCAAAAATAATATACTTCAAACTCACAGGAAAGGACAGACAAGACAACTTTTACCACTCAATACAACTGTCACTTGTCACTGTTGCAAAGCTGCAAGCTACAATTTAAAAGTTGCATAGATTTCATTTTATTCATGTTCTGCAGACTTACGTCACTCAGACAAGCTGGACATTTATTTATGTTTTTTAATAATCTTCTCTCTTCTTTCCAGGACTTGGCTCAGTCAGCAGCTTGCTCCTGATTCTCTGCAAATAAAAAGGAGAAGTTAAGGCAGGGAAGGAGAATTTAGGAAAAGGGGTGGGTGGCCACACTTGTAAACTGTACAGCAGGTAAGCACTGCACAGTGCGCTGCTCACAGCTGTGGTGTGGAGATCTTTCACAGTGAGGTCATGTGTTGGCTGAGGTGACTGACAGCTATGGCTGTGGGTCTTGCCACAGCTGCCACTGGCAAAATGTAAAGGAGATCCTTCATTTTTTGTTTTACTGACTCAGTGGCACACTCCAGTGGCCAATGCCCTTAGTCAGCTACCTAATGGTGGCACTGGCCCTGCTCCTACCCTTATCCCTTGCTGCTTCTCTCCTGTCACCTCACCTCCATCTGCATCACAACAAACTCCATACTCCAAATTAAGCTCAGCTCAAAGCTACAGCAACTCTGATAATCTCAATCACATCTCCCCCACAAACTGTGTACACATTCCTGTGCCTCATGGAATGCCACTGGTTCCAACCCATGACCTTTTTATCTCCAACTCCCCGAATCCAACTCCCTGGATTTCCCCCACAGCTCATTTCTCTGTGGCCTCACATTCTCTAACACAACCTAGCACAGGGATCACCATGGTGATGGTGTTGGGGTCCTTCTATCCTCCAGTTACTCCTACTAACTCATACCATCAAAACTGTTCCATTCAGTTTTTCATTTGAGGTTCATGCTATATACCTCTTCCTTGAGTAGCTGTCATTTATTGTCCCCCTGGCCCTCCCTCCAAATTCCTTGTCAACTTTGCTTCCTGGCTCCCCCAATTTCTCTGTTATGAACTTCCCTTCACCATCTTAGGTACTGTCAATATCTCTATTGATATCCCCACAGAATTTGTCTCTAAATGTCTTACTTTCACTTCATCATTTCGTCTCTCCAAAAGGATCTCCTCAACCTCCCATGTGAGTGGACACTCACATGATTTGGTTTTATTTTAACTTATGTTTCACTCCTCCACCTCTGCCTCCCAAGGCTACCATCCTTAAGCATAACATTGAGGCTATCAACACTGTATACTTTTCATCCCTGCTCAACTCAATTCTCTCCTCTGTCTCTCTCTCCTGCCTCAAACAAGCCATTTCCCTACAAAATGTCTCCCTGACTACTGCTCTTGTGGATCTGCTTTGGCAACCACTGCTCACTCTTGCAGTACCACACCTCAACCATTGTATTCCAAATGCACCAGATGCCTGCAAAAACATTTAAGAAACACCAAGCATCAGTGGATGAAATTGCGCTTCAAGGTGGACTTCCTCATTTCAAATTAATGCTCTCAACCTAAAGTGCTACACTCTCCCTGTCCAAACAGTGTATTTGAGAACCTCATCTCCTATCAGTTCTCAAACTTCCGTTGTCTCTTTACCACTTTCAACTCCCTCCTCTGCCCCCTCCTCACTTCCACTACCTACTCTCTGAGCTTGACTTTGCCACCCACTATACCTCTAAAATGTACTATTTACATCAGGACATCACATCCCACCTGACCCTTTGCACACCAATTCCACCTTTCTAAGCCTACTTCTCTTGTCAACTCTGATATCTTTCTCCCCAGTATCTGGGAGATGGGGTCATGGCCCTTACTCGATCATCCCCCCCTTCCACCTCCCCCTTGTCAATATCCCCTCCTGCTTCCTCTGCTACCTCTCTCCTTTTATCTTCCCATCTTGCCCAACTCTTCAATCTCACTCTATCATCAGGCACTGTCCCTTCTTCAGTCAAGCATGTGCTTGTCTCCCCCATTTTTTAAAAAACCCCACCCTTAATCTTAAAACTCTTTCCAAATTTCGACTGATCTCTCTTCTACCTTTTGCCTCCAAACTCAAGTGTATTGTCTACAGATGTCCCACTCCCTGCTTGACCCATTTCAGTCTGGTTTCCATCCTTTCTATTTCACTGAAACTGCCCTCACAAAAGTCTATCCTTCCTTTCAGTTTCCATATGTTGGAAGATATGGTTTGGGTCTAATGGTCTAATAGTAGCAGTAGTAGTGACACAAATGACAACTGGTAGTGTTGGTAGTAGCAGTAGTGATTGGGTAATTTATCAAAATTATTGGAGGAGAAAATTCACGTCAGCTGGCAACGGTCCACAAATTTAAGAGATATGCTTGTACATAGTCATTTAGAGAAAGAGAAAATATCTATTTATTTCAAAAAAGGGTCATACAAATGTGGCACATGTAAGACCTGTTCAGTAATGATCACACAACAATCATTTTGTGATAAATTCAACAAGACATGGTAGATCAAGGATTACATCTGTGATACAGTGGGTGTATTATATAATCTCAAATGTCCATGCAATTTACAGTACATTGGGAAGACCAAGAGACCCCAAAAAGCAAGAATATTAGAGCACATATCAAGTATTGGGAATGATCAAAAGGATCGTCAGGCAATGAAATCTCTGACACCCATAGTAAGAAACTTTCTGAGATACCATCAATGCAACCCAAAAAGGCCTTCATGCCTTTGGGATGATGAAAATTGATACAGGTATAAGAGTTCACTAATGCTCAATTCTCTTCAACATAAACTGCACATTCCATTTGCATTTCCATTTGAAAGGTTGTCTTCTCCACAGTATCAGAGTCATGGCACCCTGCCTCCTGCTCAACACTTTCAGCAAATGCTGGTTGTCTCTCCTCTACAGAATACCCTCTGTAGAGGATGTATGCTTTTCATAACCAATGCCCTCTCCTCTCTTCCCCTATTCCTACTTGCCTCCATAACAATGTTTGCAAAGAAGAGTTAACCTAAACTCTATTCAGTATAAAATAAATACCTTTATCTCTGCTGGAAATAATATGCTTCATCCACATAAATTCCTTTTAGTTTCACTTTAAAAGGCTGTCTGGCATTTTTTTTAACCCTTGTGTTGCTATTTCTACTGCCTATAATTTATTTAAACATATAGGAATACATGAGGAAGTCAGGAATTTTAATTTTGTATTTGATTTGAAGTTCAATTTTATAGATGATTTTATGTTTGACATAGACATCCAAAACTGAACAAGAAATCACTAGTCAATATCAAACAACATCAATTTCTATTTAGAAAAGAATTTCAAAATCGAATATTAGCAAAATAATGATTTTGAGAGTGATGAAAAAAAGCAAAAATGAAGAGTAAGAATTATTGGTGCACTCTGGAGACTGTGTAAGGCTCTGATTGTTTTAGTTAAAACTTAACTTTTATTTGTTTCTTATAATAAATTGTATGAAAGATGATTAAAACTTAATAGAAAGGTGATAAAGATTAGAAATAAAGTGATATAAATAAGATAAAAATAAAATTAAAAGAACCTCTGTGTCTTTTATTTGTGTTTTAAATTTTTAAGTATTTTGTGTCATATTAAATGGTATTATATTCCCAGTCTTATACAACTTTTTTTAGGATAAGTTTCTATTCCAGTGTGATGCTCTTTATTCAAATGGAGAATATCAACTATTATATAGCCGTGCTCCCCTCAAAGTTATTATATTATTTAGTATCTTATTAAGTATCTACTTCTCAAACAATACTGTTGCAGTTATCACTTTTGTTATTCACAGCTCAAAGTTCTATTAATATACTCCTTAACAGATCCTGTTATGTTATGGATCTTTATATTTATATTACAGTGTGGCGATATATTATATGCCATATGTAGATCTCATGTATGGTCTGTATAGTTGCCATAAAACATAATAATTATAAAGTTATTATATATATTATTCTGTTAGGTCTTATAGAATTATAATATCTCTATTTATTTAATGTCCATCAGCAGACCATTACTGTAAGCGGCTATTTTGAGCATCACACACTGGTCAATGTCTGCCTCCCGCTGCTAATACATGCAGCTTATTGTGGGCACATTTCACCGGGTGTCCAGCTTCCTCCGGGTAAACTGAGCCACCTGCTGAGCTCCCTGGTAACCAGTTCCCTGGTAACCATTGTCCAGGGGTGTGTCAGGGATTTTGTTAGAAAATATTCTGAGAGAATTGTCTTTTTCTAATGGTTTATAATAGGATTATTTTAATTTAATATTTTATTGATTAAATTGGAAAATTTATGTTTAGAATTCCTGATTAGTGTTCTTTAATTTAGGAGATTTCTATAATAATAATATTTTTATATTTGGAACTTATTAGTTGGTTTAGTCATTTATTGTGTCCCTTATACTATATAGTATAATGTAGGATATAGGAAATGAAGAAAAATAATTAGTAATAATAATAATAATAAAAAATGTATAGGAGTAAGAATTAATAACGGGAATTATGGTGTTTAAGCAGTGATAACATACTATATTATATTTTGCTATAATCATATGTATTGTAAATTTGATATATACTAAAATGATTAAAAATAAAAATTCCAGGTTATATATGGTTAATCTGTATTAACAAGAGGATCTTTAGTGAAAGTTCATAAAAATGATAAACAACCACCAGGAAGGCCAATAGTGTCCAGAATTGGATGCCTGATTGAAAATGCAAGTATACAGTATATATAGACTCACATTTATGAAAATTTGTGTTAGAGTTGCCATCATACATAAGAGACACTATGGATGGCCTGAATAAAATTGAAGATCTAATTGTGACCTACAACACCTGGATATGCACATGCAACGTAGAGATGCTATACAAGAATACACCATGACATTGGAATACAAGCTACTGAATACTTCCTAAAGATGTGAATTATTGAAGTTTATCCTATCTAAAAACTATTTTGTGTTTAATGAACAATTCTTCCTACAGACCTGAGGTACAACAATGGGCACTACGTGTGCACCGAAGTATGCCAATCTGCACCTTGGGTGGTGGGAGAAAGAGTGAGTCTTCAATGAAGAGTTAGAAATTTATACCAAGCATATCAATGCTTGGTATAGATATATAGATGACCTCCATACTTTGGATGGGCCACAACATCTATTCCTAGAATTCATTAAAAGACTAAATAACAACTCCCTCAATCTAAAACTAACAACTGAAATGAGCCAAGAACAAATTCACTTTCTAGACCTGACTATTAAAATCACAGAATCAGGGGGAATTACCACAGACATTTTCCAGAAATCAACAGCAACAAATAGCATCCTACTTTTTGAGAGCTCTCATTTTCCAGCAATTTGGAAAAATATTGCAAAGGGAGAGATGCTAAGGACTAGGAGGAACTGTTCAGATACACAAACCTTCAATAAGAGATCCAAAGAATTTGAAGAATGTCTCTTGAATAGAGAATACAGCAAGATAAATATTAGAAGATCATATAAACATACAAGAGGAAAAGAGAGAAAATATCTGTTAACACCAAAGATGAAAACCAAGCAAAACCTTTTTACAATAAAATCAGATTTGTAGGAACATGCAATCAATGGAAAGAAATTCTTGAAACACTGGAGAGACACTGACATGTCTTATTGACAGGTGAAATACTGGCAAGAGAGGTAGGAAACCAAATTAACATTAGCTGGAGGAAATTGCCCAGTTTAAAAGACAAATTGGTCCAAAGCCATTTCTTGAGAGATAAAAAGAAAAAAAGATAGGATTGATCGGAATTAACTAAATAAAATACAAGGATATATTAACTGTGATACACTAGGGGTTATATACTGCCTGGAATGTGACTGCAAGAGAAAATACATAGGAATGACCAGCAGAGATTTAAAACAAAGAATATTAGAACATGTGGACAACATTAGAAATGCTGAAAAAGATCAAGCCAAATGTAAACAATTAACTAGTGTTGCCCAGCATATTCTGGCAAAACATGGAGGTAACCCCATGCATCTTAATGCCTATGGGTTGGAAAAGATACATTTGGGTATAAGAGGAGGTGACCTATTGAAGGAATTGGCACAGAGGGAGATGAGGATGATTTTCATGATGGATACAATCATTCCAAAAGGATTAAATGAAAATAAAAACTATATGGTTTATTTAAATTAAGTGGATAACATACTATTGATCAAATCAGAGAACACCTTTGAAACCAACACACCATAAATCTAAACAGAATTGACAGGACCCCTAACCCAATACTATCGTTATCTAATATCTCATTACTTAATATATCATCACATAGAATTTCATTATCTAATATCTCAAACCATAATCTTTAAAGGATAATTCCATAATGAGTATAATCATCGATTAGGAACAGCATCTATATAGTGTATTGTTTTAAATGAACAAAAAGTATCTTGATAGATTGAGAATAAATTATAACAAAATAAATATCCCACACAGATGTTAGATGAATAAATGAATAAAGAATAGGATTGTTAAACTACAAAACAAACTGGAATTCAGCAATTTAGCTTAGGATGGAGGATGACACTTTTTAATTTATTCTGCTTTTTACATAATTCAGATCGTATGTTAACAAGATATAAACTGGAATGTAATATAAGACATAAAGAGATGAAGTGATATTTACAATCACAATTATATGTAATATAATACTTTTTAATATATATATATATATATATATATTAAAAAGTAAGTATTAATCACATATATTGATCACATAATATTATGAATTTGATTTTTCACATACTCACTTTTTTCACATACTATTTTTTTTCACATATTAGACACATTTTAATTGTTTGATATGATTTAACTTTTTAATAAACACACCCCTTGACAATGGTTACCAGGGAACAGAGGATTTAAACTCAGCAATGTGGGTGGCTCGGTTTGCACCGAGGAAGCCAGAATTAATAATTTAATAATTTTAATAATTGTATATATCAAATTTACAATAGATATGATTATAGCAGAATATAATATAGTATGTTATCACTTAAACACCATAATTAACATTATTAATTCTTACTCCTATACATTTTTATTATTATTATTATTACTAATTATTTTTTTCATTTCCTATATTCAACATTATCCTATATATTATAAGGGAAACAATAAATTACTAAACCTATTAATAAGTTCCAAATATAAAAATATTATCATTACATGATCTCCTAAATAAAGAACACTATTTCAGAGTTATAAACATAAACTTTCCAATTTAATCAATAAAATATTAAATTAAAATAATCCTATTATAAACCTTTAGAAAAGACAATTCTATAATATTTTCTACACACCCCTTGACAATAAATACCAGGGAACAGAGGATTTAAACTCAGCAATGTGGGTGGCTCGGTTTGCCCTGAGGAAGCCGGACATCCGGTGAAATGTACATAGGCAATTGAACCTACTGTGTCTTTCTATGTGACAAAAATAGTAAAATGTGTCAGTCGATGCTCTAATACAATGTATCAGCTCATTATGTAGTGCATACTGTTATTATACCAGCGCTCTAGCCGAACTTGAGCGGTGGGGAGCAGGCTTTGATGATCGCTCTCACTGCAGTAACAGTGGGGTCTGTAGTGAAGGGACGCACTACATCGTAGTAAAAATCCTGATAGAGACCTGCACATAGTGTCCGATACAGCCTCGAGGAACAGCGGCGGGAGGTGGACGCTGACAAATACACATGTAAGGTGCTTTAAATGGCTGCCTTTGCTAACAGCAGTTGGAGACCTGCACACTGTACCCACAATAAGCTGCATCTATTAGCGGTGGGAGGCAGACATTGTGTGATGCTCAAAATAGCCACTTACATTAACGGTCAGCTGATGGACATTAAATAAATAGAGACATTATAATTCTATAAGTCCTAACAGAATAATATATATAATAACTTTATAAATATTATGTCCTATGGCAACTATACAGACCATACATGAGATCTACATATGGCATATAATATATCTCCACACTGCAATATAAATATAAAGATCCATAACAAGATCTGTTAAGGAGTATATTAATAGAACTTTGAGCAGTGCATAAACCCAGACCAATTAACAGAAGTGATAACTGCAACAGTGTTGGTTGAGAAGTAGATACTTAATAAGATACTAAATAATCTAATAACTTTGAGGGGAACACGGCAATATAATAGTTGATTTTCTCCATTTGACTAATGAGCATCGCACTGGCATAGAAACTTATCCTAAAAAAAAGTTGTATAAGACTGGGAATAAAATACCATTTAATAAACCACCATTTAATACGACACAAAATACTTAAAAATGTAAAACACAAATAAAAGACAGAGAGGTTCTTTTAATTTTATTTCTATCTTATTTTATATCACTTTATTTCTAATCTTTATAACCTTTCTATTGAGTTTTAATCATCTTTCATACAATTTATTATAAGAAACAAATAAAAGTTAAGTTTTAATTAAAACAATCAGGCAGTCTCCAGAGTGCACCAATAATTCTTACTCTTCATTTTTGCTTTTTTTATCACTTTCAAAATCCCTATTTTACTAATATTCAATTTTGAATCTCTTTTCTAAATAGAAATCGATGTTGTTTGATATTGACTAGTGATTTCTTCTTCAGTTTTGGATGTCTATGTCAAACATAAAATCATCTATAAAACTGAACTTCAAATCGAATACAAAATTAAAATTCCAGACTTCCTCATGTATTGTATTCCTATATGTTGATATAAACTATAAGCAGTAGAATAGCAGCACAAGGGTTAAAAAACGCCAGATAGCCTTTTAAAGTGAAACTAAAAGGAATTTCTGTGGATGAAGCATATTATTTCCAGCAGAGATAAATGTATTTATTTTATACTGAACAGAGTTTGTTAGTTTAGGTTAACTCTTCTTTGCAAACATTGTTATGAAGGCAAGTAGGAATAAGGGAAGAGAGGAGAGGGCAGTGGTTATGAGAAGGCATTCTGTAGAGGAGAGACAACCAGAGTTTGCTGAAAGTGTTGAGAAGGAGGCAGGGTGCCATGAATCGGGATGCAATCAGAAAGCCAGCTGACATTATACCAACAGCCGGCTTCCTGACTGTCATATCCCAGCGACGGTTAAATGCCCGGCATCTAAATGTAGATGCAGCTTATTTCCCCGACGCCGGGAGACCGGCATCCCGATCGAAGGGATGCCGGGCACCGCGAGTGGACAGCCACGCGGTGGGGAGGGTTAGGTTTAGTGCTCCCGGGGGGGACTTAGGGTTAGGCACTCCCCCGGGAGGTTAGCGGTAGGCTAGGGGGAGGGAGGGTTAGGCACCCATGGGGGGAGTAGGGTTAGGCACCCCCCCAGGGGACTAAGGTTTAGGCAGCGGGGAAGGGGGGGGTTAGGTTTTGGCACTTAGATGGGGGATTATGGTTAGGCACTTGGGGGGGAGGTTAGGGTTAGGCACCCCTATGGGAGGGATAGGGTTAGGGGAGTAGGTTAAGTAAGTTAATACTTACCTAGGGACGATCGGGATTTCCAGCGCTGTCGGACTGCCGCTGCCGGGATCTGTTCCAGTGTCGGGCTTCCGCTGCCGGGAATCGAATTTCAAATTTCATACTGATTCCCCATGAATCTGATACTGTGGAGAAGACACAACCTTTCAAATGGAAATGCACATAGAATGTGCAGTTTATTTTGAAGAGGATTGCGCATTAGTGAACCTTGTGTTGGTTAATTATGAAGAGTTATTTGGAAGGTGGGCACATCTGACAAATATAAGTGTGCATTGTGGCAGGTGGCAATAGATGCCATAAATATTATTGGCCATTTCAAGCGCAACAAACTGCAGTAATAGAAGAAAATATAGTGGACCTCAAGCAGATTTAAAAGTACATTAAAGTATGTTCTTTTTAAAGGACCCCATAGTGTTACAATCTCTATTTGCTTCCATGATTTATCCTTTATCTCATCGTGTGCTAGAGAAGAAGCCAATCCCTCACATATTCATAATTCCATACAGTATGTTCACATAAAGGTTTCTTTAATCTGTCTCAAATGGCGTAGATTGTGTGTTCAAGCTCTGTCTGCAAAATGGTCTGAATTGTAAAAACTCACATTTGCATGACCCTATGTGCATGACAAGATTTCCTTGGTCTTTTATAAAATCTTGATTAAATATCCTGAAATGGTGTGCCCACGTCTTTATAAACAATCAAGAGATAAATTTACAATCTCATTCTGTCAGCGCTTCACATAAATGTTTCTGTGATTTGTACAAAATGTTTTACTCTCTGTGAAACAGTTAGCACTTGTCTCTCCTCACTTATCTCCCATCAAGTATATCAATGTAAGAGTAATATATAAGTGAATCCAAATCATGCAGCGTTCTTAAAATTTACTTATACTACATGGGACAAAGCATAAAATAGAATGATAAAAAAACATAGATATAAACAGTGGGACATACACCTGTGCATGGGAGTGCAATGAGTCTCATACCAGGCAGGCTAAGGACACAGCTAAGCTTCAAGTTACTCCATTCAAATAACCTGGGTTTTGGAGTAGATATAATCACCCTCAGCCATCCAGTCCTTCCTCATAACAGCACGCTGATCTCACTGCCACAGACTATTAGAACAACATCTACAAGCTTTGGAGATCATCTGTCTCCTTTGTCAAGATATATCTTGAGCCATTTAAAACAGATGAAAGAAACCTTTATGTGAACAGAGTGAATTGTGGATATGTGAGTGATTGACTTTTTCTCTAGCACACATGCAGATAAAGGATATATCATAGAAGCAAATAGAGATTGTAACACTGAGGGGTCCTTTAAAAAGAACATACTTTTATATACTTCAGTCTGCTTAATATCCTAATTGCAGATTTCCACTATATTTACTTCTGTTACTTGTTTATGGAAATTGTTTTTTCCCTATAGAGGACCTAGCAGCTATATAGGATTTTTTGTGCACAAGGATTAGAATATTTGTCTTTCAATATTTGATATTGTAGCTCCAAACTGCAGTGCCCAAAGTGCTTTTCAGATATATGCCCCCAGGTCAAAGATAAGATGGACCAGGAAAGACATTCTGCCAGGGCCACTGACAATGGGTACCCTGAGGACTTCCAATACAGTGAGTATGAGGGGGAAGTAAAAGTTATTTTGCCAAAGGAACTGGTGCATGGGGTAAATGTGTGGCATGACACTGATGCACCACCATGTCCGACAGTGACTGGTGAGTAATTTGCAAATAGCTTGCATACACCAATAAAAACATATGTCACACCTAATTTTTTTTTCAATATACAGTACATTTTGGGAGCGTACATATTAAAATGGGCGTGTGGGATGCCGACATTCTAAATACCAGTGCCGTAATCCCGACAGGTCGGGATCCCAGCACCAGTATCCCAACCGTCGGCATCCCGATGGTAAGTATCAGTGTGTTAGGGGGAGGTTAGGGTTAGGTAGCGGGGTTGGGGTTAAGCATTAGAGGGAAGGTTAGGATGAGGCATCGGGAGGGAGTGTTAGGATTAGGGTGCAGGGAGGTTAGGCTTAGGCACTAAGGGGGAGGATAGGGTAAGGTACCGGGGAGGGAGGGTTACGGTTAGGTTAGGGGATGGGAAAATACTTACCATGCGTTCCTGTGGATGTTGGTATTCTGACCAGCGGCATCCCGACAGCCGGGATCCCATATCCAACCATTTTAAAACCCATATTCAAGTTAAAATACATACTACAACAGAGGTACCCAAACTCAGTCCTCAAGGTACCCCAATGGTCCAGGTTGTTAGGATAACCATACTTGGGCATGGGAGACTTAATTAGTATATCAATCTTTTGATTAAACAATCGGTGCTCGACAATAAATATCCTTAAAATCTGGACTGTTATGATGCATTAAGGATGGAGTTTGGGAACCTCTGCACTACAAGAAAACACACACTATGTTTGTTGACCTGTAATTATTTCAATGTAATTGATTGTTTGTATCACACCAAAGAACAACACCTGCAGCTACTCAAGGCCAATCACTTCAGGAAGAATTTGCTGGTAATTAGTTAAAACAATTTGACAATAAGAAAAACTTGTTCAAAATCACATTTGCATTTTCAACAGCTATATTAATTAGTCCATTCAATTAATGGCAAACTAATGTTTAGTGAAGCACAGTAAGCAATTAAGATTTGAGACATATTTACAGGTTAAGTTGTTAACCTCCACGGCTGGCAATTAATAACTCAATCACTTGAAATTGGTAAACCTTTACAAATGTGTATTTATTTACTGCACAATATGTTTTTTGTTTATTTTAAAGTAACAAAGAAAAGCAATGTTTGTGGTTGTTAAAAATAAGTTAAAGTCCATATTTGTTTGCTCCACATAAAATAGGTCCATCTGGTGCCTTTACACAACAGCGTTCTAGTGAAATGCCAACAGCAAATGTTGGAAGTGATGATGTTGTCCTCAAACCACCACATTTGACATCTTCTCTGCCTCCTGTACTGGATTTTAGGTACGGACACACATCCTAGAAAAATGATAACAATATTTTTTTTACTATTTTAAAAGATAAAAAAAAAATAATTAACATACAAAGTAAATTGTCAGTGTGTTTTATGTTTTATGCTGTTATTTTTATGTTTGAAACTCAAATAAGCTTTTTTTTGTTGCATTTCCAATTTTTTATAAAACAAAACAAATATAAAGCTATTTTGGGATTAAACACAACTGATTTTTAAAAATTTATAGCTGATTTTCATATTTGCAGATTTTGATTTTTTTCACTGTTGGATAATTGTCCCCATGCCAGAGCCTAGGCCTGATATTGAGGATGAAGAAACAAATATGCTGGAGTTAAGGGCCATATCACCACCTGCAGAAGAAGATGTCCTGGACCCTCCAGAACTCAACCAAACATCACCACTACCTGAAAGAGACAGTGGTCATGAAATACTTGAAAAGTGCACACAGGGAGATTTCATGCACATGCAAATGCAACAGAATTCACAACTAAATATGCACCTTGGATGGTTAAATACAAAATTTACAAATTAACATTATGCAGCACATGGCTACTGCCATAGAGACATAAACTGTAACTAACCCCAGAAACCAAGAGGAATTAGTTAGTGTATTCCTAACAAGATAACAATCAATGATTACCAACATTAGTAGAATACAAGAGTCACATACTAATGAATCCTTGACCTTAATTTTAATATGTCAACAATAGGATCCCAACTACAACTCCACTTACCAGAGCAGTCAGGATCAAGTTCATTTGACAAAAAAAACTGCCTTCTGTTACAGCCAAGTATTTAAAACAGGGGTCTTCAAACTTGGCCCTCCAGCTGCTGTGGAACTACACATCCCAGCATGCACTGCCACCTTTTTGATATAACAGCATGCTAAAACTATGTGCAGTGCATGCTGGGATGTGTAGTTCCACAGCATCTGGAGGGCCAAGTTTGAAGACCCCTGATTTAAAACTTTGACTCATCAGTCCAGAGCACCTGCTGCCATTTTTCTGCACCCCAGTTCCTATGTTTTTGTACATAGTTGAGTCGCTTGGCCTTATTTCCACATCGAAGGTATGGCTGTTTGGACACAAACATTTCCCCACATAGGAACTGAATTTGAGTTGCACACAATTAGGCTGCATCTGGCTGCATTAGACTGCATCTGTGGCTGTATTGCATGCTTGGGAGTTAATGCAGATTTCTGCCTGTATTCAGCTCCACCTCCATCTATATGCTTGTAAAAACAGCCATCTTCACTATGAACATTATCCTTGGTGCAAGAAATCTGCCTGAAATCAGACAGATCTCAGCATAAGTTCAACTCTGAATAGCCTTAAATGCCCAGGTCATATCATCAGAACACTTACACTCTTTTTATACCGACCTAAAAATCCTGGGTTGATGCACTTCAACCCAGGATTTTTATCAGTGTAAATGAATCCACCTGGGTCCAGGGACCTGGGGAGCCAACTCGGGTACTTTGCAGGGTTGGTCACGGGTCGTTCTTGTGCCACCCTGCAGTGTACATGGCGCGATCTGGATCACGATGAGCCGGATTGTGCTACATGCTGCCTGATTCAGTGGTGCTTGATCTGGTTGGAACCCTGTTCCAACCCCCGGGTCAGACTCAGAACTTTGGTATAAAAGATGTATTAGCCCACTCTGGTGCTCAGGTGATACCCAGCTACACCCACTCATCAAGTAGAGATGTGGCTGAGGTGCATATAGTACATCTCCAAATCAACCATAGGTGTGTATGCTAGGCTCAGAAATATATGCATGTATCACATGAAAGGCATTACCTCTCCAGGTAAGGTATACTACAGCACAATAGTCAGGTTATGCTTGTGAAATGTAGTCATCATCAATATCATGCAGACTTGCACCAAGCCCTATCTTTAGTGCAAGAGATCCTTCTAAAATCACCTGGATCTCTGCATATGAATAGTCCACAATGACCTCTACACCTTGCATGCTAACTCTAAGTTGTCACCCAGTTACACCCACCAAGTTGCAACTGGAGATGCAGACAAATCACTCATATTTGCTCAAATTTGCATATGTAGGCTCCAACACATGCGCAGTTGCTAAAAATCACAAGATCCATCTGCAGAACAAACATGCAGGCAACTCTGAATCTGGCCCTTAGCCTGCATCCAGAATCTGCAGTAAATTACATGAAAATGAGCATGCATCCCAATTTTATTAGTATGCATGGGGTGTTCCTGGGTGGTGAATGGGAGGAAGTGACAGGGAGGAGACATATTAGATGCATGGAGATGTTGCATCTTATATGAGTATTACGGACATGTTGCTAACTGTGGTTACATACAGAGATGCAGATTGTTAACAAAGGAATCCATATTCAGATGGATAATCTGCACTTGCCATAGGGCATATGCAAGTTTTGATGGTTTGTCTGAAGGTGCATCTAAAGACGCACCAAGCAGTACAGTATATCAGCACCTGAAGATGTGGAAAGTGGGCATCTTAGTCCTTGCACATTCAGATGCACAATGTACAACAGGGAAGTGCTTTGCAATTACTTTAGCATAAATTCACAGATGTAACTGCGGCAAAAGACACAGACGCAGCTGCATCCAACTCAGCATCAACCCCTGTATCTGCAAATATGAACTTTCATTGGCTGTTCTGCTCAGGTCACTGGTGTACAGTAGCTGGCATGGTCTGAGCATTTTGTAGATCCAGCTTGGGATCCTTAGGTATAACTGATATACATAGGAAACAAGGTGGCTTGATGATACTCTGACTCATAAGTATGAACAGGAGTTTAGGTACACTAGCAACAATGTAGCAACCACAGGCTAGTGATATGCATGGACACTGGACTGGAACCGTAGTGAACAGACCAGGTCCACTGGGCAACCCCTCGTCTATTGACCTGTGAAGGTCAGTAAGACCAGGAATATACTCCAGGGACAAGGGTGACATCCGGAACTCAGAACAGTATAGTACTGGTAGATAGGAACTCAGAACTCAAGCCACAAGTAGCAATTCCCAGACTGTTGAACTTTTTTCTAAACTTTGTATATTTGTCTCATCATAGTTGCATCCCAAGTCACTTATAGTTTTCTGGGCACCTATGATTAGTATTTTTGTTGCAATGGAGTTAGTATAAAGTCACATATTAAGTACAACACTGTGTAGCGTGATGCATGGTTCAGCTCAATTGTTTTGGTCCTCAGCTTTTTGCCTTTTTAACCAGGTTATCATCCGCATGGCACACAGCTACAGCATGCAATGTATGTATTCAGGGTAAAAATGTATTAAACTTTAGTTACATTTGTGATGTGAATAAGATGCAACAAGGTTGTGTGACTTAATGCTTTGTGTGGCTTAGTTGCAAAGTCTGTGCGCAATGCAATTTATTATGATTTATTTTCAAACATTATTGGCTATAGATATTTCTATAATATTATTGAAAGAAATACACACATACATTACTGTAGAACTTCATCTAACATACAGTATATTCAGTTCTGAAACGTTTTCATATATTTTTGAATGCTACTTGAAGAATAACGTTGGTCATGCAAAAAACTAATACTCATCTGCATATTAATGCTAACTACTGCTTCCTCACCATGATTCCACAAGTTCTAGGATAGACAGCACCAAAGCTGCTTTCCTCAGGGGAGCGAGTCCTCCTGGGTACAACCAGCCCTTCTCCTTACCCAGGAACAGTGGGAACGAAGAGTTAATTGTATGAATAATATTGTCCTTTGCTGGAGCACAACAGGTTATAGCATGCCCTATCATGCCCAATTATTAGGGCTGTCAGGGAATTACAGCACTTGGAGAACCACAAGTGCCAGTATGTCCTGGCCGATATAGGAAATATCAAAATAAAAACAAGACACAAACACAGAATTTTAAAAGTGCTGAATATAAATGACGCCCCACACCCCTCATGTACCCATTAATGTCTTATACAATCCTCTAAAATATTTTGTCTTTAGTCTTTAGGCATCCATGGGTACTTGGCAAAAAAAAAAACTATCCAACTTCTTCCTCCAGTCAAGCTTAGTGCTGGCAGTAAAGAATTATCTTGTTTGATTAATACATTTTTTATTTATTAAGCACAATACATAAGGTAGGTATTTGATTTTTTTTTATATTTTACATCTACTGTATACTTCATGTGGCTTATCTTACCAGTATTTCATACATGATATTATACTTGTCAGGCTGTATATAGATGCTAAAATGTAACACACAAATTAAAGTGCTTCTACTTTACTTTGTACATCTCTCATGTAAATAACACAAACAATCTATTTTCTATCATAGAGATAGATGTATGAAGGACTTAATTTTTACATAACATCAGGTCGTCTTATACACACACATTCCGCAGCACATATCCTAACCCACTGCTCCATGCTCCTTCTTCACTATCTACCCCTCTGTGTCGCCCCTGTCTGTCTGCCCTTCCCCTTTAGAATGTAAGCTCTCACGAGCAGGGCCCTCATCCTCAAGTGCTTCTCCTCCCCCTACTTATAGTATAATTTACTCCTAACTCCCTACAATGGCACCTACCACCTGGTTGCTCATGTCCTGCTGCTTGTGTTTTGCAGCTGAGTTTATAACCTTGTCCTTGTCCTGCATTGTTTTGTATTACTATTAACTGTTTTTCTTGTGTGCTCATTTATGTACTGTGTAAGGCGCTGCGGAACCTTTGTGGCGCCATATAAATAAAGGATAATAATAATAATAATAATAATACTCCATGTTGAATACAAACTAATAGACATTGGGTAAATAAATAAATATCCAATATGCAAAAGCCTCCTTTAAAAAGATGAGTTTACAGTAACTGACACATTTTTTATTTGGGGGGATTTGAACCTTTACTCACTGGTATACATGAGGGGGCTAATGCTGAGTTGGGAACAAAGCAAAAAAGTTTAAGTAATTTTGCACCTTGGTAAAACCTTATTGCACTGTATGTGAGGCAAATTTAAAAGGTGCAGAGATTTAGATTTGGGAGGGGTGTGTTAAAATTCAATTTTAATTTGCAGTTACCCTGCATATAAAATAAGTGAATGATTTAGCACCCCTTGCAGTACAACATGGTCTGTTCCAGATACAGATATACTTGCATTTTTTATTTGTTCCCAACTTAGAATCAGCCTCTTTCTTGGGATACCTGAGATGTGTCACTAGACCATGTGTAAATGTCATAGGCTGCGACTTTGAAACATTGGAAAGTCCCGTGCTAGACTGGCTGTTGTTTTAAAGTAGCAGTCATTTAGTAGGCAAAATCAACCTGGTTTTACCTACTAAAAGACTGCTACTTTAAATCACATGGGACTTGCGGATGTCTCAAAGTTGCAGCCTATTACAGTTACACCATGGGACTCGCACGGGACTTGCTGATGTGTTAGAGCAGCAGCCTATTACATTTACTGTACCCAAATATCTCAATTGGCTGGTCTTTGTAATGTACATTTATAACCTCTATTAATAATTATTGTTTATGTGAGCCACACATGTGCATGCTGGAATAAATAGTGGAACTATAGAGGAGGAGACACTTATCTTGAGAAAGGCGTCGCAGGGTGCCGAAACATTGTATGGCTTCCCTGCCATCTATGCTACTCCTGTGCCTTTTTACAAACCTGGGCTCTATCTTTAAGAGGACAGAGAGTTGAGAATTAGTCCATCTTGATGGTAAGGTTTTATCATTTTTAATTTTGGAATTTTATATATATTTTTTTTCATGCTATTTCAATAAACATCCCATTGTGTGGTTATATATGAGACTGAGTGACTCCCTTGTTGTAGTTTCTATGTTTGCACTTGTTGGTGAGCCCTATTCCAATGTGAGGAACCCACGCCGGGGATAATCAAAGATACCTTTATGTTCAAGTATCACATTATCAGAAGTAACCCTACTTGTAAGGAATTCACTAGATCACCTTTCCCCTCACTAATGGATGAAATTTCACCAAGGGAGTAGGAACTGAAGCTGGGAGTGGATCCCCATTCACATTTCTTCTTTTTGTGTTACACTACCTTGTGATGGAGTGTACCCAGGAAGTGACTGTATTACCCTATTGTAATTTTCTTATCCTTTTCATGTACTGTGAATTACCTACAGTGGAACATTTTGGACACGTGACATGAACTACTGAAGGAACAACTCATAAAGTGCAAGTGAGGCTGTTGTTCTTTTTGTATACACTAAAAAGTATAATCTGAACAAGTACATCTCTAAACACATTATATATGAAGTGCTGAAAGGTAGCAGGGGCATTGCAGAAACCAAAAGGTAGAACAAAACAGGGGTGGATTGGGCCACTAGGAGATTGGGACACTTCCCACTGGGCCAGACCTTCTGTCCCACCAGATTAAAGGGAAGACATGTCTCAATCCCTCCTATCTCCAGGGTTAGATGATTGGATTGGCAATCACTGACAGCAACTGACAATTTGACAGTCCGATTGCTGGCGGGCAGCTCTTTATCACACACTGACAGTGCCGCAGTCGCGCTCAGTGCACTGCCTGAGTGCCTGCAGCCAATCAGTGACAAGGAGGCTACACAGGATTAGTGTACTACACACACTGGCCATGCACGCTGCCCAGGAATATGGGGAGGGCATAGAGGAGTCATGTGAAGAGGTGGATTGGGACAATACGGACCCACTCTCTGGCAGACTGAGGCTGAGCTGCCACTGTGCGGTAAGGAGTATGATGAATGGGATGATGTGGCCAATGTGTAAGGGAAGGAGGAGGATGATCAAAGAGAGAATGAGGCTGGAGTGTGAGTGGATGAGGATGGAGAAAAAGATGTGGGCAGGGTGTGCAGGGGAAAAACACAGGATGTTTATGCGGAGGAGGTGTCTATTCTTCTCCCCCTTCTGTCTCATCTAGTTTTCTCTATTTCTCCATTGGGCCCCTTCTATGTATTTGCACCCAGTCAATCATATGTGTTATTTGCTACAGCATATTGGGTCTGATTCAGAGGTAGACACAGTTGCAGACAGGGCAGTGTCTTCATTCAAATTGCCACGGCCAATGGACTGAGATGCCCACTGGCTGCTTCACTGAGCGTATTAAAATACACAAAGAAAATGCACCAGCCCTTTGGATGTGCAATTTCTCCAACTGAACATGTGGTACCCAAAACTCGTACTTTGCATTACTTAGAGTGTTGTGTTAGATGGTGTCTCAACTCTTATCAGATCTTGGGTCTCTTGGATCTCATTCTCAGTTTAGAGAGGTAAGGAGGAGATACAGGCACAGATGGTCACCAGTTTAGTTTCAAATAGGAGTTAGAGTTTATTAATCAGGCAATTTTGCACAATCAGAAAAACTCAGAAAATATCAATTTCCAATCAGTACATTTACTAGTAAATCACACTGTAAATAACAAGGTTTTATTTCACTGGAACACTTGAATGGCTGAGGACTCATTTCAACTATGAGAACAGCAAAGTGGAGATACTGGGGGAAGTCAAGTAGGTTAACACAACAAGCACATATAATTAAATGTATATCATACGCTACTATAATAAACAGGAATGAATGAATGAGAACAATATATATTCAAGTTTCACAAAACACTACTTTTATCTAAGTATTCTCAGAACTATTTCCTATCTACCTAAATACAAATAAATTACTGCCAGAAATATAGTCCAGCATGTACGGTAGAGGTGGTGCACGTTAATTTACTTAAGTTGGTTGTATAAGCATTGGCTGAAGGTATGCTGCAGACTGTTGCCCGGGTTAATTTAAATGAAGGATACATCCAGTTTCCTCCAGCTGGAGGTAATCCTAGCTGTTACAGTATATTCTGACTTAGCAAACTCTTTCCTGCCTGCAGTGATGCGATAGCTGCTTAATAGTTTTACTTATGCTGCATCTTTCAATGGCTTTCCTAAGGAGTCTGTCAAAGTTTGTGCTGTCTGTCTTCACCTGCCTGCATTTGTCCTATACTGTAGTAGAAAGTCCTTTACAGGCTATTATAGTATACAGGGACACTGTAATAAGATGAGCAGTGTAATTAAAGTCTGTCCTGCACTCTGAACATTCTGTCATTAACTGGTTAAGTTTTATTGCTTTCTGACCCTACAGCTGTTCTGTGGGGAAGTGCAGCCAATACTGAATAGAGCTTCTCTGTCCTTAACACAGCCGCTGATAAGGGATTGATTAGAGCTGTCAGCTGAAGTGTAGGGCATGTGTAGATGGGTTATTTATTACAGACCTTGCTCCGGAGTCCTGAAAATGAAGTCTGTCAGTGAAGGAGTTATCTTCTTCCCTCGGAGAGCCTGCCTCAAGCTCTGCACTCACTGGGGGAAGGTCTGTTCCTCAGGCTGCCGCCCACTGCCTGCCTCATGGGGAGGAGGGACTGTCTGCTCCATCTGTCACAGTCTCCTGCTGCTGCTGCTCGTACTGTAGCAGAAGCACCAGCTATCTGTTCCTGCTACCTCCGGACCTCTGAGCCGGAGCTGCCGCTTGCTGGTTTCCTCAGCAGTGCAGGTAAACAGCCCTGCTCTGCCTCCCCAGATGGTTACCTCGCACAGTCCTCCTGACCGTTGGTGAGAGCGGCTCTTTTATAGACTTCATCTCTCTCCCTGCACGTGCCAGCTACCTTCCCGCCAGGCCCACGCGCTTCTCACTGTCCTCTCCAGTGTCCTCGAGCTATCTTAATTTCAGCAGCAGCACTTAACCCCGTCACTGCTGCAGGGTCTGAACACACAGTTCATGACCCCTAATAGGCATTTGAAAGGGTGAGCTCCCTGTTACCATGTTGAGAATTCAGAACCCCCACTCAGTCTTATGGGAAAAACAGCATATCATTGTAATACACTTTTAAAAGACATATAAGAACATTTTATATATAATCAACTCGCACTGGGGTATCACAAACATAGCCACCTGTGCAGTGCAACTGTGCCTTTAGATGCAGTTGCTGACTCTGGCACACCTGTTGACATGTCCACATTTGGCTAGCCACCCCCCTGTTACCAGTCAGAAGCAACCACTAAAATTGCCTCAGCATTATGCTAGTATAAAATAATAATAATAAAATAGTGATGTGATGTGAACTTACCTTTGTTAGCAATTAAAGTTTATGGTTGTTGAGGGGGTCAAAGTAAACTTCAGTGACAGTGTAATTTTAAGTAATTAAAATGGGGGTGGGGTAAATTACAGCATTGACCACAAAACAGTGCATTTTACACACATTGGAGGAGACATGGGCCTTACACTGACCATGGCTTTATTAGTGATGAATAATAATTTATTACCCTCCTGACATACCACTTTTGTCCAAGCACATTTTTCAAACTCATTCAGATGCATCTTAAAGTATATGCCATAAAAGTCCTTCATATGCTCTTATTTGCCATCACACTCTTCCATATGCCTTTTATAAACCATCAGATTATCTAGATGCCCAATATATGCCATCAGATCCTGCCCTTTCCACAGAATCCACCTGCTATTTAGGCCTGCTTCACTTGAACTAAGGGTAAAGAATTTTATTAGCTGGATATGTTCTAATACCTCTGGATTGAGAGGAAGTTGATTTTATATTGCAGTCAGATTAATGGCACTTTTTTTATTTGTTATTAATTCCAACTCTTTAGATTGCTAGATTTTATGAACCATAGCAGATTATTATGCATTTAATACATTAAAACATTTAATTAAATAGAGCCAAAAAGAATTTGAGACTCAGGAAAAAACATAAATGGGACAATCATGTAGCCTCTGTGTCGGTTGTTTGGCCCGATGCTTAATAAAAATAACTATAAAGTTAAGGGTGATGATGACATCAAAAGAGAGACAGGCAGCCTTTCTGGAGGCATATATTTCTGCATACAGTGATGTGAAGGAAAAAGTATTTTTCTGGTATCTCAGTTAATGCTAAGGTTTTGGAGAGCCAGCTAAGGCATTTCAAACATTGCAGGAAAGATGGAGAGCACACCTAGATAGGAGCATGGAACACCTGATGACTGTTAGTAGTGATGACTCTTACTAGCATAGGAATCCTATACTCTTTGGAGACTGACTCAATGCTAGCAAGTATGATTATTGTGATATCCTGGCTCTGAAATGTCAGATGACACAGCATTTTGGGATGTTAATTGGAGTTTTTAGTGTAAAAATAGGCAAAGATTTGATCCGATTTTGCGCCTTTGGTCAAAGTTGTTTTGCTGTATGTTTTAACTTACCACATAATGAATATTCAATATGAAAGTGTCCTGCACTTGTACAGTACACACAGAGGTTCTTGTTTCTGTGTCAAGTTCATTTCTTTTCAGCTCATGGACTACAGTACAAACTTTACCATACCTATTTGCATTGTTATTTATTCAGTGTGGACTGCCCAGGAGTGGCATGATGATTTGAAGGATAAGAAGAGGTTCCTGTTGCTAAGTGAGAATATTATTTTTAACATCTGTTGTTTTGTAAGGCAGAAGTTTATTTTTATATACTGAGGAATAAAGTATTCTAAACTCTTACAGGTTTCCATATATGCCAGTTTATATTTGACTCAATCTTTGAGACCTATCCAAATTAGAAGTTGGCTGATGTCAGCATTTCAGTGTATGTCACTTACTCATCTGATGACCTATAGATCCTTGCTATAACCAAGTTAAAGTGGCTTTGGCTGTAGCACAATGGTTGGGTCATTGAGTATCATTGTTGCAGTTAGGGTTTGCCCCCTTCACTTGAATACCTTTAAAGGAGTATCAGCCATACTTTCAGTGAATCAGATGAATAAGTAAGTGACATTAACAATGATAATTCTGAAGGAACTCAGGGAAACAATAGAGTCTGTTCTGTAAGTCAAAAGTTTTTCCATTTTCTTCTGTATTTGGAGACATCTGAACCTGCATCTGGTATATGACCTTTATCTATAGGAGTACAGGAATACTGGTTCCTGTGAAATCTATATTATTGGCCAATTTATTTTGGACTTTTAATTGGTGAATTCCAGTAGCAGGATGAGTTTTAGTGAGTAAGATGTTTTCTCCATGTAGGAGAGTGGGACTCAGTTGGTAGAAGTGTTCAGAGGATTACCATTGGAAAAGATCCAGCAGGATATTTGTACAGAGTCAAAGTTGCTAAGAGCCAGGGTGGTAGATGTCCAGAGCCAGAAGTTTTAAATGACATTAAATGGAAGTTGCCTAATCACTTCAAAGTGACATCAGGTGCTAGAAATGTAGTGGTTGCCTACCAAAGACAGGACAATTCTCCAACATACTGCTATAATCCACTGTATTTGTACATATTGGACCTGATTCTCAAGTGGGAGTAAAACAAAACAGAACAAGTAACTGTGTACACGGACAAACCATGTTGCAATGCAAGGGGTGCAAATACATTTATATTTTTGCATATAGGGTAAATACTGGCTGCTTTTGAATGTAGACCACAAATACTGGACAACTTTATTCTTGCACAGCTATTTAGATTTAAATTTGGACACCCCCCTCCTAAATCTAAATATCTCTGCACATTTTACATCTACCCCACCTGCAGTGCAACATGGTTTTACCAAGGTGCTAAGTTACTTGCTCTCTTTTGCTTTACTCCCACCTCGGATTCAGACCCAAAATAAAGCTTAAGCTGAATTGCTTATACTGTATATTGCAATTGTGTAGATAGGACTTCTGAATTGTATGTACAAAAACAATTACAGGTTTTTTACTGATTCACAGCAGTGTGCAGGGAAAATTTTCTGTGTAGGTTTGTCTTCTAGTTAACCCTTCCTTTCTAGTACCTGCTGTCACTTATTATTTGATTGATCAACTTCTTTTTGTGTATAATGATCTGTTTTAAATGTATAGGATTAGTAGCTTGTGAACTTTAATTGTTTACATTTAGCATTGCCCGATAGCAGGAGCATCTTGAAGTGTTGGGTAGCTTATTATACATCAAATATATATTTTTTAGGGGGGATATTTCATAAAGAGTTAAATCCGATGTGTAGTATTTTACAGCCAAAGGGGTTAATTGCCCGAAAGGTTCAAAGCCTAAAAACATGTACATTGATATTCAGATGGAGTTCACAGATTCAGAGAAGTTGATTCACAGACTAGCTCAATAAAATGCCAATGTGTGGTTCTCAGACAGCTGCTTACTGTTTACTGTAAGATTGAAACAAGCTTTAGTGCTGTTGATTATTACTAACAGGGTGTTATTAGGCTATCACATGGTGCTGAATTACACAGATGAAGAGAAATGTGTGGAGTTACAGTGTCACCAGAATCCTCCTGAACATTGGTGGTGCCAAGTACTGTAGCATAGGTAACCCTGTTTCTGAAAGTGCCAGAAATATTAAGGCAAAATATTGGGGTTTCTAACTTAGGACACTGCCTGTATAGTATCTTGCTTTGATGGCGTATGAGACACCGGGTAAGGGCTTTGGAAAACCGTTCATAAAGAACTGAATTAGAAAGGTTCCTAACAATTACTGTACCCTACAATTCTAGCTTTTAAGAAATAAACTTCTACAAAATAAGTAGTGGTGGGTAAGGCTAACAGACATAGAGATTTGTCAAAGTTTGGAGAGACATAAAGTGGAGAAAGATAAAGCAATAACCAATCAGCTCCTGTAATGGGCTGTATATGAAAAATGACTGTTAGGAGCTGATTGGATGGTACTTTTGTGGTACACCACTAAAGCTTTCTATGTAATTATGGGTAGAACAGTGCAAGCTGTGATAGGAGATGATGCTACTAAGCAGAGATTCTGGTGGAATGTAGTGATTATGCAAAAAGAAAAGTAGGAGGAGTCATGTCACCCAGTTACCAAAACCCCTAATAGCAAGGGGAGAAATAGGGGAGAAACCGAGGAGGACAGGTCATGTCTGATGGAACTTTACCTCAGGGATTGAGAGCGGGTCCCGGCTGCCTGAGATGGAGAGGTGGATCTCCCTGGGGAAGTTTATGCCTGCTTCAGCACTCTGCAACAATCCAGAGAGGTGATTGTGGCCCAGCCCAGCCACAGATTACCTACAAGTACTAAAGTGAGGGAGAGAGAGCAGCCGTGAGGTGGGTAATGAAGGCTACCCAGCTTCTCTCACACAGCTCAGCCTAGTTACAGTGGCCCAGCTCAGGTTATACTGTATAGACTCTAAATACTGAGAGACACTAATACTGACATAGAAGAGCAGCACACTGTATTACACCTGAAAAGTAACTAGATAGTGCCTCACTAGCTATGAGACTGTCTGCCCAAAGAAATAAAGATTAGCTGGGGCACACTGATCATTTAAGGAATTGCCCGCCAACACTAATGCACTTACTTCTTAATGCATGGCTTCAGTAAAAAGTGGAGGGTCAGTAAGTACAAGTAAAGAGAGAGTTGCTCAGACACCTGTGGCTTATAATTACTATATCAGGAATTCTCCACTAGTTACCATGCAGCACTGCTCCTCTCATTGTTCTGAGGTAAAAAAAAACCTTTTAATTTGATAACAACAATATTATAACGAGACCTGGATGAAGATAAAGTGACTTGGTTTATAACCTCCATGTATTTGTGCCCCAGACAATATTACATCATACATTAACAAACAGTATTGTGCCTCACTGATACATTTGCTGGGACTCAGGACCCATCACCCCCTAATGATATATTGTTAGAGACTTTGTGGTGTTAAGGAATAACAGCTGACTTCAAAGGAATGATTAAAACTTGCTAAAAAATGAAACTTTACTGGATTTACACAGTGTTTGCATTCATATGAATTGTGAATTCTTATCCAATTTGCCTTTGCAGTACCAGCTCCAGAGTTCCAGCTAAATAAACTGTGATATATTTTGTTAGCATGTATTATATATGTGAATAATTACCATTTGAATTAATGTCTTGTGAAAATCTGTTTTTTGTGACTTCCATTACCCAAAGCTACCCGAGGAATAGTTTCCTTGTATAAAGAAAGTTTATTTAAAACCCTGTGTGATTCTTGGTTTTGAGGTCAGGTTGCCTTCACCTCTGCCAGGGAAGAAAGGGAAAGCACCCATGTTGTAGCATACCCAATTATATGCACCTACCCAATCCACCAGACACTGTGGTGAGTGAAAACACTAGAGCGGGGGAGTGTTACACTTTATCTCTGTCCACTTTATATCTGGGAATGACATCTTTCACAGATATATCGCATCACCCGTACAGCACGGCAGATGCGATATACTGTATCTGAAAGATATATTGTTCACATCTGTGTGTGTGTACTGTAATACACAACCAACCAAATGACCACTCCATATGCTGGCCACAGGAACCATCGGCAATGACGTCACAGCTGGTTCTTCTGGCTAGACATATTGTGCAGCCAATAAGTACAGTAAGTGTGTATGCACAAAGTCTTTAGTGCAGAACCTTACCAAATTGTAAGATCAGTCAGCTGGTCAGTCGATCTAAAGATATGTCATTCAATTTTGTACCCCACATTAGGGGCCTATGTTTTAATGCAATTGGTATGAAATACCGCCGGCCGACAGATGAGCAGAGCCCAGCAGCGGAAGCCTGACAGCGCTGGAAATCCTGATCGTTGCTAAGGTAAGTATAAACTAACTTAACCTAAGCCCATAACCCTAACCCTCCTTAGGGGTGCCTAACCCTAACCTCCCCCCCAAGTGCCTAACCCTAATCCCCCTTCCCCGCTGCCTAAACCTAAGTCCCCCAGGGGGGTGCCTAACCCTAAGTCCCCCCCGGAGGGTGCCTAACCCTAATCCTCCCGGGGGGGTGCCTAACCCTAAGTCCCCCCCAGGTGCCCTAAACCTAACCCCCCCCCGCGGCTGTCTGCTCGTGACGCCTGGTATCCCTTCAATCGGGATGACGTGCACCCGGTCTACCGGCGGGGAAATGTGAGGCGTCTACATCTAGACGCCCGGCATTTCACCCTCGCCGGGATATGACAGTCGGGAAGCCAGCTGTCGGTATTAAGGCAGCTGGTTTCCCGATTGTATACGCTTTAATAATTACTGTAGTACCATGATTATTAACAGCCTGTACCACGACTAACTTTTATTTAAAGTTTCCCTGCTATGTACTAAATCTAACTTGTAGGCAATGCGGTTTCAAGAACTACTGTCTCTGTGAGTTACATCCAGGACACATTGGAGGTGCCTTTCACATCTTTGAAAGACTCCTCCTGAGTATCTGACACTGGACACAATGTCAGCTACCATAGCCAGTCGAAGGCTGCCTCTCCTACAAGAATATCTCCATAGGAATAAAGTGGTTAACATCATCTGAGGATTGCGTAAACCATTGGGATCAAACTGTGAAAAGCTTTGCTTCACTAATAAAGCTGAGTGGTGCTTTATGTGCTCTTAAAATATCACTTTACAATGATTACATTTCTGATATATTTTTTTTTTGTAACTGGAAGTATAGTTTTTTTTTTGCACAATTTTGTGTCCTGTACCACTGGGCTGTTAACTTGGGCCAACTTCATCATATTTCCAGTTAGTTCAAAAAGAGAATTTCAGGAAGAAGCTGACTTTCAGCTTAAAATGTAAACTTCTCTAAAAAAATAAAACATTCGGTGCTAATGGCTTTTCAATCATCCACTATGCTTGGAAATTTTCAACCTAGGTACCTTTGAAGGCTCACTTTACCTGCATGTGCTTCTACAATAAGAGGTTAATACAGTAGATAGCTGCTCTGACCTACTTGTTTTAACAGGTTGCTGTAGGAAGCATTAGTACTCTGTACATTGCCAACATTATTTCTGCCTTTCCAGCCTCAGCATTCATTAGAGAGGGAATTTGAAATACATATGTGGATGTCATGCAGGCCTTGCTAAGTGGCATTTTATACTCCCAGTTTTGAAAAATAGTACAAAAATGGTGCCTGAATCTTGTTAACCTATTCATTTGTGATGGTTCAGATGGCCAATATGAAAGCTTATTAGTAGCAGGATACAGTGCACATATCAGTCTGTAATTTTAAATGTGTTATCTTAACCTTGGTGCCAGTGAAACAAAGTACATTAGTACATTAGGGAGTATATTGCAGTGCATGTCTTTAAGTGTCCTGTACAAATTAAACAATGCTAATCTGAATAGCTTTGAAATGCTAATTAATGTAATTCACTATAAAACATTATGAATTACTATACCTAATTGATATTAGTCATTTAGTACAAACACGTCTAGCTGCATACATATTAATGACAACGGAGTGCAGCACAAAATAAAATACATTTGTTGCAATATGTAATTCTATCAGTAGATAGTTAAAATTAATTTTCTTCACATTTAAGTTGGGTACGGCTTGATAACAAATAGGCGTGAAAGTAAGATACATTAAGAAAAATAGTTTTGACTTTTAATAGACATTGGGTTATATTTACCAGCCCCTGACTTTTCATAGCCAGTCCTGGTTGTCTAAGTACAGGGGAAAAATTGCATAGGGTTCCCCCTGTACTTAGCACAACCAGCACTGGGCTCTGATCCTGTCCTGGTTCTGGAATTACAGGGGAAAAAATTGCATAGGGTCCCCCTGTAATCTCCAAAACCAGCACCGGACACTTTCTAGCGAGGTGCTGATGACACATCCATGGAAGCTTTTTCACTGGGCCCCCCAGCTGCAGCATCAGCCCAAACCACTAGTCAGCCCAGGCCAGGGATCCCTGGGGATTTGGGGACCCCCCAATAAAGGGGTCCCCCTCTCCAGGGCACCCCTAGCCTAGGCTGAAAGCCCGGGGCTATCTCCACCAACCTTGGGCAGTGGGTTGATATAGTAAGTGTAATGCATTTGAAATAGTTTTAAATATTGTCTTTTGATGTGGAACTGCAGGTCCCAGCAAGCCTCCCCCACATGCTGGTACTTGGAGAACCAAAAGTACCATCATTTGAGGCATTATGGGCCCGCTGGTACCTGTAGTTCCACTGCAAAAGCAATATTAAAAACACAGGACACACACACCATACACAGTATAAGTTTATTAAACATACATGCACTCTCACATGTACACACACATGTACTCATACTCACCTAAGTATCCCTGTAGCATCGGTCCCGTTCTTCAGTAGATTATCCATAGGGTACCTGTGGTAAAACAAAACATACTCACCTTCTCCTATGCGTGGATCGGTCCTCTTCGGTCCAAAGTAGGCATCCATGGTCTTCTTAAAATGAAAAAACTAATAAACACGAGCCATGCAACAGATAACCATGCTGGTTGTTATCTCCTGAATGAAGAACTCAGACATGGCTCTAGCCTTTGTAGAGCCATATCTAAGCATTCATTGGTTATGAGGTCAGCCCCCGCTTCTCTGTTAATGAACGGCTCCCTCCATTGAAGTCAATGGAGAGCTGCAGGGTAACTAAAGTTTATTTTATGGTTCCCACCACTGACTTCAATGGAGGGAGCCGTTCATTGGCTGAGAGAGGCGGGGGATGACCTCTCTCAGCAAATGAACACTCAGATATGGCTCTACAAAGGCAGAAGCCGTGTCTTAGCACTTCATTCGGGAAGTAACAACCATCGTGATTGTTACTTAGTGCGTGGTTCATGTTTTATAATTTTTTTTACTTTAAGAAGACCATGGATGCCTACAGGGAGAAGAGGACCACTCCAGGTAATATACAGTCAGGTGCATAAATATTGGGACATTGACAGAATTTTCATATATTGGCCTCTATTCACCACCACAATGACTTTGAAATGAAACAAACAAGATGTGCTTTAACTGCAGACTTTCAGATTTAATTTGAGGGTAATTACATCCAAATCAGGTGAACGATGTAGGAATTACAACGGTTTCTATATGTGCCTCCCACTTTTGCTTGCCATTATGGCAGAGTCGCCCCATGCTACAGTACCTATCTCCCAGCAATAGTGTCACCAAACCAATGGCGAATATATAATGGGTGCAGGGTATGCAGTGAACACAGGCCCCTGGGTTCCCCAGGGGGACCCACATCACACATTCTGCACCTATGTTTAATTCTTACCTCTCAGGAGACCAGCATCGGCACTGCAGTTGCAGTGCTAATCACTGGGAAAGTGGTGCGATGGCCATTTTCCTGGTGATTTGCTCATGTGTAGTAGAGGTGACCCTGGCAACAAGGTGTGGGTACCATGTTACCAGAGACCTGCGGATGCACAGTATGCACAGAGTCTACTGCACCACAGAGGGGAGGGGACTTTTACAGAGTAGTCTGCACATGGGCCCCCTCCTCTCCTATAATTCCCCTGCACCATCTCACAGCTGGTTCAGTCTAGTGCTGTTTATTGAAAAATAGAGGGGACCCCATGCCATTTTTGTTTTAATTAACACATTTTCACAATGAAAACACAGCCAAACTTGCATAGATCTCAGTGGCAGGTCTATTATTTGGGTACCATTGAAGTCGGCTTTGCAGCGAGATATAAACTTGCTCCATAGTAAACCCGAGGGTTTCTATACTTCTACTAAAAATACATTAACGGTGAGTCGATGTTCAATTTTGTTCTAACATCTGAATTGAGGGCATACTCCTTTTGGTTTTGCCTTTAGTAAAGCACAAAACTGCTGGGAATCTGACAAAAAAAATCCCAAACTGTCATTTGGTAAATATACCCTTTAAACCTTATTAGAACTACTCTGTCCTCCAGCTAAATTTCTGGCATACAATAACAATACATCCATGAGCCAAACTTATATGACCCCTCCCATATAAAGTAAATAATGTTGATGATCTCATAACAACAATGCACATCATGGTCAGATATAGATTAGATAGTAACTGACATTAGGCTCTTTCAAAGTAGTCAAAGTATTGAATACAGAAGATATGGGCAAGACCTGAGTGACTTTGATAAGCGCCAAATCATTACGGCCAGAATACTAGGTCAGAGTATTTATAAAAAGAGCAAGGCTAGTGGGGTGTTCAAAGTCCGCCATAGTGAGCACCTACTGACAGTGGTCTGTTGAGGAATAAAACATGGACTTTTGACAGGGTGTTGGGCTGCCAATACTCATTGATGCAACAGGTAAATGAAGGCTATCATGTCTAATATTAACCAACAGAAAGGCTACTGTGGCACAAATAGCTGAACATTTTAATGATATTGATGGGAGTAATATGTCATGATACACAGCACATTGAACCCTGTCTGTGTATGAGGGCTGCATAGCCACAGGCAAATCAGACTGCCTATGTTAACCCCTGTCCATCATTGAGAGTGCCAACAATGGGCTCACAAGTGTAGGAACTGTACCTTGGAACAATGTAGTCTGGCCCAATGAATCTCATTTTCTAGTGCAACTTATGGGTGGACCAGTATGTGTGCATTGTTTACCTAGGAATAGATGCACCAGGATGCTTTGTGGGAAGAAAACAAACTTGTAGAGGGAATTTGGAGCTTTTATTAATATTCTGCTGGGAAACATTGGATACAGACATTTATGTGGGCACTAATATGACATCTACCAGCTACTTAAACATTGTGGCAGTCCAGGCACATACTTTCATGGCAATGGTATTTACTGATGGAAGTGGCCTCTTTCAGTAGGATAATGCACCCTGCCACACTGAATGGATTTTCCAAGAGTGGCTGGCCTCCAGATTTAGCAGATCTCAAACTGAATTAATCATCTGGGGTATGTGTTGGAACTACAAGTCTGATCTAAAACAGCTCTTCCTTGCAAATTACAGTAATTGAAGGATCTGCTGGTAGCATTTTGGTACCAAATTCAACAGAATACCTTCATAGTTCTTGCAGAGTCCATGACTCAACAATTCTCCACCTAGCACTGTGGCTACACAGAAGAACACTCCATCATGAACACAATGAATGAAGCCAAGCTGGGTTAGAGATGACAGTGAGGACTTGTAGTGCCAGATGAAAGAAGGGCATGGTGTGCCCATTCTTTTGTTTGGGTTGCTGATTAGGTATTTTGCACCCCACCTCAAACATTAAATAGACATGATCTTGTGTCAGCAGTACTTAATATAGCTGTTTTTTAGTCATATTCAAGTCTCTGTCTTTTATTACACAATAAAAAATACTTGTGTAAAGCTAAATGGTTAGAAGAGCCATAGGATATTGATGTAATAATACTTTTTAAATATTTATTAAATAATTCTGAATAACAGCTCCAACACTTTTACAACTCATTTGTATTATCAAACCATTTTATGCCAAACCTCATTAGGCATGTATTCAATGGATTAGCTTCATGTAAAACTTGTAATGACAATCTATGATTAATTCAGAAAATCACTACACTAGATATGTGACATTTAGACCTTTTACATTAACATGTAATTAACCTGAGTATTGTTTTTATCTATTATTTGAATGTTTAAAATGTCCAGATTGATTTTCAGCTCAACCTTGCGTACTCAGTATGTTAGGAAACATCTGACAGTTTTAAAGATGTGTAACTAATTAGCATTGTAACTGCATTAAAATGAATTTTCAAATATACAATAGGGCTGATCTCTCTACAAGGATGGAATGTTTCACACAGCGCTTGCACAGTAGCGAGTCTATGCACTTTTGCATATATCCATCCTATTTGGATCACAACTTGGCCGGATCTGTCTTTCCATGAAAAAGGGCACTTGGTATGTGAACTAGGCAGTAGCAAAGTGATTGCACGTAACCACCCTGACTTGTAGGAGTCTAATAGGGGTGTTATGGAGGTGTCATGGGCGCATATCAAAAGCTCTGTGTGCTTCTAAGTTGTGTGTATGACCAAGGAAACCTTGTCACTGGTAGATTTCTTGCACTTAGCATGGGGCTGGTGCAAATGCAGATACTAATGATAGTGATTGTGGCGGCCAGCATAACATTAATGGGCAGCACTGGTTTCCACTTGCATATGCATGATCTCTCGCATTAGTTGAATGGATACTCACTTTAGCATAGAGTAACTAACCAGGTTTCTGCAGCTGTCATCAGCTACAGCCACCTGTGCGACTCAGAAATAGCCCCAATATGTGTAGAATGTGAGGAACAAACTTAAAAAGGAGTAGCATGGGTAGCGGGAATAGGAAGGATAAGGACAAAGTAAATAACATCAGGTAAGAGTGTACATTACAAGTGGTGAACTAGACAACATGTGTTAACATTAAAATAAATAAGGATAAGAATATATATACTGTACTTTTTACTTGAAACAATACTAGTATAAGCTCCGAAGTGATGAAAATATAAAATTAATTTTAATATCAATTAATGAGAATCACATATTAGCAATAATTCCATAGATGCATTATAATAATTATAAACAACAATAATTAATATAAAAAAAAAATATTAAAAATAATAACAAAACGTAAAATGTGTCAACATATATAAATTACTGTCAAATGTATATATGCCAGGAATCCTCTTTGGAGTAATTAGTGTTCAGGTTATTGTACAGTAAGCCTTTCCAATATTGTGTTTGATTAATTATCCCAATTTGTGAAATATGATACTGAACCGATGACTTAAGCTGGCCACACATCTAAAGATTATCTGTCCAACCAGACAAATTGTTTAGATCAAACATTTAACAAACAACAGTTTTTGTCCCTTTTCCGGTGTTTGGGAGCAAATTGCTGATTATCATTTGCTCTCATACCTTACCAGGTTTTCGTTCCAACCAATCAACTAGTTGGCTGGTTGGACAGATAATCTTTTAGATGTGTGGCCAGCTTTAGTCCATGTGGAAGATGATAACACTGTACAACAAATTAATACTTTTAATTTGTTTCCTTTCTAAAAATAGTCATAAATTACTAATTTGAGGTCAAGTAAAACTAAAATGATTTCAAAATGTTTTTACTAGCTCTATTTTTTTACCTACTCTACTTGCACTATACTGTATGTACATTAGTAATATAGTCATAGTGAAAAGTTATTTTAAAATAATCTGATATTTTCTTGATAGAAAATAAATAACAGTTGTTTTAATTCAATCAATCACAAATAAGAACACAAAACAAAACAAACATACAGCATACGAAACAAACATACAGCATACGAAAGTACTATCTAATATAGTGGCCTATTCATGGGGGTGCTTTCTCTTTGCTTGTTGCTTGTACTCCTCTTCTGGGGCATCTCTTGTCACTGTCCAACAGTAGTGATTCACCTACCCTGATATCTTTGTTCCATTTCTGAAATGTCTTTGTGGAATCGCTCACTATGCTTGTCACTCAGTGCACCACAGTTATCTGGGGGGGTAATCCCGTGAATCGCATATATTTGAATAGGGGAGGGGACAAATAACTGATTCATTTAATTGGGTCATTAGGCCCTGCCCCCTCTGCGCGGAACGCAGATTGCTGGTAAGATTCTCTCCATTCTGCTCACATCACTAGGAATACCCCTACATCATCATAAATGGGCTATATCTCGAAACTAAGAGCTAACTGAGAGTTTTAAATGTCATATTCATTCTTTGCATGCTGAAATCAATTAGAAGTAACTATTTTCACATCAGAAATATTTTCATTGTTGTGCAGTGTAATTGGTCATATACATTTTAATTTCTTGTAGAATTCCTGTGACAGTATGCAACTTTCCATAGGTTTCTGAGTCCCTCCTGTGTATCATATCTGTGATCCATGCTAGATAGCAGCCAAAGTAAATAATCATTCAGACAATACCTTGGAATGTTAAGCCAGTGTATGTGAACTTCCATGGGTTTGCAAACAATGTACCAGCAAGTCGTGAGGAGACTGACACTCCTCTCCTGATTCATTTCTGTGCGGGTGTGACACTTTTATCAAAGGAATAGCAGTTTCCAATAAAGGAAACAATGAAGAGGTGTGGTCGTGGTTTTTAGCCCAGAAAACCTCCTTATCAGTACTTGAATTACTTTCCATGTGTGCTGGTACACATTCCCTTGTGACCTAGAGGAAAAGAGGCCTCACATAAGCTTCATGGTATATGGAGTCCAGGCTGTACTGAAATTAATGGCATTTCCTCTCTGCCTGTCAACTCCTCCCTTCCTGGACCTTTAGAGAGTGCATCTCTGAGGTCAGATCCAGTACACAGGATAGGGAAGGGGAAGATATGTGAGCTGTAGAGGATGGCTGCAATGTACAACACCAAAAATAAATAGAGGTACATAGAATTCAGCAAGAAACCACTGACACAGGCTATATTGTTGTTGCTATGGCAACTGCTTAAAAAAAGCCTCCACAGTTGACTTTCTCACAGAACAGCAGTAATTCTGATTTATTTTATTCTTTTTGGGGGAGGGGCGTATAAATAGTAAAATGAACTAGTCTGGCAGAAATAGTCCCTTAACACTGGTATGGATCTACAAAAACTAAAAAGGGTCAATTTTACCTAAAATTATGCTTTTGCCCAAATTTCTTCATCCCAAACCTAGAGTATAGAAATGCTTCAAATGTTCTAGTTCATGCTTTGACAAATGGGAGAAAAGTAGGTACAAAGAGCACCAAATCTTTTCCTAGCAGGCGCTGACTGGACAGAGGTGAGTTACATTAAATAGAGAGCTGATTTATTTCCTTCATTCTGAAATCTGTAAACTCCATCTCTAGAAAGCCTGCATTTTCTGCTGAATAAATAAAATGTATAACACAAGCACCAAATAAGAGGGGAGACTATGACAAGGCAATATGTTCTTCTTAACGGTATACAACCGGGAAGCCGGCTGCCGGATTCCCGACAGCCGGCTTCCCGACTGCTTTATCCCGGCGTGGGATAAATTACCGGCGTCTATATCTAGACACCTGTCGTTTCCCCGATGCTGGTAGACCGGCGCCCGGCATCCCGATCGAAGGGATGCCGGGCACCGCGAGCGGACAGCCGCGGAGGGGTGGTTAGGTTTAGGGCATCCGGGGGGGACTTAGGGTTAGGCACCCCCCCAGGAGGGTTAGGGTTAAGCTAGGGGGAGGGAGGGTTAGGGTTAGGCACCCCCAGGGGGGGACTTAGGTTTAGGCAGCGGGGAAGGGGGGGGTTAGGTACTTGGTGGGGGGATTAGGGTTAGGCACAGGGGGGAGGTTAGGATTAGGCACCCCTAAGGAGGGTTAGGGTTAGGGGGGTTAGATTAGTAGATACTTACCTTACCACGATCGGGATTTCCAGCGCTGTCGGGGCTTCCACTGCCGGGCTCTGCTGTTTTGTCGGGCTGCCGCTGCCGGGATTCGACCGCCCGGCCATGCGGCAGCCGGGATATCATACCGATTCCCTTCTTAACATGAATTAAATAATTTTATGACAGGAGATGAAGAAGTACTCTGAAAGCCTATGGTTTTCATAGAAAACCTTTTTTGAACCTTACATATAATGGTAGAGTGACAGGGGAATTTCCAGTGAGTGCAATTGCAGATCTAGTGGCTATGAGTATTAGTCCTACAACATGTCTTTTGGAAGCCTGAAGCTGCAAAGGATAATGGTGTGAAAGGAACAGCTCTGGAGTGGAGTGAAGAATGGTTTGAACAGCAATTGCATTTTCAAGAGATGAACTGTAAAATAATTACCGTTAGCCTAGTGTGTCATTACATAATTATCCAATTACCTAATGTTGGGAAATTGTACATCTGGCTATGTTCTTTTATATGGTCCTCATGAATAATTTCTGTGATACACAAACACACACATAATTAAATATTTTCTATATAAATAACAATAAGTAATTCATCTATGACTTCTATATTAGGATAAGTGCATAGACAGCTTAACTCTCTGAAAAACAAATAATGATGGTTGTGAAGATTGTCATCACAACATGACTAAGTTTTGATTAGAAGATCTACTGAAATAACATCTTAGTTGCTGGACCTAACAAGTTAAACTGTCAATGCTGTTGTCATCTCTGTTTCCCCTTTAGTGATCTACAGTGTGCAGTTTGCATAAAAGTTGCTGCTGCAAGTGTCCTTGCTCTTTGTATAGTAGTGTCAAGTATGCCAAAGAAACATACCAGGTGCACAGATATTCTGCAAAATTCTGCAGACTGTGAGTGAGATAGATAGATAGATAGATAGTGATACACAAAATGGTATTCGCTTAATAAATGTAGTACTTGGAGGGTATGCTGATCCTTGTATTGCCATATTGGAGGATCTTGAAGAGCCTCCAGGTACTGTAAGTTAGCTCTCAGTTTAGAAATACATAAACATGTGACCCAAAGTAGGTGGTATTTTCATGTAGCATAGGCACCTTGGGTGGCTCACCATATGTTTTCAAATATATGTGACTGAGGTCTCTGCATTTTCAACTATAATATAGGATGTAAATCTCTTTTGCTGTGTGTTGGGGGGAAATTTGTTTGTTTTTTTAATAAAAAAGATAGATAGATAGATAGATAGATAGACGGATGGACAACGGGCTCTCAAGACCCACTACTTCATCAAAGCCTTCCAGCTATCTTACTAACTCCCTGCTACACGCTCCTTCCTCCCCATCTACCCCATCTGTGTCAAACCTGTTTGTCTTCCCCTCCCTTTTAGAATGTAAGCTCTTACGAGCAAGGCCCTCTACCCTCTTGTGCTTCTCCCTACTTTAGTTTAATCTACTTCTTACTCACCACTAGGGCACCTAACACTTGGTTGCTTATGCCCTGTTGCTTATCTGGGTGTTATGGTCACTAATGTAGCAACATATATTATCCATGTCCTGGTCCTGTATTGTATTGTTCTGTAAGTCGCTTGTCTACAATTTGTTTATGTACTTTGAAAGGAGCTGCGGAACACTTGTGGCGCCATATAAATAAATGATAATAATAATAATAGATAGTAAGCTAATTTGGACAGTCATCTTTAACTTCATACAGTTGTAAGGAATTTGTTTGTGCAGTAATGCATACAGTATAGCAGGGGTTTCCAACCAAGATTCTCAAGGCACACTAGCAGTCCAGGTTTTAGGGATAGCCATACTTGAGCACAAGTGACTTATTAAGTACCTCAGTTATATTGATTTAACCATCTGTGCACAATCATGGATATAATTAAAACCAGGACTGTTAGTGTGCCTTGAGGACCGAGGTTGGGAATCACTGCATTATAGTATATGTATAGATACATTTGGAATGAGAGTGTTAAAAGGAGGTGTATATTTGTAGCGAGGAGTGTGCCCATTATCATGGTGGTATTCATAGCATGTATGTCTTTGTCTTTAGCGACTTGCCTTATTAGTATGATTACAAGAATATTTACATTTAATAAGTATAGAACATACAGTCAGGTGTTCCAGACTTCAGGCTGTAGGGATTTGCATCAATGTATTAAAAAGTGAAAGCTAGATTTAGGATTGTTTAGTTTGTCACATTACTTTTGGCCCCTTAAAAAGTGGGAGGCACATATAGAAACCGTTGTAATTCCTACACCGTTCACCTGATTTGGATGTAATTACCCTCAAATTAAATCTGAAAGTCTGCAGTTAAAGCACATCTAGTTTGTTTCATTTCAAAGTCATTGTGGTGGTGAATAGAGGCCAAAATATGAAAATTCTGTCAATGTCCCAATATTTATGCACCTGACTTTATATAAACACTTTGATTTAAATGTTATTGAAAATTACATTTAATACTATTGTACATGTTAAATATGCTTCTATGTTTAATCCTTTTACTATGGTAACATGTTGTAGCCTCTTAGTTTAGCTTCAGATATAAAATTAACTGTACCAGGTCATTTTCTAAATCATTAAATATGATTAATTTTCAATAGTGTTTGGATTTTCTCTGTCTTAAAAAGAAATCAGCATGATATATGAGTAGTGTATGTTTGCTATCTGTGGACAGATGGGATGCTCTCTTTTAAAAGCTATTTGAATAGCTGTTTTGTTTCTGTTTGCACAATGTTACCAGCACACTGTTTCCTATGTTACCAAAGATATAATGAACTGGATAAATCTAGTAGATCAGGCTCATGTTATACAATCTCAAGGAAACATTTATGGGGGGCATCCACTAAACGATTTTAGCAGGCGATTGAACGATAACGACATCGTTATCGTTCAATCGTTTAAAAATCGTTTACAAATCGTTTACACATTGTGCAGAAATAGTTTCTCACGATGCACGATGCGCGCTCCCGCTGGTCGTGTGATCGTCTCCTCCATCGAGTGAACATGCAGGTCAATTTCACTTGATCGCTTCTATATCGCTTGTAAATCGTTTGCACATCGTTTACACATCGTTTGCACATCGTTCAGGGTGAACGATCAAACGATGAACCACTCCCTGACACTCCCACACCACCATTTTGTTTATTATTCTGCCCTGACGGAGCGTCTGACAAGAGGCAGCATTTGGAGGACCACGCGGATCCCAAATAGAAGATCGGTAAGTATTTATTTGTACACCACTGTCCACCAATGTAGCACTCCCTGGGGACTGGCACTGGGAAGGGGTAAAAGAGAGGGCACACAAACGGGGTGTGGCACTTGGAGGGTGCTGCATAGAGGTACTTGGGGGTGTGCAGTGTAAAGGGCATACTGTGGGGGGGTGCTGGAGAAAGGGCATGGGGGTGCTGCATAAAGGGCATACGGGGAGGCTGCATAAAGGGCATTTGGGTGCTGCATAAAGGGCATAGGGGGAGAGGCTGCATAAAGGGCATAGGGGTGCTGCATAAAGGGCATAGGGGGAGAGGCTGCATACAGGGCATAGGGGGGAGAGGCTGCATACAGGGCATAGGGGGAGGCTGCATAAAGGGCATGGGGGGAGAGGCTGCATACAGGGCATAGGGGGGAGAGGCTGCATACAGGGCATAGGGGAGAGGCTGCATAAAGGGCATAGGGGAGAGGCTGCATAAAGGGCATAGGGGAGAGGCTGCATAAAGGGCATAGGGGGTGCTGCATACAGGGCATAGGGGGAGAGGCTGCATACAGGGCATAGGGGGGAGAGGCTGCATACAGGGCATAGGGGGAGAGGCTGCATACAGGGCATGGGGGGAGAGGCTGCATACAGGGCATAGGGGAGAGGCTGCATAAAGGGCATAGGGGGTGCTGCATAAAGGGCATAGGGGGAGAGGCTGCATACAGGGCATAGGGGGGAGAGGCTGCATAAAGGGCATAGGGGGAGAGGCTGCATACAGGGCATAGGGGGAGGCTGCATAAAGGGCATGGGGGGAGAGGCTGCATACAGGGCATAGGGGGGAGAGGCTGCATACAGGGCATAGGGGGGAGAGGCTGCATACAGGGCATAGGGGAGAGGCTGCATACAGGGCATAGGGGAGAGGCTGCATAAAGGGCATGGGGGTGCTGCATAAAGGGCATATTGGGGAGGCTGCATAGGATAATGCATTTTTTTAATTTTTTTTTTCTCACTTGCAGACATGACTGGAACTCAATCCAGAGCGTTTGTGACCGGGTTCATTGAGATCTACCAGGCCAATGAGTGCCTTTGGAAGCACGCAGATCGGGACTACTCCAATCGTGACGTCAAGCTTCAGGCACTGAAGAAGTTGTTAGCATACAGTCGGGAGTGCGACAGTGATGTTGGCATAGACTGGGTGAAGAACAAGATCCAGGGGTTGAGAACAGTGTTCCTGAAGGAGCACAAGAAGTATGAAGATTCAAAACATTCGGGAGCAGGTGCAGATGAAGTCGTAAAGCCAAAATTATGGTACTATGACTTGCTCAAATTCGTCCTTGACCAAGAGCCAAAGACACGGGCGCGGTCTTCGCTGGTTCCCGAGGAAGAAGAGACCCTCGTGGAGAATGTGGAGGGGCAGGACCAGGTATGCCATTAAACTATTGTATTTTTTAATTGGACATTGGCCATGATTCAGAGCCGCTTGCTGCGACAGATTGCTAGCTCTGAATCAGGACCACTATAGCGAGCTGCCATGATGATGGTCACGATGGTCAAGACCATCGCGACCATCGGGCTTGCGATGAGACCCTTGTGGTAGGGTCTCTTGGCCGCAAGCACCAGAGAGATTTCGGCTCTAACAGAGCCAAAATCTCTCCCACTGACATAACTTGTGATGTCAGTGGGGCGGCACAAAACGGTAGGCGTTCACATGGGAACGCCTCCGTTTGGGCAGTAACCCCCTTGGCCCGCCCACCAAAGGGGACGTGGTGTCACTCAACATCGATAGCACGACCCCTTTGTTGAGAGACCCGGAGCGACTGAGTGGCCGTCGCTGTCCGGGTCTCGCGCATGCGCACGACGGAGCCGGCTGTCGTGCGCATGCGCTCTGGGCCACCATCGACCCCGTTGCGAGCGCTCACCACTTGCGTCCGGGTCTGATTCAGGCCCATAGTGTATAATTTTTTGCTAGGATGGACAGGATGGTGATGCTCCAAATGTTGTGATTTTTTAATTAAAAAACAACTTGTAAGGCACTGTATGTATGTTTATTTTGTTAATAGCTAATACTTTTATTATTTGTTTGTCATTTTTCCAAAGGCGGAAGTCCTGGATGTGAATCCTGTCCCTTCAACCAGCGAGACCACAGAGGTTATGGAGTCTAGAATCGAGAGGCCGGCAGTGGCAGCACCCGCCAAGAAGCGGAGGACGGCTTCCAGGACTCCATCCTCTGGCCCGTCAAGAAGTGACAGATTTTTGAGTCACGCGGAGGAGGTGCAAATCAAACTTTTGCAGCTCACATCGGCAACGAAATGGACAGCATGGCTCATAACCAGCTGCATCATTTCAAGCGTCTTATATATAACGCTCTGTTACTAGCTCACGATGGAAAATTGGACGAGCATAGTAACATAGGGTCATATATGATGGCGCAGCCCACCCCATTGTCTTCTGACAATTTCCCTATCCCACCTCATAGACCCGCGTCCCAACTAAGGCCAATTCCTCCTCCGTCACATCCCCTCACCTATCATGCGTCGGGCGCCCCACAGACACCAGTTCCCATTCCCACCACATCTAGCAGTGAAGTGCGCTCATCATGGATGAGTGCACATGCCACGCTGGAGGCCGATGATGAGATTTATTTTAATTATTAGATATTTTTTAATGTTCGGTTTTTTTAAGTGATTCAAAAATGTGACACTTCTTTTTCTTTGGTTCTTTGTCAAGGCTGAATTTGAGCATGTACATAGTGCCTTAACTTTGGCAAATGTACTACATTTGCACCTGTTTTCCGAATGTTTTGATTTCTGCATACTTCTTGTGCTCCCATGGACACTGTTTTTGAACCCTATTTCTTGTTCTTCACCCTGCTTATGTTGACATCACTGTTTAGCTCCCAACTGTATATTACACTTATTTCAGTGCCTGAAGCTTCTCATGTTTGGAGTAGTCCCTGCTGAGGAGGCACTCATTGGCCTGGTAATATTCAATGAATCCGGTCCATTTTTTATTTTTTTTTATACTTATAAAAATTGTCAACTTCAATACTCTGGTCTTGTGTTTTACTTTATTGATGGTACATTCATGTAGAATAAATGTTTGGTTGTGAGTGTGATTTTCATTAACCTATGTGTGTGAATTGAATATGTGTACCATTCATTCTATGTATACTAACCCTGAATAATTTGTGAATTCAGGGCCTGATTCTGACAAGGTCGCAAGCACTGAGCGCTCGCAACGGGGTCGATGGTTGACCACTGGGCATGCGCACCACGGAGCCGGCTCCATCGTGCGCAAATGCGCCAGACCCGGCTAGCGACGGGCAATCCGTCGCTCCGGGTCTCACACCAAAGGGGTCGTGCTGTCGATGTTGAGTGACAGCACGCCCCCCTTTGGCGGGCGGGCCGGGGGGGTGGAAGCCCAAACGGAAGCTTTCCTGCCGGAACGCCTGCCGTCTGGGGGCGGCCCCACTGACATCACTTGTGAAATTCCGGCTCTGTTAATGCCGAAAGTTCTCTGGGGCTTGCGATGGCCGAGACCCTACCACAAAGGTCTCATTGCAAGCGGGATGGTCGCCATGGCGACCATCATCCTGGCCGCTCGCATTAGTTGTGGGTGGTCACCCACAGCTATGCTAGGGGCCAGGAGGCCACTTAATTAAAAAAAATAAAAAAAAACCTGATTCTGATCGAGCGCTCTATCAGAGCGCCCGTATCTGAATCAGGGCCACAATTTTCACACCTAATCATTGCTTTATACCCATACTATATCCAGATGTTGTTGTAAAACCAAAACAAAATCTTATTAAAAAAAAAAACACTTTATAATATTTAAAAAAAAAAACACAATAATTAAAAATGAATTTATCTAAAAGCATAAGCAACTTTAAATTAGGAACATTTTGGTACATGATCTAATGACATTTTAGTAAATTTAATTCAAATAAGTATCCAAAAAGTCAGTGTTTGAAAAAACTTTTGTCATTTTGCAAATATTAAGTATGGGTAAAATAAACAATTATATGTAATTATCTTGCCATTCCACGGCACCCACACCATTGAAGAAATGGAGGTATTCCTCCCTTATTGCTTTTGCACGCCCTGACGCAACCTGAGGGACTCTGGATTGGGATACTGATGGCAAGAGTTCATTGTTCACCATTTGTTCGGGCCGCTCCAAAACAGAGGTAGGTAAGTGTGTTTGCGATGTAGCTTTACGCCGCAACAAGTTGTGTAGAGCACAGCACGCCATTACTACCCATTCAATTTTAGAAATTTCCAGATTAATAGGTGTATAGAAAATTCTAAACCTGCTGCACATGATGCCAAACGAATTTTCCACAGTACGCCTAGCCCTTGAAAGGCGATAATTAAAGATACGCCGCTCTTTGGTTAAACCCCTTTGGGGATAGGGTTTCATTACATTCTCCTTTAAGGCAAAGGCCGCATCAGCTACGAACACAAAGTTCAATTGATGCTTGCAATGTGAAACAGGCGGTAAATTGAGGGCTCCAGATATCATATGATGGTAAAATTCAGTGTCCTTAAATGATCCACCATCTGATGCAAGGCCATTTTTACCCACATCTATAAAAATGAATTCGTAGTTGGCGTTGACAATGGCCATCAACACAAGGCTAAAATAACCTCTATAATTGTAGTAGAGCGAGCCACTATTAGCTGGTGGGACAATGCGCACATGCTTCCCATCAATTGCCCCGCCACAATTTGGAAAGTTCCACTTATCTTCAAATTGCTGAGCTATTGTTTGCCATTCTTCCACGGTAGATGGAAACTAAAACAAAATAATATAAATAAAAAAAATAAAAAAATGCAAAAAGAGATTTAAACACTTTGGGGTAGATGTATGATAGCGGCACTTACCGTGCCCCTGTACCGCTTCATGCTTCGCCTCTTTTCCGAGGCGAAGCAGGAAGCACTACCAATGAGACGTAAGAACATCTCATGGGACGGAAAGGGGGAGCCTTAAATCCCCCCTCCGGCACTAACCGCTGGAGAGCAGAGCGCATCAGCCTAGTGCTGATGCACTGTGTCTGTCCAGGCCGGCTCTCCCCATGTGCAGCCCTAGAGCCGGCAGCAGCCCCAGAAGGGACAGTGCTGTCCCTGTTGTGGGCATAGGCTAGCGCCAGGCTGTAGCTGACCATAACGCCAGCTACAGCCAGACGAATGGTCATGCGGTATGGCCCTTATGCTCGGCGCTGCTATCTTGTAGATAGCAGCACCAATAATGACAGAGGCACATAGCGCCCCTATCAATTACCGTCCAGACCCCCCGATCATACATCGGGGAGAAGCGGTATCAGCGCACATAACATGCGCTGATACTGGTTTTGGGCTTCATACATCAACCCCATTATATTCCAATTTAAAACAGATTTTTAAAATAGGGTATGTGAAGTGTTTTTTAGCAAATAAAATATATCCTGCACATACACATCTCAGGTGGGGGGGATAGTGGGGTCCTGCACTTACACATTTCAGGGGGGGGGAATAGTGGAGTCCTGCAGCACATGATGTGTGACAGATTAGGGCAGACTGCGGGGACCTGCAAGTGTATACTAGGAGTCCTGCACATACACATTTGGGGGGGGGAATACTGGGGTCCTGCAGCATATAGTAGAGGGGCAGCACATGATGTGTGAGAGATTAGGGCAGACTGCGGGGACCTGCATGTGTATACTAGGAGTCCTGCACATACACATTTCTGAAGGGAGAGGGGGGTAATGGGTTCCTGGATCACTTAATAAATGAACAGTATAAAATGTGATTACCTTAAAATACTCAGCCTTCAAAACCATAAATATGGCTCGACAGGTTTCCGGAATGATGCGACCTAAAGTTTGCGCAGAGATGAGGGCGCCAAACTTTGTCAGCAAGGGATCTGCCAGTCGCCAGGAACCGCAGGGTAGCAATCAGCCTCTCCTCAGGGGGTATGGCCCTTCGCATCCTCGTATCCTGCCTCTCGATATAGGGCGTCACCAAACTCAATAACTCCTGGAAGGTGACGTCATCCATCCTCAGATAGTTTCGGAAGTCATCAGGGTTGTTCTCACGTAGTCCCATCAGCAGTGGCATGTGCGACAGAGTATCCCTCTGCAGCAACCACTCCCTGGTCCAGCATGAGTGCACCCTTCTCCGTCTCTCAGACCTCTCCCTATCAGCTAAAAGCACGACTCCAGCATATGCTGTCATCACACGATAGCGATAAGAAGGATCCATGAGGAAGAGAAATAAGTACAGTTTGTTTAAAGACAAGCCAAAAACAAACCACAGCAAATGAGCAATGCAACAGCGTTCAGCAGGTATAAACCAAACCAAACTAGCCACAGAGCATAAATGCAATGAGTAAAATGGCCGCCAGCTATTTATTCCCTCAGTATAGCCACGCCCACCCCTCTAAAATATCTGCCCACTATAGCTGAGAGCTGTCAATCACAGTTTGAAACGACATCGTTTATCCTTAGATCTTTTGAAAATCGTTTACAAATCGTTTGCACATCGTTTGCAAATCGTTCAGAGTGGAAGATCAAATTTCAAGGGAAAATTCAAGGGAAAATCGTTTAGAGGTTGGACAGGGCTAAAATCGTTTAGTGGATGTGCACCTTTAGCCAAAAAAAAATGGAAATCTAAGGTATAACTGTGGAGTTTTTTTTTTTAAGGTAAAATCTCCTTGAGTAAGTTTTTTACATTTACTTGCATGCAGGAACTAAACCCTTTGTCTATAGTGCTCAATTAGGATTTTTAATATTACATAACATATTTTTTCTTTAGTTTGAATCCATTTTACATAACAATATGCACTGCAGATAAGTGACTGCAGAAGGAAAGTACTACTAGAGGGCATTAAGTAATTATTCCTTTATTCTATTCTGTCAAATTAGTTTAATATAGATTTGTTTAGTAGGCATCATTCATTATATTTCCTCACTTGACATTTGCTTTAGCAAGCATTTCTGGCACATTGATTGAGTTAATAAATATTTTATTTGGAATGTTTTTAATACATTTGCAAAATTTAAACTAATATTTTATATATACTGCAGATGTCAGTTATATAAACAAGGGGGTGCTAAAAATATCTAAATCATTAGTGTAATACTAATGTTAAAAGAGAAATGTTAAGAGTAATGTAATACTGTATCCTTTGAATTGGTGAACGTGATGGTTTTCAGTGTTTTTTTTTTGTGGGGGGGGGGGGGGGGAAGTAATTGCTGAAAAATTGCCAGATAACTGACTTTTTCAAGAGTCACCAAAACTCCTGATTGGCTGTGTCTTATTTTGAAGGTTAGACATGGCTCCTTATTGACTTTCTGGCTATTAACTAGTTGAGCAGCCAGATTTGAACTCACTCTGGGGCTGGGGAACTTTGGTTTTGGCTACTTTTGGAATATATATATATATATATATATATATATATACTGTATATACATATATATACAGTGTGTGTATATATATATATATATATATATATTTATATATATATATATATATTTATATATCACATTGGACTAAGGCAAAACTGTAGGAAGGACAGAAATATTTTTTAGATGTATCTATTTATATAATTCTATAGTTAAAAACAACAGTATTGTATGCTATGGATCAATACTGTTACTTCTACATTACACTAATTATCTAATCCAGTGTTTCCCAACCTCAGTCCTCAAGGCACTGAGGTATAAAATAAGACACCTGTGCTCAAGTATGACTATCCTTAAAACTTGGACTGTTAGTGTGCCTTGAGGAGTGTTGTTGGGAACCCTTGCTCTAATCAAAGTTCATTCACATGCTTTCAGGTTTAAGAGTAATTATATAAAGATATAATATTTTACAGTATTCTATGGTTATTATTAGGGATGACAGGGGTTCGGATTTCTGAAATCCGAGCCCCCCCCGAACCCCCCCCATCCGTGTCGTATCCGAGTCAGGCTCGACTTCTCCCGCCTGACAAGGATCTGAAATCGAGGCAAAACCCGCATCATCCCGCCTTCATCCCGCCTTCCTGATCTTGTGGGTTTTGGATTCTATAAAAGGTCCCCGCGTCGGCACCATTTCTCACTCCAGCTGTCTACATTGAAGAGGGAGGGTGGGAGCTAGGGCTGGCTGGGCTGTGTTGTGCTGCTGTTGTCCATAGGGGCTGTGACCACTCAGTCCATTGGGGCTGACTGGGCTGTGTTGTGCTGCTGTTGTCCATAGGGGCTGTGTCCACTCCAAAGTCTATAGGGGCTGGCTGGGCTGTGCAGTGTCCCATAAAGCCTGTAGACCTAGAGGGGTGCTGTAGTGTTGTCCAGGGGGTGTACTGTGCATCAGGGGTACTCCCCCAAAGTGCACTTAAAAAAAAAATAATTTTTTTTTCTGTGTTTGTGAATTGTGTGCGCAGTAGCCGCACATGCATCAACAAAGTAGCACCAAGCGTGCGCCTGTGTCATAAGTAAAGGGCCTGCTGGCTTGTCCATTAAAGGGTGCTATAACCCCCAAAGTGCACTCCAAAAAAAGTATATTTTTTTTTTTGTGTTTGTGAATTTTGTGATCAGTAGCCACACGTGCATCAACAAAGTAACGCCAAGCTTGCGCCTGTGTCATAAGTTAAGGGCCGGCTGGCATGACCGCTAAAGGATGCTGTAACTCCCAAAGTGCACTCCAAACAAAATAAAAAATTATTTTCTGTGTTTGTGAATTGTGTACACTGTGGCTGCACGTGCATCAACAATGGAGCAGCTCCAAGCATGCACCTGTGTCCCATAAGTAAAGGGCCAGCTAGCTTGTCTGTTAAAAGGTGCTGTAACCCCCAAAGTGCACTCCAAAAAAGAAATAAAATTTTTTTTTTGTGTGTCTGTGAATTGTGGCCCTGATTCAGAGCCGGACGCTCTGACAGAGCGCTCGCTCTGAATCAGGGCCATCCCTTCTCCTTTTTGGAGTGGCCTTCTGGCCGCTCGCATAGCTGTGGGTGACCACCCACAGCTATAGTGAGTGGCCAAAATATGGTCACGATGGTCAAGACCATCGGGCTTGCGACGATACCCTTGCAGTAGGGTCTCGTGGCCGCAAGCCCTGAAGTGCTTTTGGCTTTATCAGAGCCAAAAGCACTCCCACTGACACCACTAGTGATGTCAGCGGGGCCGGCCCCAGACGGTAGGCATCCCATGAGAACGCCTCTGTCTGGGCAGCCACGCCCCTGGCACGCCCACCAAAGGGGGCGTGCTGTCAATCACCATCGACAGCACGCCCCCTTTGGTGTGAGACCCATAGCGACGGCTTGGCCATCGTTATTTGGGTCTCGCGCACGACGGAGCTGGCTCCCTCGTGCACATGTGCACTTGGGCAACATCGACCCACTTGCGAGCACTCAATGCTCGCGAGCGGGTCTGAATTAGGCCCTGTGTGCGCAGTAGCTGCACGTGCATCAACAAAGTAGCGCCAAGCTTGCGCCTGTGTCATAAGTAAAGGGCCGGCTGGCTCATCTGTTAAAGGGTGGTGTAAACCCCAAAGTGCACTCCAAACAAATATATATTTTCTGTGTTTGTGAATTGCGTGCACTGTGGGCCTGATTCAGACCTGCTTGCGAGCGCTATGGGCTCGCAAGCGGGTCGATGGTGGCCCAGTGTGCATGCGCACGACTGAGCCGGCTCCATTGTGCGCATGCACGAGACCCGGATAGCGACAGGCAAACCGTCGCTCCGGGTCTCGTACCAAAGGGGGCGTGCTGTTGATGTTGAGTGACAGCATGCCCCCTTTGGTGGGCGTGCCAGGGTAGTGGCTGCCCAAATGGAGGCGTTCCCATGTGAATGCCTCCATTTGGGGGCGGCCCCACTGACATCATGAGTGATGTCAGTGGGAGAGATTTCGGCTCTGTTTGAGCCGAAATCTCTCTTGGGCTTGTGGCAACGAGCGTACCACAAGGGTCTCCTTGCAAGCCCGATGGTCACGATGGTCACCCACAGCTATGCGAGTGGCCAGGAGGCCACTCTAAAAAAACTGAAGGTCGGCCCTGATTCAGAGCGAGCGCTCTATCAGAGTGTCCGGCTCTGAATCGGGGCCTGTAGCCGCACGTGCATCAACAAAGTAGCACCAAGTGTGCGCCTGTGTCATAAGTAAAGGGCCGGCTGGCTCGTCTGTTAAAGAGTGGTGTAACCCCCAAAGTGCACTCCAACAAAAAAAACCCATTTCTTCTGTGTTTGTGAATTGTCTGCGCTGTACGTGCATCTTCAAAGCAGCAGCGCCAAGCGTGCGTCTGTCTGTTAAAGGGCGGTGTAACCCCCAAAAGTGTACTCCAATAAAAATAAAACATTTTTTTCTGTGTTTGTGAATTGTCTGCACTGTACGTGCATCCTCAAAGCAGCAGCGCCAAGCATGCATTTGTTTGTTAAAGGGTGGTGTAACCCTCAAAGTGCGCTCCACAAGAAATAAAAAATTCTTCTTTTTTTCTGTCTTTGTGAATTGTGTGAACAGTAGCTGCACATGCATCAACAAAGGAGCAGCACCAAGCTTGCGCCTGTGTCCCATAAGTAAAGAGCCAGCTGGCTCATTTATTAAAGGGTGGTGTAACCCACAAAGTGCACTAGTCTCCAACAAAAATAAAAAAATATTTTCTGTGTTTGTGTGTGCCTTAGCCGCATTTATATATCAATATAACATAAATGGAGGACCAAACTTTCTCCGATAAAAATAAAATAGAGAAAGATCAAGAACCACTTCCTCCTAGTGCTGAAGCTGCTGCCACTAGTCATGACATAGACGATAACATGCCATCAACGTCGTCTGCCAAGGCCGATGCCCAATGTCATAGTAGAGGGCACATGCAATCCCAAATGACAAAGTTCAGGAAAATGACCTTAAAAAAAACATTTAAATCATCTAAGGAGAAATGTAAACTTGCCAATATGCCATTTACGACACGGAGTGGCAAGGAACGGCTAAGGTCTTTCACTATGTTCATGACTTGTGATTCAGCTTCACATGACGATGGAAGCCCTCATCCCGCTAAAAATATCAAATGAGTTAAGCTAGCAAAAGCACAGTGAAGAACTGTGCGTTCTAAGAAGATATCACAAGGAGAGTCCAAGTGTGGTGGCGGTTGCGATGCCTGATCTTCCCAGCACTGGATGAGAAGAGGTGGCTCTTTCCACCATTTGCACGCCCTCTGCAAGTGTTGAAAGGAACACCCACAGTCCACTTGCTGATATGAAAATTGAAGATGTCACTGTTGAAGTACAACAGGATGAGAATACTGGTGTAGCTGGCGCTGAGGAGGAAGTTGGCGAGGAGGATTCTGATGGTGATGTGGTTTGGTTAAATCAGGCTCCAGGAGAGACAGTTGTTGTCCATGGAATGAAAAAGCCCATCACGGTCATGCCTGGGCAGAAGACCAAACATTCCACCTCTTTGGTCTGGCAATATTTCTATCCAAATCCGGACAACAAATGTCTTGCCATATGTACCATATGTAAAGGTGAAATAAGTAGGGGTAGGGATGTTAACCACCTAGGAACATCCTCCCTTATACATCACCTGCAGCGCGTTCATAAAAAGTTACTATCAAGTTCAGAAACTTTGGCTAAGACCGTAAGCAGTCCAGGGACACCTAAATCCCTTTGTCCTGTTGTATCCAAGTGCCTGCAAACCACACCATCAATTTCCTCCTTAGTCAGGATCAGAAGTAGTCCTGCAGGCCATGTCACTGTCATGTCTGACTCTCCTATCTGGGATTCTTCCGGAGGATCCTGCATTGCTATGCCTACTGCTGCTGCTCTTACTGCTGGGAGTCGTTCATCATCCCAGAGAGGAAGTAGGAACACCACTACTTTTACTAAACAATTGACCCTCCAACAGTCCATAGCGAGGAGGATGAAATACAACAGCAGTCATCCTGAAGCAAATGTATAACTGAGGCCTTGACTGCTATGTTGGTGATAGATGTGTGCCCGGTATCTGCCATTAGTGCAGTGGGATTCAGACAATTGATGGAGGTAGTGTGTCCCTGGTTCCAAATCCCATCTAGATTCCACTTCACTAGGCAGGCGATGCCGTGACTGTACAGAAACGTCAGAAAAAGTGTCCTCAGTGTCCTGAAAAATGCATTTGTACCCAATGTCTACTTTACCACGGACATGTGGACAAGTGGAACAGGGCAGACTAAGGACTATATGACTGTGACAGCCCACTGGGTAGATGTATCACCTTACGCAGCAACAACAGCAGCGTCACCAGTAGCAGCATCTCAGAACCACCAGCTCGTTCCAAGGCAGGCTACGCTGTTTATCAGCTGTTTCAGTAAGAGGCACACTGCCGACAACATCTTAGAGAAACTGAGGGAAATCATCGCCCCCTGGCTTACCCCACTTAGACTCTCCTGGGGATTTGTGATATCTGACAACGCCACCAATATTGTGCAGGCATTACATCTGGGCAAATTCCAGCACGTCCCATGTTTTGATCACACAATAAATTTGGTGGTGCACAATTTTCTGAAAAGCGCCAGGGGCATGCAGGAGACGCTTTGGGTGGTCCAAAAAATTTCTGCCCACTTTCGCCATTCAGCGACTGCATGCCAAAGACTGGAGCACCAGCAAAAACTCTTGAACCTGCCCTGCCATCACCTGAAGTAAGAGGTTGTGACGCGGTGGAACTGAACCCTCTATATGCTTCAGAGGATGGAGGAGCAGCAAAAGACCATTCAAGCCTGCACCTGACTCAAGCACAGTGGAGAATGATTTTTGTGTTGTGCAAGGTTCTCCAGCCCTTCAAACTTGCCACACGTGAAGTCAGTTCAGACACTGCCAGCTTGAGTCAGGTCATTCCCCTCATCAGGCTTTTGCAGAAGCAGCTGGAGAAAGTGGGACTTGTGGATGAAGCCCTTCATTCGCTTTGCCAGGATTCCAGGGTGGTCAATCTGTTGAAATCAGACCACTACATTTTGGCCACCGTGCTCGATCCTAGGTTTAAAGCCTATGTGGTGTCTCTCTTTCCAGCTGACACAAGCCTGCAGAGGTGCAAAGACCTGCTGGGGAAACACTGTCAGCTGAAGTGGAACGTGACATGTCAACAGCTCCTTCTTCATTTTCTCCCGTAACTGGGGCTGCCAGGAAAAAACATAGGTATCCTAAGCAACCCGCTGGCAGTGATGCAGGGCAGGCAGGACCAAGTTTGGACATCTGGTCCGTATCTGAAGGACCTGGCAACAATTTCTGACATGTCTACTGTCACTGCATATGATACTGTCACCATTGATAGAATGGTGGAGGACTACATCGGTGACAGCATCCAAGTAGGCATGTCAGACAGTCCATACCTGTACTGGCAGGAAAAAGAGGCAATTTGGAGGTCCCTGTACAAACTGGCTCTATTTTACCTGAGTTGCCCCCCCTCCAGTGTGTACTCCGAAAGAGTGTTTAGTGCAGACGGGAACCTTGTCAGCGAAAGGCATAGGAGGTTGCTTCCACAAAATGTGGAGAAGATGATGTTCATAAAAATTAATTATCAACTCTTCCAGCTAGACCAGCCTCCAGAACGTACAGAGGGACCTGTGGTGGTGGATTCCAGTGGGGATGAATTAATACTCTGTGAGGATGAGGATGTACACAACACTGAAGAGGGTGAGGAATCGGTGGATGAGGATGACATCTTGCCTCCATAGAGCCAGTTTGTGCAGGGACAGATTAATTGCCAGCTTGTTTTGTGGGGGCCCAAGCGAACCAATCATTTCAGCCACAGTCATGTGGCAGATCCTGGCCTGAAATGATTGGTTTGTTAAAGTGTGCATGTCCTGTTTGTACAACATAAGGGTGGGTGGGAGGGCCCAAGGACAATTCCATTTTGCACCTCTTTTTTTTCTTTGCATTGTGTACTGTTTGGGGCCTAGTTTTACAAACTGCCATCCTGTCTGCCACTGCAGTGTCACTCCTAGATTGGCCACGTGTTTGTGCCGCCCACTCGTGTTGCTTAGCATAGTCATCCAGCTGCCTCAGTGCAACCTTTTGGACATAAAAATCCTATTGTGAGGTGTGAGGTGTTCAGTATAGACTGGAAATGAGTGTAAATTAAGGTTATTGAGGTTAATAATAGCATAGGAGCAGAAAAACCCACAAATTCTGTGATTTTAGCTATTTTTATTCTTTTTTTTTTAAAAATACAGATCCAAAACACAAAAACCAGAACCCAAAACACGAAAGGGTGGTTTTGGCAAAACCAATTCAGATCCAAAACACGAAGAAAGATCCAGATCCAAAACCAAAACACAAAACTCGAAAAGTGGCCGGTGCACACCCGTAGTTATTATGCATAATACATGTTTTCACTAATTCATTTTTAATAGTACAGTAATAACATGTGGGTGTAATGATGTTCAGAAATTTCTAATATGTCTTGCCAGAATCAAGATAAGACACCCATTATTAGCAGAACTGGATTTATTTGAACAGTCCTATGAATATGATCAAACAATTCATGTCATAGGGCCTCATTTATCAACAAGTTTTATCACTCACAATGAGTGATAAACTTTGTTGTGTATGATAATGGTGCTTCCGCCAATCAGCTCCCAACCGTCATCTATTTGAGAAATGACAGTTGGGAGCTGATTGGCTTGAGCACCATTTATCACATGCAGCGAGTTTTATTACTCGTTGTGTGATAAAACTCATTGATAAATAAAGCCCATAGAAAGTATTCTAACCCGAGATGGCAAATAAGTAAATTTATTTTCTTTCAATTCATCAATGTAGCTATAGAAGGGGCATGAGATGCCATTGACTTAGTGGGCCCTAGACCCTGTTCAATTAGCTCTCTGCCAAGTTCCCGGAATTCCCTTCTAAGCAATTGGGTTTGTTCCATTGCTTTGTTAGAAAAGGGGAACTTGTCAGTACTCATATAGGTAGGTAGCAGTCTTTGTCTCTCCCTCTCAGTAAAGCTCAACATTGATAGGATCCATCTCTCGTGCTCTTGTATAACCCTCATAGGCACAGCTCAGCTGATCAGTGAACTTGGTACTGTTAGAGAGTAGGTGTCTCCTTAAATACAGCCTTTGTGAAGTGAGTTGGGGGGTGGGGATTGAGATCCAAGATTAAGACTGTTGCAGAGAGGGACATTGTGCAGGAAATTAAGAAGATATCCACTCAAAGTGGAAATTAGTAAACATCACTCTCAGGTATAAGCTGGCTGGTCCCTGCATCTTTTCCCCCTGTATTTAAAGTCACTATAAACAGCAAATTTCTCAACCCAGAAGTCCTCACTGACATGTTGCTATAGTAGAAGATTCCATAGCTCCCAATAGGGATAGAGCACTTGAATAATCACCATTGTCAAAAAAGGTGATATAAGATAATAGGTCAATGTGATATAATCTCTTTCCAGACTTATATGTAAGATAAGGCTGCCTAATAGGGTGACAATTCATTTCCAGTGAATAGTGTATGTAGTGTATGCTATATTGGTTAGGGTGGAGTGTTTAGTGGATGTTGTAATAAATGGGGGCACTGTAATGTGGCATAACATGAACTGGAGGCCACTGCAATATTACATAATAAGAACTGGCAAACTTTAATGCTGGTTGATATAATTAGGTTGCACTCTTGTGTGGCATAATATGAACTGGGGGCACTGTAGTGTGGAATAATATGAACTAGTGGGTACTATAAAGTGTAAGATGAACTTGAGGCAGTGTAATGTTGCACATTATGAACTGGAGCACTGCAGTGTGTTGTAATATGAACTGAGGCACTAGAATGGGGCATAACATGAAATGGGGACAATACAATGTGGCTTATTATCTACTGGGGGCATGAATTGGGAGCACCTCAGTGTCACATAACATATACAAGGGACAACATGAGGCATAATGGCACTGTGTGGCATAATGTGTACTGGCAGCATCATATTGTAACATATTGTGAACTGTTCATATTATGCCATATTGTAGTGCTCGCAGCACACAAGATCTCTTTTTACAATGTATAATATCCCCTTTGGATTGTATAGACACGTTAGGCATTACATTTTGGATCTTTATACTTTTGACTTACATGGGGATAAAGGATATTGTGAATCACTCCTCCTCCAGTTTTAGATAAATCATGTAATCTCAATATTCACTAGGGGTATATTTACAAAAGTTAGAGTTTTTTTAGAAGTGGATTTATTGCCAATAGCAACCAATCAGATTCTACTTAACATATAACTTGCACCTTCTAGAAGATAATAACTGGAATCTGATTGGTTGCTATGGGCAACATTTCCACTTCTATAAACTCTCACTTTAATAAATTTTCCCCTTAGTCCCTCATCACGTTAACAAAATAAAGGAAAATAAATGTAAGGAATATTTAAAGATTTAATTATATTTCATAAGCAAATATAACTCTGAATCCAATTACATTAAAAAAATAATCAAATTCCAATTCTGATGGCAGACACATTGTTAAGAGAAAGTATTGAAAGCAAACAGGAATTTCATATCGCATTAAATCATAAATTATCTGCACAAGCAAATATTTACATTCTTAAGTGTACCTACCATTTACCATATGTTGGGAGAACGAGCAGCTCACTCAAGAGTCAAGAAAAGGTTTATGGAACACAGGAGGAACATGTTAAAGAAAATCTCGTCACACAGTATACATACCAAAGCATTTTACCTGTCTCCATAACAATAAACCAGTGGATATTAATATAACTGGAAATTAATTAACAGAGTCTCCCATATCCAAATATTCTGAAATACGGAATGGCCTGACTGAGATAATGAAAACTTTGTTTTTTGATGCTTCAATGTACACAAACTTTGTTTAATGCACAAAATTATTAAAAATATTGTATAAAATTACCTTCAGGGCTGTGTGTATAAGGTGTATATGAAATTTTTTTTTATTTAATTTCTGTACACAAACTTTGTTTGAGCTACAAAAGTATTGAAAAATATTGTATAAAATGACCTGCAGGTTGTGTGTATAAGGTGTATATAAAATACAAATGCATTCTGTGTTTAGATTTGGGTCCCATTCCCAAGATATCTCATTATGGTATGCAATTATTCCAAAATACGGTATATTCCAATATCCAAAATACCCCTGGTCCTAAGTATTTTGGATATGGGAGACTCAACCTGTATATTGAAAGAGGAGGAGATCATTTTAAAGAACTATAAAGGAGAGAAAATCTATGGATCCACAAATGAAAAATATTGGAACCAAAAGGCTTGAAACATAAGATAGAAATTGATATTTAATTTCCTTGTTTCCATCTCATGTTAGAATACCTTCTATGACATGTATTGTTTAACTATATGAATAGGACTAGACAAAAATAAACTATTCTTCTACTAATGGGTTTCCAATTTTTATTCTGACAAGACATACTATATTAGAAATTTCTGAACATTATTCCACCTACATGTTATTACTGTACTATCAGAAATAAATTAAGGGAAACTTGTATTATGCATAATAACCATAGTATACTGTTAAATATGATATATTTATATAACTACTCTTGAATCTGAAAACATGTGGATCAGCTTCGATTAGAGCAATAGTGTAGTGGAGAAGTAACAGAGAGGATCCTAATAGGTGAAGAGTTCATATTCAATGACCTGCCTATATAATTTGAATTTTTTTCCCATATTGTTATCATTATTTTTACTATTGCCTTTTATATGTCAGGATTCATCTACACCACATAAGGGGTAATTTAGTTAGCCACAGTAAATTACTGCGGCTCAAAGACCCTCCACGAAGCCGGCTATTATCTGGCTTTTTTTACCATCTCTCATAGGCAGGTGAAAAAAATTATGTACCCTATTTTTGCATTCGCGGCCGTGAAAACACATAGGTCCGTGAACTTATCACAAATTCTATGAGTTTTCTGGTGAATCTCGATTTTATTTTTCGTCCCAAAAACGGGATGTAATTGAATTGAGCAAAGAAAAAAATGACAAAAATTCAAGTTTTTTGCATATGAAAAATTAACTGGCCGAAATGAATTCCCCGACCATAATCTGACATAATTGGAAGATCCAAAGTATTGCCTTATGCCACACTTAGCAAAGTTTGTGAAATAAGCATTTTCTGTATTCAAAATATAATACTAAGGAGTCTATTTACAAAGCAGTGTTAGGAGGCAGAGTGAAAAGTGATAAGGTACCAGCCAATCAGCTCCCAATTGTCATTTTTCAAGCGCAGCCTGTGAGATGGCAGTTAGGAGCTGATTGGCTGGCACCTTATCACTTTTCACTCTGTCTCCTAACACTGCTTAGTAAATAGACCCCTTAATTACTAAAATGGTGTGATTAACTCTAGTACAGAAAACTGCCTTAAAATATTTTGACATGATTGCTTTGATATTTTACAATTAGAATATTAGAATAAAATGAAGAGTTAATGAAAACTGATATTTTCATTCATAGCCTAATGGTGAAGGGAATATGTTGGAGTTACAGAGGTGGAGAGTTTGAATGCAGTAATGGTCATTTTGTTTGTAAAATTATTTTTACAAGACCATTTTCATGTCGGCCTTTTGAGCATGTCAACCATTTTGTACCTACCAAACTTCTTCCATTTTGACCATTACTGTGTCGACATTTGTCCCTGTCGACCTTTTGTCCCTGTTGACCTATTGACTGTCTAACATCTGGTATCTATTGAGACACTGTTGACCTTTTTATTGTCTACTAAACAGAAGGTAGGTCACATATGCGCTAAAGATTGCCACAGCATATATAAAGTTCTCATATTGAAAATGTACAGTAGTTACAAATTACAGTCCAGTCTCCTCAGATGGGATTGTCAGATGATATGCATGAAAAGACCTACCTTCTGTTTAAATGTAATACTTGTGAGTTGGTGACTCACCTGTTTGGTCTTTGCTACTTTACAGTGCTGCGCCCTAAGATTGGTTATTGTTATCTATTTAATTTTCGAACTCAGACGCACACATATATATGTGTTGCATATCAAATTAATCAGTGCAAAAAGACACTTTGTGCAAGCAGAGTTAAGGCCGGTACACACTAGATGATGTCTAGTGTGCCTGACCATGTCAGCTACGTGACCCGGCGGGGTTGTACATACACATTTGCCAATGCATGCAGCAACAGAGCAACGGCGGTGCCATGATGCATTCGGCGTGGCCCTTGCTAACGATATCACCTGTTGGACCTGCATGCAGGGCCGATGGAGGATGATGCTGACGACGCGCAGGACCATGCATCATTAGCGGCAAAGCAGGTACACACTAGACAATGTGCACAATATGTTGTTCCAATCCACCAGATTAGATGACATATCATCTAGTGTGTACCCGGCTTTACACAGGACCTGACGGTTTACTCGTGCCAGGAGTATCGTGCTGCAAGGCTGAGACTGCATGTCCAGCTTTACTCTGTTGTTGTTTAACAGATATTCTGTCTTTCTCTTTCATTATTGTAGAATTTAATATATATTGTCTATTGCATTACATTGATGTGTTTACAATATTACTGTACTTGCTACAGGTTTTAATATGACCAATATGGATTATTCTTATTCAATGTTCTCAGGAAGATTAATTTATAGAGCCAATAGACACAATAAGCGATAGTATGAATTCTGAGGTATTATCCAACTTGCACATACTTGTGTATACATAATACACTATATACAACTTATTTTATTCTCTAAAGTGTTCTGGAATGTGTAAAAATATTTAATATAGCTGGTAATTATGATGAACATTGTGTACATCTATTAGGAAAAATCTGCCACTGGAGCCAACTAGTCTTTTGACAGACTTAAAACTGATTTACTTTATATACATACCCTACTATATATACTTTCTCCATTCTCTAGGTTCCATGCTGGTTTAGATACATGTAAACAGTTTTCTTTGGCGGATTATTGGCATGAAATTGATTATTAAATAACATATACCTAATTTGATAAGTTTTTGAACTTATTACACTTTTGTGAGTTCTTAAGCCTTTGAAGTTTTTACTCTGTAATGTATATACTGTATACTGTAGAACTCAATTCTTTGCTTCGTATATATATATATATATCTATATATATATATATATATATATATATATATAAAGACACAAGTGGTCTGGCACTCCTATAGTAGAGAAATCTTCACCCGGTGCCAGCACAACATAAATCAATAGCAAGTCCAAAAGGTGCAGCACTCAGGGTTAATGAAATAAGCAGAATGGACACTGAAATGGTATATCAACGTTTCAATCACAGATAGATTGTCATCAGGAAATACAGTACATAAAATACATCTTACCTTTATAGACACCACACAGCAAGTGAGTCACAGTGTCCCAGCACACATCCGCAACACATGCAAGGAGCCGGAGGCACGTGGTAATGACATCATCGGCACATTAATGCCACGCACGTCCGTGACAATGCCCAACACCATAGCAACACGTAAACAACAATACACTATACACTATATGTGATTGAAACGTTGATATACCATTTCAGTGTCCGTTCTGCTTATTTAATTTACCCTGAGTGCTGCACTTTTTGGACTTGCTATTGATTTATGTTGTGCTGGCACCGGGTGAAGATTTCTCTACTATAGGAGTGCCGGACCACTTGTGGCTTTACATTGGAGCAACTCTTTTGGACACACGGAATTGGACCAGGCCAGGGCACCCTAATTGATTCTTGTTATACACTTCTGATTCAGCAAGTTTTCTGTCCTATTGGATGCTATCTTTGTTCCCACAATCTATTGGAGGAACATTGATGTTTGTTTTTAGTTTTTGACATTTACAGAACATCTGATACACTATAATTAAGACTGTGTCATTGCTGAGATTAATGCTAACAATGCTGCGCATTTTGATCCATTAACTTTGCCGCTATATGAGACTTTGAGTTTTTCAGAATCTGAGGCATAACAAATTTTGCGCAAGGATCAATTGTTTTCTCAATTAGAAGCATGTTCAGTTGATATCTGATATCGTGACTTATTACGTCTGAAGAAAAAAGAAATCGATTTCTCTTACCATGCCATGTTTTTAAGTGATTATTTTCGATCCAAGAAAATTCTGAGAGGTTTTTGTGTGCGGAACTGTCCGACTATTGGAAGGTTTGATCCTACATTTTACCTTAAATGGATCGCAGTATTAAATAAATGCTCACTTGACTTGATGTTATTGGTCATTGACCAAGCTAATAAAGAAATGGACAATATTAAAGAAAAGATTTTTTCATCTGAAAAAGATCATTTACAGACACTGACCACAGATAAAGACGATGACTGGATTGGTAAAATGAATAATCAACTATCCATTTACAAACGTGATTTGATTAAATTTAAAAAAGAAAAGCTTATGAAAGTGGAAAAAGATTATGAGCAACACCAAATTTATTGTTGGCTATCAAGCAATAGAACTGAGATCAGAAAACCATTCCATAGAAGGGGTAAATATCCCAAAAGTTTGGTCGACACAGATACTTCTGCTGATGGTAATAGTACTGCCAGCAAGAATGAGAATAGACATCGTAACCATCGTGATCCGTCTGTCCCTTTAGGAGTGGTAACCCGTACCAAGGGAGCCCCCGTAAACGACCAACAAGGAGAGGGGGTCAATACCAACGGCAAAGGTCGTGGTAGAAGACCTCCTGTACAGCCAAAGAAGAAATAATCTTCAATTTGTCCAGTCATGTACTATCTGCAAGTGAACACAGCTTACTTTCAAAAGGTTTATCATTCGTTCCTTCAAATGAATTCTCTGATGTGCGGGGGCAGGCAGAGAATCAGCAATTTTGTCATAAATTAAAACTTAAGGAGTACTAAAAAGATTACTACTGTTCCCAGTAGGTCCGAGTCCATCCCTAGGAAGTTACAACCTTTACGGAAAAAAATCAAACACTTGACCCATTATCAAATAACTCGACGATTAAAACTTTTATGAGGGTTTTGGAACAAGAGACCTTGGAAGTCATTAAAAAATCAAGATCCTCCATAATACATTATAATCTTACTCCAGATGAAAGGCGAGCATTGAAATCCCTTAAACAAAACGACCGTCTGATTATTCGCCCGGCGGACAAGGGTGGTTCTATAGTGTTGCAGGACATTGAGGACTATAGACTTGAGATCGTTAAACAACTTAATGAGCCTGGTGTTTATTATAAATTAACTGGGGACCCTTTAGGAAATTTCACTAAGGAATTGAGGGAAGTTTTGATTATGGCCAAAGACGCTCATCTCATCAACGAGGAAATATTCTAGATAATATTGCCAGATTTCCCCATAACACCTGTGTTATACACACTCCCTAAAGTACATAAGGGGGTTTCCCCACCCCCAGGAAGGCCCATTATATCTGCTCGCAAGTCCCTATGTCAACCAACTTCAATTTTTTTGGACTCCATTTTACAACCTTTAATTCAGGACCACTATAATTTTTTGCTTGATACTACGATGTTGTTACAATTGCTGGGTGCATTGGAAATACCTCCTGTTGAGGTTTGGCTTGTGACAGCTGATGTCACAAGTCTTTATACAGTGATCCACCATGATGAGGGATTGTCTGCGGTGAAGAGACTTTTGCTCAATAAGGGAACATTTGATTTGACTACTGTGCAGTTGCTATTACAGCTTCTACAACTAGTTTTGACAAAAAACTATTTTCTTTTTGATGGGGAATATTTCCTTCAGACAAGGGGCTGTGCCATGGGTTCTTCAGTGGCACTGACATATGCCAATATCTTTATGTTTGACATTGAGAATAATTTATTTTTTGTTGACAATTTGATCTCATCCAGAATCCTATTTTATAAGCGGTTCATAGATGATGTATTCTTGATTTGGATTGGCCCTTGTGAGGATTTGAAATTATTATTTGATAAGCATAACCTTTCATCTTGCCCTGTGAAATTCACATATAGAATGCATCAGGAGTGTATGGAATATCTAGATGTGAAATTGATACTCAGTGAATCAGCTATTAAAACTACGGTTTATAGGAAGAGTACTGACTGCAACACTTTCCTACACGCAAGCAGCTGTCATCCTAAAAAATTTTAAATATGGGATTCCATATTCACAAATGATTAGGCTTGAAAGGATTAACAATGTTAATTCCACAGCGGAAGAACAGATTAATTAATTAATTGATTGTTTTGTAGATAGACGATATGATTTTAACCATCTGTTGGTTTTGAAGGAAAAAGTGTTGGAGTTGGACAAAAGGATTTACTAATGAGAAGGATGCAAGTTGAAAGTAATAAACTCACTTGGGCCACACAATACAACACATTGGGCCTCAATCAGAGGCGGTCGGAGGATGCAAGCGGTCGCTCAGAAACTGGGCGGCCATTTGCATCCTGACCGCCCGCCTCTGTTGCGGTCATTAGGCTGTGGGTTAACACCCACAGCTCTAACGACCGCTCCGGTGATGGTCACGATGGTCAGAGACCATCGGGGCTTACGACGAGACCCTAGGGTAGGGCGCCCCGGAGAGCTTCTGGAGCTGATGCTTAGTATTATCCTTTCATGGTTATTTTGCTCTGATCCATATATGCATTTATATCTATGTCTATTTGTATTTATATGGTTATATTACCTATGCTGTGATTTTGATTAGTGTAGAAGTAATGGTGATTGAATACAATGTTCAGTGGTCTTTTGAGCCTAATATAATATCTGTATTTATATTATCTGTTATAGTGTATTGTTTTTTACGTGTTGCTATGGTGTTGGGCATTGTCACAGACGTACGCGGCATTAATGTGCTGATGACATCATTACCACGTGCCTCCGGCTCCTTGCGTGTGTTGCGGATGTGTGCTGGGACGCTGTGGCTCACTTGCTGGGTGGTGTCTATAAAGGTAAGATGTATCTTATGTACTGTATTTCCTGATGACAATCTATCTGTGATTGAAACGTTGATATACCATTTCAGTGTCCGTTCTGCTTATTTCATTAACCCTCAGGGCTGCACCTTTTGGACTTGCTATATATATATATATATATATTTGCATATATATTTTTCATTTTTTAATCAAACTTCTGAAAAATGACAAAGACTGTGGTGGTGTTCCTGAGCTAAAAAAGATCAGTCACCGCCCATTTAGTGGAGTAAAGTGATTTTCTTTAATGAATGTCATTTTTGTTCTTTTGGAAACCAAGCAAGCTCCTAAGTGAGACATTTTCCACAACAAGACTATTGCCTGGATGTCTTAATCTGACTGTGAAAGCATTATGGTTTGGGACTGCATTTCAGCAGTTTGTCATTATTCTCATATTGATGGAGTGATGAATGGCCAAAAATGTTGTGAAGTTCTGCTACCTTCAGCTAAACAGTTCTTTTTTGGAGGGGAATTCATTTTTCAAGATGACAACCATGTCATTGTGCAAAGATTGTTTTAGACCCATCATATCAAGCAAATTCAATGGCCAGAGCAATTACCAGACCTCAATCTGATAGATCATTTGTGACATAAATTGGCTACAAGACTCTAAAACCAAGCCAGCAACTAAAAGAGGATCCCACAAAAAAGAAAATATAGCCTCGGTGCTTTAAAATAAGATACAAATAATATAAATTAAATAAATCAATTAATAATAAATGAATGATAATATATAAAAATAATTCTAATTCTAATTGGTAGTAATCCCTTAGCTGCAGTATTAAATGGATGCTAACCAATTTCAAACAGAAAAGTAAATAAAGGTTATACTGCGCTTAAGAATTACCCAATTACAATGATAATCAGCACAATATCAAAAGTGAATGGCAATTTGGTATGATAAAAAATAATAAATAAAAAGCAAAAAATATTTTAATAAAAAATGGTATATATCACATAAATTACATACAAATGCAACACAATATCACATTTGACAGTAGAGAAATTTCTCGTTTAAAGCGCATGTGAGCTCGTGAGTAATAATAAAATATCAAAAGGTTTCTTATTTTAATATAGTACAGCCGCGTCCGGCTGATAAACAAAAAAACAACAATATTAATATAAAAAATGAGTTGATATAATTTTCCCTCAGTAGAGCTTCACTGCTGTAACCACAAAAGAAAAAACTGATAAATCCAACTATTAAAGATGTTGTTATATTGGTTAGTTTTGAATTCAAATGTAGCAAGTTTCCTTATAGGTGATACCACTTGTGATTATCGTATGTAATTAGCAGCTTCTATCATAGAGTCCGCCACCTATAGATGTCTCTATATTAAAAACAGTCCACAGTTTAATGCAACAATGATATATATCTCGAAGAAAATACATTTAAATATGTCTGGCACTATGTGATAAGCAGTAGCTATTCCTCCCACTCAGCATGACACAAAGCCGTCGATACAACTCACTGTTTAGTTGTTATTCCTTTTGTCCATAGGCTTAGCCTTGCAGATAGCCTTGCAGGTGTACGGGTGGGGGACTCGGCAAAGTGTAGCTGTACGCCGTGTCTGGGTGATCTCCTGCTTGAAGATGTAATCTCCGAGTGAGTCTCAAAAGTCAGCGGCTGCGCTGTGTGCTGGTGGGCTGATCGGCTACATGGGTGGTCGCCGTAGTGGTCACAAGCCGTGCAGAGGTGAGCGGAGCTGCTGGTGGTTCACCGGAGCAATGAGCCTGAATGGGGTGAAAAAAATTATAGCAGTCCCTAACGCGTTTCTTCCATTCGGATTTCTTCAGAGGGGTGTGGTTATGAGGTAGGGTTATCTCCCTTTTTATATACACACCTAGATCTTAGGTGGATTGTTCACATATGTAGGTAATTAGAAAACCAATCAAGGTGCAAAAATGAACAATGATGTTGTTTTCATTTAAAGAGTATGGGTTAATGCATTGTTCATATCAAAACATATAAACATATATTTTAATTCACTCTTTATGTAATATATGATAGTATACAATACCGTATTTTTACTTAAACATATATTGTAATTCAAATTAACCAGTAGAGGGGGAGATCGGTATAAGAATAGAAGATAGAAGATTATATGTCTGCGTTTTGTCTCATTGTCGTTCCTCCTGGCAATGCTAGGTCCCTAGCGAGCTAGAAAGGCGTACTCATGAGACTATAGCCAACTTTCCATGGACTTATAAGTATATTTGTTAGACAGAGATATACATTAAAATCACGTTCCTCTTTTCTTTATATACGCCTGGGTATTTAGCGGACTCTATTTTTGGTTTGATTGTTGATCCACCCTTTGAATATCATTTGTATTAATAATGAATACTGATAAGATAGTACGATTTGTTATAATGATATATATAAAAGAGAACTAGATCTAGACGACTATAGTTAAAATAAGCCTCTTTCTACATTCAAGTAAGCCTTTCTGAAATTAAAATGCTTTTATAATTAAGATGTTTCTAAAAATTAAGATGTTTTTTAAATCAAGATGTTCTTGAACTAAGATGCCACCAAAATGAAAATTTAGATCAACATTAATGGTTTTTTGCTATTTACAATATTACAGACTATGGCCCTCATTCAGAGCCGTACGCTCTGAGCGAGGGCGGTCCTCCATAACTATGGAGCGTCCTCCTGGATGCTCGTATAGCTGTGGGTCACCACCCACAGCCTATACGAGCGTGCAGTTTGATGGCCGCGATGGTCGTGACCATCGCGACCATCAAAACTGCGAGCCGGAGCCTGCGGTTGAGGTTTTCAACCGCAAGGCCCGGAGTGATTTTGGCTCTATCAGAGCCAAAATCACTCCCACTGACATCACTAGTGATGTCAGTGGGCCGGCTTCTAACGGTAGGCGTTCCCTTAGGAACGCCCCCGTCAGGGAGGCACGCCCACCAAAGGGGGCGTGCTGTAAATCAACATCAACAGCACGCCCCCTTTGATCAGACACAACGAGCGAAGGAAAGTCCTTCGCTCGTCGCGTCTGGCGCATGCGCACGAAGGAGCTCCCTCCGTCGTGCGCATGCTCAGAGCAGAACATCGACCCACTTGCGAGCGGACAGCCGCTCGCGAGTGGGTCTGAATCAGGCCCTATGTATTTAATTTTTTTGGCTATATTAATATATTGATTTTTATTTTTATGATTTATATTACGTTTTTGCCATTCATTAATACTATTGTAGCATTTACAACGTAAAATACAATAGGAATTAGAATAGTTAATTGGATTACGCCAATATATGTGTATGTGTATGTTTGCGTGTATATGTCTATATATATATGTATGGAGCAAGCACTATCTATTAAAGTTTGAATTACAATATATGTTTAAGTAAAAATAGGGTATTGTATACTATCATATATTACATAAAGAGTGAATTAAAATATATGTTTATATGTTTTGATATGAACAATGCATTAACCCATACTCTTTAAATGAAAACAACATCATTGTTCATTTTTGCACCTTGATTGGTTTTCTAATTACCTACATATGTGAACAATCCACCTAAGATCTAGGTGTGTATATAAAAAGGGAGATAACCCTACCTCATAACCACACCCCTCTGAAGAAATCCGAATGGGAGAAACGCGTTAAGGCTGCTATAATTTTTTTCACCCCATTCAGGCTCATTGCTCCGGTGAACAACCAGCTGCTCCGCTCACCTCTGCACAGCTTGTGACCGCTATGGCGACCACCCATGTAGCCGATCAGCCCACCAGCACACAGCGCACACAATGCAGCCGCTGACTTTGGAGACTCACTCGGAGATTACATCTTCAAGCAGGAGATCACCCAGACACGGCGTACAGCTACACTTTGCCGAGTCCCCCATCACTGCTGTGTCCTATACACCTGCAAGGCTATCTGCAAGGCTAAGCCTATGGACAAAAGGAATAACAACTAAACAGTGAGTTGTATCGACGGCTTTGTTTCATGCTGAGTGGGAGGAATAGCTACTGCTTATCACACAGTGCCAGACATATTTAAATGTATTTTCTTCGAGATATATATCATTGTTGCATTAAACTGTGGACCGTTTTTAATATAGAGACATCTATAGGTGGCGGACTCTATGATAGAAGCTGCTAATTACATACGATAATCACAAGTGGTATCACCTATAAGGAAACTTGCTACATTTGAATTCAAAACTAACCACATTATTGGATACAAACCAATATAACAACATCTTCAATAGTTGGATTTATCTGTTTTTTCTTTTGTGGTTACAGCAATGAAGCTCTACTGAGGGAAAATTATATCAACTCATTTTTTATATTAATATTGTTGTTTTTTTGTTTATCAGCCGGACGCGGCTGTACTATATTAAAATAAGAAACCTTTTGATATTTTATTATTGCTCACGAGCTCACATGCACTTTAAACAAGAAATTTCTCTACTGTCAAATGGGATATTGTGTTGTATTTGTATGTAATTTATGTGATATATACCATTTTTTATGAAAATATTTTTTGCTTTTTATTTATTATTTTTTTATCATACCAAATTGGCATTCACTTTTGATATTTTGCTGATTATCATTGTAATTGGGTAATTCTTAAGCGCAGTATAACCTTTATTTACTTTTCAGCAACTAAAAGAGAGCTAATGTGATGCAGCAGTGGTTCCATAGAATGAAATTGTCAGCATTGATCTGCTGGGAAAATTTGGTACACTCATCCCTTAATATTGATTTTTTTTGTCATTTTTTTAATAATTATATTTTAATTGCAATTATTTTATGCTTTAAGGTTAAAGTATCTTCAACTTTGAATAAACAATATTTTTGTTATGTATTGATTATGTTTTCTTGAATTGAGAGGACCATCCCTACAGTAAGTAGATAATATTTTTTCTAGGAACATCCTTGTACTCTAGATTATTTAGGTCCTTATACCAGCTCTGTAATGAGATAACAGGACTTTATTTTATTACTATTAAACCGATGAACATTGGGATTATAAATGAGTGTTCAAGACGAATAACACATTTATCAAGGGTGAGTACAATCTTGAAGGATTTATTTAGTCTGATTCACCACATGGGACAGTAGACACTATGTTGTTTTTTACTGTAACCATTTCTGAGCATCCTGAGGAATACCTACCAGAAGGTTTTAAAGCCACCAGTGCAATCTGGTGGGTAATGGTGCAATATTACCCAAGGCTCAATTACATTCAAGAATTGGTGAACATATATAATATTTAGTGTATGTTTCTGAATTTAAATGTACAGTATATTTGAATTCCTCTTTTTTAAAAAAAGAAAACAACCCAAACATCTTCAGACCATAGGTTGGAGAAGCACTGGAACCACCCCCCACCTCTCTTCCATTTGACCCACTGCAAGAAAATGGCCTGAGAGGCTGACACAGATAGTGCCGAAATAATGGTACAGACAAGATAGAAAGTAGAAAAACTGCTACGTACAGGACAGAGGAGGAGATGTATGAAGGGGCGATAGGGGGAAAAAAGGGTTACTGTGCACATTAAGTGCTGACATTACCGCTTCCTGCATGTAGTAATGCATATAGTAATGCAGGGAAACAACCAGAAAGACAGGGGTGCTATGCACCCCTGTATTTATCGGTGCTCCTATCTTTAAGACAGGGTGCCGATGTGCAGGCAGATGTATGAATGGTCAATAGCACTGACCATTCTGACAGCTACTGCACTATCCCTGGCTGTTATTTTTGTATAATAATGGCATGGGTACCACTGTGAGAAGTTTGACTGGTGTATGTGCATTATGCATGAAAGCTCTGGTCAGTGAAAGCGAAAGAGGGAGAGTATAATTCGCAGAACAGGTGAATTAACATTCTCATTCTTTGGCAACAAAGATAATGATACATGCCACTGATGAAGGGACCTGATTTGCCACGGTAAATGGGCAAAGCAGGTCCTAACAAATTACACCTGGAGTCTGTCGCCTCATTCATCTTCCCCAGAGTGGCAAATAAGGGACATGATTACATACTTGTTTCACTTCCAGTCCTTGCTACATGGAGGAGGAGCAAGAAGGGATTTAGCAGTGCAAAAAAATGGTTACAAATGAGGAAAAGAGCAATGCAGTTTATGAGTTTATAAGTCTGCCTGGTGTAAACTGGGCACATATGATTCTGTCTTAAGATATTTGTCTCTTTGTATTTGGTCATACTTGGGGCTTTTTTAATTAACACAATTTGAACTTGTGAATTGTGGTGCAATTATGGCTCTCTCTACATCAGGCTCTATGAGCGTGGTTAAATGAATGGAATTTATGAAAATTAAAATAAATATTGATAACAAAATAAAAAAAACTCATAAAAGGAAAACATTCTGAGATTAACAGTTGAGTAATAGAATAATTTAGATATAGAAATGGTAATGTTTCTTATTGAATTATCTGATATGCTGTGAATTTTTACTTGTTTTTTATGTCTCTCAGATGCTCTGCTACTCTTGGCCTCAGAGTTCATTTTATGTAGTCTACATATTATAGGCTACACATGGGTACTGTAGTAGATATATGGTTTCACACCTTATTTTTTGTATACACACACACATATATATGTATATATATATATATATATATATATATGTGTGTGTGTGTATATATATATATATATATATATATATATAAATATAAATGGCTTGTCTGGACCGGCACTCGGCTGTTCTAATTGCGCTGGTGCTCCTGTGCCCTCCGCGGGACAGTGTAGAGGAGATAAATTATCAGCGGCACTAGGAGACTTGAAAAAGGATAAACTTTAATGTGCCACATTAAAGTTTATCCTTTTTCAAGTCTCCTAGTGCAGCTGATTATTTATCTCCTCTATATGTGTATATATATATATATATATATATATATATATAGTTTTTTTGTTATACTGTATGTTGAACTACATTTTTGTGTTTTTTTGCTTTGTTATTGTACAGGATTTACATTTGCAACAATTGAAACCATTTTTGTTTCCAATAGCGAGGTGTATACCTGTATATAGTACAATAGCTGCGGCTGTAATCTGGTACAGTATTGTAGCACACATGTACACTTCATAACTGTGCCTCTCCATGCATCCCTTACTAGAATATAATAACCAATGTATACCATAGGTCAGCATTTAAGATCTATGGAAGCTGTTCCATAGAGCTCTATTAAAATGCTTTGTATGGATTTGCATTAGGCTACACTTGTTTTCTCTGCAACAGGATTCAGATAAAACCAGCTCTTGTTCTCAATGAATAGTTAGGAGATTCCCATGGAGATAAATCCATTTATACTATTCATGGAGGGACATTTTTATTGCTAAATGTTCCACTTAAGGTGGAAGTCTTTATAATCTTAAATATTTACATTTATTTGTTCCATTTGTTTTCATATGGCTCGCATTCCTTTTTTATTTCTTGATAATAATATTTTTATCATCTCTAATGAATGAAGCAAACAACCACTATTGAAAAGATACTAAAGGCAGGATTCAATTAGATGAATCAATATACCGCACCTGGAAAAGTGTAGTCGCCTCTGGGTTAAACACCCAGGGCTATTCAATTACAGCTCCTTTTCCTTGCATGGTAAATTACTAATGTGTGTTAACCCTTAGAAACCGGGACAAGTTCCCGGAGCTATCGGTTAACACGTTTGCAGCACCCACGAAAAGGGTATTTAACGCAGATTTCTGTTCAAGCCTGTTCAGGCTTAACAGGAATCTGTGTTAACTGCAGCCTGCAGGACTTGATCACAGGCTGCCACAGGCTATAATTGAATAGCCCCAGTAGGTCAATTAGCACGCGGTAATTAACTGTGTCTAACTGATTCTGACCCTAAATGCTTTATATACTGAACAATTTCCAGTTTATGAAAACATTTTCATACATTACAATCTTAATAATTTTATTTTCTTTGACCTTTTTAGAAATATCTAACCTACTTTTTATATTGATAACCAGCAAAGTATCAATGGCTTTGTTAATCTCTTATTATCATTATTATTATAATTTATTTATATAACACTTGTAATTTCTGCAGTGCTGTACAGAAAATATTTGTATTTCACCCATCCTAGAAGCCATTCTTCTATATACAAACATGGACTTTGCAGTATTTCACCTTTCAATGTTCATATATAAATATATTTTTATCAAAATGTTTTGGGCTTTTGATCCATGACAGAAATAAACTCCTTACTACAGCATTTGGGACCACTACCTCAATAGTTTACAACTTTCCTTTTCTTCTTAAATACTGTCATTTTTACTCTCATCTTCAACAACTCATTATAGTCATAGGCTTCTTTTATTATATTTAATTTGGTTTAGATATATCTATAAAGGGATTTGCTCTAAAACATGACTTAAATGAGCAAACAGTTTGTTGAAAGAAGTCATCAAGGCTGATTACCATCACCTTCAAGCTAATGTGAACATCTGGAATTATAGCACAACTAGAAAGGATCTCTAATCTAGAGGTTTCAAATTATTCAGTTTCCAACCCCTGAAGTTCATTAGGATATCTCATATCTTATTTTTAAATGAATAGGTACATAAATCAAATCTCAACTTTGTATTTGTTGACAAAGAAACATGACCAAGGCTACTCCAGCCAATAATTAATCTACTCCACTACAATAAAAAGTGTGGTTAATGCAACCAACATATTTTATTCCACGCACATGTCTGTAAAATCAGAAGAGATTATACAAAAATTGTGTATTATGTTACTCAGCAGCAACAAACAGCTTTTGCTTTGCATCTCCGCTTTTTCTCCAGAACGTAAATGGCACTATTATCTTCATAGTGCAGTGAATGGTTTTCTTTTTTATATTTCTATCTCTTATTTTCATTTTCCAGAACATGACATCTCCCTTTAGGAGAGTTATATTTAGGCATTGAACTAACCAACACAAAATATAGAGCCATTATCGCAATTTCCTTTACTTTGCTGATTTTCTTGACACATAAATATTATAGAAAATATGTGGTAGCATTAAAACTTTATACAAAAGACACATTTTCCAGTTCCGGAGTTGATTTCTTTTAGAAGTTTGACTCACGAAACGTATCTCACAGCTACTATATAGAGGAATAAAAAATGTATCTGCACTGCATTTAATATTATAATGTTTATATGGTAAAATCTCTCTTTAACCCAAAGAGAAATTACTAACTACAAGTACAATAATGAGACAGTAGGAAATTTACTAAGAATCGTTTTGGTGCTATGTGGTCAATTTTAATGATAAACTCGTGAGTTTGCACATCGGTAATTTACTAAAGGTCAACCTGCATGTTTATCGCCTGTCGAACACAACTTCACAACACAAATCACGGCATATAACCATTGAAACAAACATTGTATGATTAACATTGACATCAATGCAAATCACAAATTTACTAAGAATCGTGTTGATCAACACAACAGGAGCTCGCACTAATATATCAACAGAATGCACAAAATCAATAGACTACCAAATGAGTGGTATGTTAGCATGTGCAATCCATTTCAATAAGGACACTCTTAAATATGATGCTTTTAAAAGCTAACCAAGTCAGCTGTTGCATTGTCTGTGATTCCACACATGGCTCAGGCAGGCTTTTCTGTCATGTGGGCACAGACACTGCTTTCATGTGGATTGCACCAGCTGACTCAAAGGTCCAAGGAGCAAGAAACAGAACAGAGGAACCAGCAGGTAGGGATGCTGCATAGCCTACATAACCCTAGGTTCTTCCATGGGTGGTTAAATGTTAATGCAGTGTCTGATGATGAGGTCATCCAGATGTTCTGCCTCAACCATAACAACATAATGCACATGTATGACCTTGTTAAAACTCAGCTTGAGCCAGACTCTTCTTGGTCACAAGCCATATCAGGCCTACACAAACTGATGGCTGTTCTGAATTTTTTGGCTACTAGGAACTTTCAGTTAGTCATGGAGAGGGTGTATTGAAAATTGCAAGCCACCTTCTCCCGCTACATGGGCCAAGTCCTAGTCACACTCAAGATCATATCCTACATCTATATCTGCTTCCCTAGCCAGGAGTCATAGTGGCAAGATGTCAGGTTAGCTTTTTATAGCATCACAGACATGACAAATGTCCTAGGTGCTATAGACTGCACACACATTGGGCTGAGACCACCAAGGGCCTATATTTGTCTAACCAGGCCCAATGGGCATTCAATCAATGTACAGGTGGTTTGTGATGCAAAACAATGAATCATGAGTGTTGTGATGGGCTATCCCGATGTCATGATGCTTTTATTCTCAGTATTCATCTCTCTATGCTAAGTTTGAGGTGGGACAAATGCTGGAAGGATGGCTGCTGGTTAAGCACACATTTCTAAGGTTAAATTGTCACTATTCACCTATTACTTTTGTCATGTTACCCTTGACCTGCATTTTAGCATTTGCGTTACAGGGGATTCAGGCTATGGCTGTTTCTTCTAGCTACTGACTCCATGGTCAATTCCTGATAGTCCAGCTGAGCACAATTATAATGATGTACATAAGATCATTATATCTGCAATAGAATGTACATTTGGGCTTTTAACCACTTGCCTCGTATGGTCGCATCAGATGTGACCACACCAGGTTGGGCTTTCTCTGACATGGTTGCATCTGATGTGACCAGTCCGAAATGGGTTGTTGGCGGCTGTTGGAAGATACTATTCCAGCAGCCACCAGTCTCAGAGGGACCTCCCCTCTGCACCTATGGCTCCACCCCTAGTGTGTCCCAAAATTGTCAACTGGACTTTTAAATGCATTAGAAGGTTTTAATTCCTGCCAGTGACTCATCACTCCTTGTCCTTGTGAACATAGACAAAGTACTTTGGCACAAACTAGCAAATCTGAAGAAGCTTTTCACCCCCATGGCTGCACATGCACTCAGATACACCACTATCAGAATTCAACTTCATATGTTATGTAACCGAAAGACCCCACTTGTTATAAATAATAGACTGGTGATGCCCTCTCTAATGGATTCCAGCTATGGAAATTTTTCCATATTAAAGAGATTGATCAGGCAATAGCATTTTATTCTTTGCTGGACTGCCTGTTCATTTGAAGGGCAATTAACCAGGGAAGGACTCCCACAGATGCTTGAGGTATGTAATACAACATTTCCTTATTACAAGAAAGGCTATTTGTTCCCATCAGTTCAACTTTACTAGTCCTGTGCTAATAACATGTATATTATGTTTTCTATCTGTTAGAACATTTTAATCTTACTCATGAATGTCTGTTATGAAATGGAACTGTAAAATTACCAACCTCTTCGACTTAATGAGTTTTGCTATTGCTGCTTTTTTCAGGACTTTGATCCTTTTTGAAAAATTCCTGCTAGCAGCCTTTATAAAAACACCTTGTGCAACATATGATCTGGAGTCACTGATAACAGCTGCTACATGTTCTAACATATGGGAATTTGTTGAAGCACTGCTCAATTACATATACTGATTAATCAGCTTCTATTGTATGTGTGTCAAGCTCAATTTTCTAATAATTATGCCTTTGGAACTGAGGTTCCACAATTTGTTTACCTGTTTTGTGTTTTTGTGAATAAATGCTGTTTTTATGTTTTCGTTTGGCATGTATTCATTCTAGTTTCACTAGTGCTGTGGATTTTCCTTTTTTTATGTGACATCTTTTGGAGCAGTAGCAGAAAGAACGCCTTGACAGCTGCAGTGCTTAACTATACTCCGTGCCAAGAGTTTCTTTTACTTTTGTTTTATACCAGCAGGAATGTGCCTGGTGAAAGCATTACTTTAAGGTTCTGCATACTAGCATTTTAGGATCACCCATTCATTCCTTTAAACTCTATCCTGGTTTCTCTTAAAACATGATTCTGTTAAAGCTAATTAATGTCTAAACTAATCATACTTAAAAGTATTCCATTTGAATGCTTTCAAGACATTGACACAAAGAGCACCTAAAGTAGAAGTTGCTTTCTTATATGTAAAAAAGTAAACCTGGAATGTCTTCTGTAATTGTTGAGGTACTTTAATCACTTAACTGACTTTTTTTTAAAGTTTGTCAACTTTTTTGTTTTATTTTAATTACTTATTTGGCAAAAATGCAATTCGAACCCAGGTGGCATAAGGTTAGTTTATTTATATTAAATGAAATGTATTTCCTAAACCCCTGTATCCTTAGATTCCCCTTTCTAATCCCCCCTCCCATATATGCAGAGTGCAGCATAGTGTGTAACAACATGCAGCTGAGAGGGGACAGATCAGTCACTTCTGAGCAGGAACTGATGATCACACAATATGCAACTGCGCAGCACAGATCAGCCCCTCTGAGCAGGAACTGATAATCACTGCATTTTGGAGATTATATAATGCTGATCAGAGGAGGTTATATAATGCTCTTTTAGTATTGTTGCCAGACAAAGCAATTGCCCCAGAATGCATGATTGCAAGGCATTCTGGGGTGCACAAAGGGCACGTGATGTTGGCGGTCATATGTGCTGGGGAGTGGAAGATAAGATTACACCTGTAGCGGACCTGGGGAACTTAGTAGAGCCTGTGGTCACATGGGATATGAATACTGCAGGAAAAGCCCACTACCTGTGGTTGAATCCCATATACCGACACCAGACAAGCAGTTAAGCCTACAAAATAAGAAATTGAAACCTTCTTTCCAGTGCTAGTAATACATTACAATAGCAGACTTCTCACAGAATTCTCCCCAGACATCCCTCCACTGTATAAAGGATGTTTTATTTCACAAGTCCCTGGGGTTAATACCCAAAAAGTAAGGGAAAAGTCATACATATAGTGAAGCACAGTTTTAATATATAAGCTTAACATAGGTCATCATTCAGAAAAAAGTTACAACCCATAAGTGGTTTGACAGCCGCATATACAAACCAATCTTCAGAAGACAGGATATCCCCAAGTAGCTGAAAAAGCAACAATTACCAGGTGGATGAAAAGGAACTGTCAATGGGCAAATCTTTATTACCTAACCCCCCCTTCTCCGCAGCATTAACCTAAGCCTCCTGGGGGGTGCCTAACCCTAACCTCCCCTTCCCCTAGCCTAACCCTCCAGGAGGGGGTGCCTAACCCTAAGTCCCCCTCCGGGAGCCCCTAACCTAACTATGCCCCCGCAGCTGTCCACAACCGCCGCCCAGCTTACCTTCGATCGGTATGCCGGACGTCAGGCTCCCAGCGTAGGTATAATGACAGGCGTCGGGATTTCAATGCCTGTCATTAGTACCCTGTCGAGATTTGACAGTAAGGAAGCCAGCAGTTGGCATTTCGACCATTGGCTTTCTGACTGCATCCCATTGTATTGTATTACTAGTGCTGGAGAGGAGGTTTCAATTTCTTATGTATTTTTTATCTGGTGAAGGTGTGAGGATACTTTCGTTTGAAACTACCTACCTGCAGCTGGTTTGTTTGTGCACACATCCACCCATCACTTTCTCTATGTTTCTATAGTGGTTAATCTTGTTTGCAATGTTTAAAAAGAATATTGATCATTTGAAGTTTAATTAATTATAATTTAATGCAAGGAAACATTTTACCATGCTTATTCTTATTTTCTTTCCTATTGCAGTAAGAAGGTCAGTGAGGATAGTTGGTATTATTATTATTATTATTATTATTATTATTATTATTATCCTTTATTTATATGGCGCCACAAGTGTTCCACAGCACATTACAGAGTACATAAACAAATGATTTGACAACTGACTTACAGTACAAAATAGGACAAGGACATGAATAATATACATTGCTACATTAGTGACCGTAACACCTAGATATGCAACAGAGCGTAAGCAACCAACTGTTAGGTGCCCCAGAATTATTGCCTAGGATGCAAGATAATTTATCACAGTTTTGTTGTTTAGGCACAGTGAATGAATAGGGGACCTAAAAACTATGCACAAAGTGAACATCAAGTGGCAGGCTAAGGTCAGGGCAGGCAGCAAATCTCAGCCTATTCAGGAAAGCTGTCTGGCAAAGTGGCAAAATTCAGTAGTCCATATCCAGTTACTGTAAACAAAATCCAAAAATTTCAGGTGCAGTCAGTAAGTGGTCAGGACAGACAGGTCAGTAGTCAAGCAACTACTCGGCACTGAGAATTCGGGAAGTAGTCATGATCAAAGCAGGGTTAGTACACAGAGATAAAAAAATGCAAAGTTCTCTAGGAAGAAATAAATACAAAATATAATAAGTAGTTGTAATGGAAATGTTTCTGCAAAAATAAAAAGCTGAGTTATAATTGGAAGATTCCAAACAATAATGAGATCCCAATTGAAATGAACCACCTAATAAAAAAAATAAACAGCAGCTGCTACTTGTACTGTAGGTTATTCAGCTTTTAACAAAAGTGTGTGTTTGGATTATTTAGATTTTAAACTCTGCTGGGATAGCGAAAGAAGTAAACAGACATTCTGTTTGTAGAGCTGCAAAATCTTATTATTTTATCAACAAATCATAATAATAATAATAACAACACAGAATATATTTCTCTTTCTGTTTTCTTTTCATAAAATGCAAATGTAATATATTCCTTTCTCCACCTACCACTCCCTAAAATGACTTTGTACTGTGAGTGTCTCCTGTGACTATCCTGTACTTTTAGATATTTTCCTAAATATTTTAAGGAGCTAATTTGCTAGTTATTATTTGTTTACTTAAAATGCAATCTAAGGGACATTCTAGCTGGTACAGTTAGAACTAGTGATCAGCAACCTGAGGCTTCTTGCATGACAATGCTGTCATGGGTCCAGGTGTTCAATTTTAATAAAATTAATTCTGATTGGAGAAGCATTGGTGAAGACAGAATTAACTACAATAGCCACGTTTTTATTCAAATTCAAATATTTTTCTCAGGTTTTCCAAAACAAATTTAACCCTGGGCACATTCCTGGGAGAATGTGTCATGATCCAAATGTAATATTGTCATGCGAAATATTATGTGGCCATGTCCACTATCAGGCATGTGCCAACACTCTGTACTTATTCATGAATTATAATTGTTAGGAGTTAGTGCAGTAAATTTTGTATTTAGAAATAGCATGCTTGCAGGGAAATGTTTCTTTGGAGCTGTTGTGTGTATTGATTTGCACCAACCAACATAAGTTTGCAGAGCAAGATGCATACCTCCCAACGTCTCGGCATCCAGAGAATGGAAGTCATACAGTGTGTCTCTGTCATACAGTAGTTTTTCTTTTTTTTTTTGCAAAAACATAAAATGGAATACCTCAAACCCCTGGGGGAGCTGGACTGTCCTGCTGCGATTGGGATGGTTGGGAAGTATGAAGATGTACATGTTTTAAAAGGAGAAAATATTTTCACAAGCAGAGGAAAGGAGTTGGGTGAAGTTGGGCAGAGATGGAATGTGCTATTGGTGAACTGCAGAGTTTCACCAGTGTGACTCATTTTACAGAGTAGTGGAGAAATAAGATTTTATTTTGCAAAGAGAAAGTTTTGTAATATAATAGGTGGAAAGGGACAATTTCCAAGAGCATTCCTTGCTGTGCATCCACAACCCAAGTAGTGGGGTACCACTCACCAAAAAGACTTGAATTCTGTACCGGCTCAGAGCTGGTGGAGTTTGAATCTATTACTACCCTTTTAGTATGACAACATAGTTTTAATTCAGAGCACATGTAAATTATATACAAAAAATAAAAAAAGAGGCAGAATTCTATCTTTCCATATTCCTATCAGGCAGACCATGAGCATGAGATCTTCTTACCATTGTGAAACCTGACCTTAGGCAGTACATACTGGTATCTCTACCCAGCATGACAGCTAGAGGTACAAAGAGTCCTCAAACATAAAGACTACTCAAAATGTTTTCACCACTTTATTAACAAATTAAGTGTTATACACTTACTGTATGTGTTATGTTTGATGACATGTGAGGAAATCTGGCATGTGCACCTACAGCAGAGCAATCAATAATGGCCTGGTTCTCTGGAGGTGGAAGGGGGGGTAAGATTGAGTAGCACTGGGACCTTCAGGGTAAACATGGCCATTGAGGATTACACTTGAGGATACTAGGATTAAAATGGCAAAATAGAAATCCAAGCATCAGCATGCAGAAGGTTGCTTTAAATTGTGTATACTGTATGTCTTTGTTACTCTATTGGTATAATGTTGTCTCATGGACAGTTTTAGGTTGCCACTCCTTGGTTCAAAATGTTAAAAATGTTGGTAATTTCCCCAGCCCATACAACTACAATGGAATGGAGACACTATTGGTCCATTTATATATATATATATATATATATATATTCCTGGGAATACTTGGTGCTGAAGTTAGCCTTGAGAAAGTGAACTGTGAAACATGCATTGCAGTTTGCTATGTGCCACACATTTTTCCAATATGAATGACTGTATATCAGCGATATTAAGGTAAGTATTGTTTTTTTTGTGTGTAAGCGGCATCACTATAGTGGGCATAACTTCTGGGGGCACAACTATAAGGGGCATTACTACTGGGGGCATTACTACAAGGGGCACCACTCCTGGGGGTACTGCATAAGGGGCACCACTCTTGGGGGCACTGCATAAGGAGCACTACCAGTACTGTGGGCTCTGCATAAATGGCACCACTACTGGGGGAAATTAATAAGGGGCACCACTACTGGGGGAACTGTAAAGGGGCACCACTACTGGGGTCACTGAATAAGGGACACTACCACTGTAGGTACTGCATAAGGGGCACTACCACTACCAGGGGCACTGCATAAGAGGCACCACTATTGGGAGCACTGAATAAGGGACACCACTATTGGGGGGCACTGAATAAGGGGCACTATCACTGTGGGCACTGCATAAGGGGCACTACCACTATTGGGGGCACTGCATAAGGTGGTGCATTACCACTACTGGGGCCACTGCATAATGGGCACTACCACTACTGGGGGCACTGCATAAGGGTCACTACTGGGGGCACTGCATAAGGGGCACAACTACTGGGGGTACTGCATCAGAGGCACCACTACTGCTGTGGGCATTGCATAAGGGGCACTACTACTGTGGTCACTATGTATAAGGAATGTAAATGTGGGAATTGTGTAAAAGGGGCACTGCTGTGTGTCATACATGAATAAGGGACACTGCTATGTGGTGTAATGTGAATCAGGGATGATTCAAATTTGTGCTGCTGTGTGGTGTAATTTGAATTGGGAATATTGTGTGATCATGCCCCTTTCTTTTGATGCTAAGCCCCTTTTTTGTCAACGCGCCCCATAGGAGCGCGCTGTCCCTTTTTTTTAATGCTGGGAGGGGGAGGGAGTTCCACCACTTTTCTAGGACCACTTTAAGCACTGGATATTAATATATTAGTGTTATGTTGACCTTTGGTGATATAATTTTTTTGTTATTTTGGTCGCAATCAATAGAGCACCATGCAGTGTCAATGATACACATTGTAGGGGCATATTATTTGTATAATATAAAGTTTTATATACTATATCCCAAGAATATGTTAAGCTTCTGAGGGAACAGAGAATAATGATCTGTATTCTGCTAAAATACAATTGTTGCTGTCAAAACTAAATTGTTACCATATTTTGATGCTATTCTGTATTTATGAGGATTTTTGCTGACCTTCTTAATTTATGATACTTAATTAACAATTAAATATATACTCAAAAGAAGAAAATAATAACAGGGATTAGAACACAATTTTTAAAAAACATTTAAAAATGTTCTTACTTTATACACTCTATTTTGTTTTTCCTTCCATTTCCCTATTTAATAAATTTTTTCAAATATTTTGATATATTTTAAAGTATATGAATTAAGGTGGCGTATTAAACAGTAACCTGAAAATGGCCAAGGCTGCATTCCAGTCAAAGATCTGCTACCACTTTTTTCTTACTCTTTGTAAGTATATCACTTCATTAAGGAGTAGCAACCCCACCAAGAAATTAACATGCACAGTTGTTAACCTCAAAAAAATTAATTTAGTGTTAAATGGTAATGGTTACTGTGAAAAGAAAGCCAGAATGTCCAGCACTGGAAACATTTTCAAATTTGGGATGTGACAGTGCAGTATACATGGGAACTGATGTAGCAAAACCATCTGCAAATGTTTTTTATTTCTAAACAGGTCCTAATAATAGTAGGACTTCACTTTATTTGTGCATGTTTTAGATACACTAATAACAATATGATTGAAAAATAATTTTGATTCTACTTGTTGTAATGAACTTTAGCTTCAATAATTTTGGGGGTTCTAGTGTTTTTGTGAATCTAGTAGAATAACATGTTGTAAAAGTAAGTTAATAGTGCTTTTCTTTGTCAAATTCCTGAATTTGTCACGGGCACAGGACTGGGACCCACGACTGGTACCACGGCAGAACTGGTCAAGAAGGCCAAGGTTGGTAACTAACTTGCCCTGAGGAAGCCGGATGTAATACCTCTTTTATGTACTGACAAAACAAAATGAACTATCAAAACTCCTAACAAATACATTGTTCCCTTACCCCCCCCCCCTTTCTTAAGTCTCTACCCATTATGAAATAGCCAGAAAGGAAAAAGTAACAATAACATTAATAGTGGACTAGAGTAATGGTGGCCATACACGGCACATTATACATGCCGATCCGATGGATTGGCACGATATAGATGCTGTACCATGCTGTGTATGGGCACGATATCGTACCGGATATCGTACTGCTCGCTCCCGCAGAATCGTACATTGCATCCCCAAATCTTTCCACAGGTTCATCTGATCTGGGATGCGATGTACGTTCCCATTCAGATGGTGGAGGGGGGAGCCGGCATATAGTGCAGTCAGCGGGGACCACGCAATTGTCAGCGGGGACAGCACGATCCGTCTGCCGACGGATCGGCTGTCGCCCTACAAGGTGCATCGTACCGTGTATGGCCACCATAACACTGAAGCAAAAAATAAGCTCACAGTGTTATAAATGCTCTTTCAGTATAAGATAATAGATGACTCTATATTCTGAGGAGACAAAAACTGTATAATAAAACTGATTAACTGCATTAATCATATACCAACAAATTCCATGTGAATATATGAGTATACAGAATACTGAATGATTCTGCAGATTGTCTTAATAAAGAGATACGTAGAGCATTAGAGAATATATAAGAGCAATAAATGCAAATATAACTGTGATTCAGCTGAACCATTTATTTTTAAATAAAACACATTATTTATTTTCTTTAAGCACACATTCTTATTATCTATATTTTAATTGTATTGCATGTAATCTTAAATAAAATTATTAATAAAGGTTATGTTTTACAATTACAAATCAAGTAGAAATTAATTTTCAAGAAGTCCCTGGAGTGCACCCTGAAAGTCTCACACTGTTGTTTTTTCCTGCTCCTGATTCAAGCTGTATTTAGTGAGCGAGGTAGCACCACTCCCTACTTACAAGTTATAAATAATCGGATGTACACTGTGTCTTAAATACAGTATTCAGACCCGCTCGCGAGCGCTTAGCGCTCGCAAGTGGGTCAATGTTGCCCAAGGCAGCTCCGTCGTGCGCATGCACGAGCCCCGAATAATGATGGCCAAGCCATCGTTATGGGTCTCGCACCAAAGGGGGCGTGCTGTCAATTGGTGAACCTTTGGTGGGCGTGCCGGGGGCATGGCTGCCCAGACGGAGGTGTTCCCATGGGAACGCCTACCGTCTGGGGCCGGCCCCACTGACATCACTAGTGATGTCAGTGGGAGTGCTTTTGGCTCTGATAGAGCCAAAAGAACTCCAGGGCTTGCGGCAGCGAGACCCTACCGCAGGGTCTCGTCGCAAGCCCGATGGTCGCGATGGTCTTGACCATCGCGACCATCTTTTTGGCCGCTCGCATAAGCTGTGGGTGGTCATCCACAGCTATGTGAGTGGCCAGGAGGTCGCTCCAATTTTAGGTAGGAGGGCCCTGATTCAGAGCGAGCGCTCTGGTCAGAGCGTCCGGCTCTGAATCAGGCCCTGTCTACAGAGAACCGGTAAGTTCACAGGTTGAATGTTTGAAAGTAGTTTCCGTTATGTATATAAATATGCTGTAACACATAGACAACAGGACAAGGCTTCCAGCAGGTCTTCAGGGAATGCAGATAGGAGCACATTGGTGTATGGAAGGCTGCTCACCAAAGTAGAGCACTAGCCCAGTGCAAATAGGAATCAGGAATACTGGATGCAAGCTGTAGGTTACCTCACAAAGTGACTAGGGATAGAAGATATATTCAGCAGGCTGGAGTGATACTCTGCAGTGTGGGAACAGCAGACTGAACCCAGGATGAAGTTGTAAACTGAAGCTGATATGCAGAACTTCTTGCAGGAGACAGACAGCACAGAGGTGTGATGGCTGAGAATTGATTGCAGCAGGGAAGCTAAAAGAAGGATCTAGCTAAAAAAACAGGTATGTCCAGTAACAGGGTAAAACATCAAAATGGGAATTGCTCAGATTTGCAGAGTGGAGCTACAAGTGTTTTGAGCAGTGTTGGAAGCTGCTCGGATTTATGCAGATACTGAGCCAGGAATCTCCTCAGAAGGTTAGTTGAACTGGCAAAGCACAGGTGCCTGGGAAAGGTATATATTTGGCTCTTTGCTTTGGGACTAGACACAGGAGTCGCATGAGAAGTAAATCTCTGTGAGTGGCTGCAATGGTGTCAGCCAGGCTTGCCTACCCTCCCAATTTGGTTGGGAGCCTCCCAATTTTCAGGTGCCGCTCCTGGCCCCCGGAAAGGTAAGCAAGCCTCCCAGTAGCCAGCATCCCTCCCTACCCCCCGCAGAGTTAATATCAAAACCCCCGCAGCGGGGGGACCCAGTGACGCCATTTGCGCTGAATCGCGTCATCGTGGCCCCGCCCCCTGCTTCACAATGCGGAAAACAATGGCATTGTAAAGAGGGGGCAGGGCCATGATGACACAACCACGGCGCCCCGCCTCTGGCTAAGCCCCAAATGTGACATCATGGCCGGGCACGCCCCCCGCTGTTAGCTGACAATCAGTTCCCTCCCAAAAGGAGGGAACTGATTGTCGGCAAGTATGGTGTCTGACTGGTCTGTGGGGACATACAGTCAGTGAAGCAACAGCAGTGGCTGAGGTACAAGGGTTTGAAATCCCGGGATGTGACATTTTTCAGATTCTTGGCTGCTGATAGTATTGCATACCCTCCAACATTTCCCAGTAAGAACCCGGTACATGGGGGGCGTGGCCGCACATAAAGGGCCGTGGTCACAATTAAAGGGGTGTGTCCATGGGGCTGGAGGCTTCGGGCACTGGCTGGTTTAGAACTTGCAGTAAAATAATGCATGGTCTGTATGGCAGCGCTGGCGATGGTTAGGGCAGAGAAGGTCGGAGAAGATCCGGCTGTCACTCAGCAGTGCTGCAGGAGTCCTGTGTCCCAGCAGCGCTGCTTAAGAAATCTGGTGAGTGTACCAACCCGGTACAAAACAGTACAGTCCTGTTTGCCGGTACAGACCTTTAAAAACCGGCACTGTACCGGCTAAAATGGTATAGTTGGAGGGTATGGTGTTGTGAAACACTAGGTTAGTAACTGCAACACATTGAATTTTTTTTGTTATTTGTGTTTGAAGACTACTATTTACAAATAAACTAAAAATTTACAAGGTATTATATTCATTTGAATGAGGGGTGCGAGTCCTGTACCAGGGATTGTGTAGCGACTAATTTACAAATGCCAGATCTTCCCAAATCCAGTCGCTTTCATATAGTATTAATACTCTGTAAGTGTGTATTCATAATTAAGATGGAGACTACAGTAGTGGTGCCTCCCACATGGGACTGCAGCAGAAAACTGCTGCCCCCCTAGTTCTAACACACAACAATCTCTGTCACGTTTATCATCAGCACACTTCTGTATATGAAGAATTTGGCAGTGGCCTGTGAAATGCGTAAAACTTTAGAAACTGAAATTGACATATCCCTATGAGATGTTATCTGCTCATAATGGAGTTAATTCAGAGTCGGTCGTGAGTGCTGAGTGCTCACAACTGACTCGATGTTGCCCCACAGCGCATGCGCATGACGGAGCCGGCTCCATTGTGCACATGTGCGAGACCCGGCTAATGACGGGTGCTCCATCGTTAGGGGTCTCATAGCAGACGGGGCAAGCTGTTGATGTTGAGTGACAGCTCGCCCCATTTGTTGGGCGGGCCGGGGGCGTGCCCAGCCAAAAGGAGACGTTCCAGTCAGAATGCTTGCCATTGGGGGGCGGCCCCACTGACATCATTGCTGATGTCAATGGGGAACTTCCTGCTCGAACAGAGCAGGAAGCTCCCTGGGGTTACGAGTGCCCAGACCCTACCCTAGGGTCTGTTCCTAAGCCCCGATTGTCGAGATGGTCTTGACCATCACGACCATCATCCATGTCAGTCGTTAGAGCTGTGGGTGTTAACCCACAGCTTAACGATTGACAAGGAGATGGCCGTTCGGGATGCAAGCGGCCGCCCTGATTCAGAGCGACCGCTTGCATCTAACGACTGCCTCTGAATGAGGCCCATTATCTCTATTGTGGAATAAACAAATATTTTTGGCAGATATATACCCTTGTTCGACCATTCACTCTCACTTTTAACTCTATTGAACTATTGGTCCTAACATAGAGACAAATATCAAGAACATTGATTCAATGTACTGTAGATTCATCTAGCCAACTTACGCTCAAGAGTTAATTTATTTTTTACATTAATAAAGTTAGGTACACTGTGATCTCTCAAAAAAATTTTTTTTTACATTTTATGAGGTATACATTAAAAAGAGAGAAGACATTTCCTATCTGTGATGTCTTCCAGATATACTGTATACTATTTCTAATATATTAACTTTTTTTTAGATTATAGAAAATGTTAAAATATATCTGTGCAATTAATTGTTGAGAAACCTTGGTACAAGTGTTTTTTTAGAAGCAAAATGTGAAGGAATAAATAAGAAGTGTTTAAAAATCTATTGCACACTGTGATAATATCTATCTTTTAATTAGATCTCCTAGTGTGTATATGGGTGAGTGCAAGCTGTCGAAGCCGGATGATTGGCTGAGACCTAAACTGTTACAATAATTTCTGCACAACGTCATTTTGCGTTGTCCGCACGACTACATTTTGCATTGCCTACACGATACCCCGTGTACATCGCTATATTATGATTTTTAGCATTGTGCGTCTGCCACTGACCTAGGTTAAATGTCCTTATTATACAAATACGTACATTTATTAATACATATAATATGAATAACCCAGCAAAGCACGTACCATGGTGTACTTCACAAACACGTAGACGCACAACGCAAACTAGCATCTTTTCTTAATATCCTCACACCGACACACTGCATACTTACACATAAAGGTTCCCTAGCATTAATGTTAATATTAGAGGTTTTACTTGTTATCAATTATGTTGTGAAATGCAGGTATTTGATATCTAGGGTTTAGTACAGCAGACCATGTTTGGTGCCATTCTAAACTACTGTTTATTTGCAGATCTCCGGTTCCATCTGCAAGGAGATCGCAACATGTGTCTGCAAATTATGAATCATAGAGAGTTAGGTATCGAAATGTACTCTGTAATGTGATGTTTATTAGCCAGTTTAAACTTGTTCTTCAGCGGGAAAAGATACACAAAGAGCCGTTGGAGGGCTGATCTACAACTGTACAAACTGACCTATGAACCACATCGTAACAGAAGAACAAAGAAGAAGAACCAATGGGATTATGCCAACTCGTTTTCATTGTATTGCCACTCTCTGTAAAGGTATATATACAGACGCACTGTATTCAGTAGTTAGTAATTTTTTCTTTCTGTTGACGGAGTCTTCACCTTTGATGCCGGGAAATCTGGATCCAGAGCGCCTGCGTATGTATCAACTGTAACTTGTAACTGTATAACCTTTGCGCTAATTGTATTGTAGATCAAGGCGTGTAACTATATGCTTTTATGTGAATAATATCTTTTTGTGCTTTGGAACCACAATCAAAGTCTGGAAAGCAATTATTTATTGTGCGACTTACAGCGCTAAATAGCGACATTTGGGTGTAAAGATCATTAGGTATTCATAAAGCCAAGCAGTGTAGCTGTAAAGTGTTACTGTTTCATGTCACACGTAACAATGTCTGATCTCTAGCAGATTAATGGCACTGCTGTTGGATACACTATGTAATTACATACAATGTAAACATAGGACAGTAGGTTACATTTTGCTACTTGCTAGTATGTAAAAACAGTCATAAGGGACTGGTGGTATATCTGTAAGCATGCAACTGCCCTGCAATAACCATGCTTTATTTCACAGTGTGTGATGATTTCTTATATGAGTTGTTGTCTACATTATCCATTCCCCTTGATGTAAAATGCACACTAAATAATATAGTTGTCTAGGCTTAATACTATATCTAGACGCAATCTTCTTTTGGTCTGATATTTTCCCCTATCAGTTTTACGTTTTATTAAATTATAGTGATATTAGGTGTATACACACACGTTGTTTGAATTTACGTTCAGACAATCCTATTCCATTAATATACATATACACATATAATGATTAATTGTAGATAGATGATAGATGATTGTTTATTTTTATAAAATCTAAATTATTAGTATACTATTTGTATATCCTGTTTAGAATAATTTAATATATATATCATTAGTATCCTTAAAATGGGTATCCCCAAGTTTCTAGTGTTAATCAGAGTTGGTAATACTATGATGTCATTGGTTATCCGTCGCTCAATTTTGTAATAAGTTACCATGCAGGCAATTCTCTTTCTAGGTTTATTAAACCTATGATTTTTATAAGGTGTTTTGATAGGGACATTGTTAGTGGCTCAATATATTGATGACTAATAAAGGTCACAGATATTGAATAATTTTCTATAGAATAAAAACTTCAATTAATTATATAACATATGCTGCGACTGACTTAGCATATTTTGCTGCCGTTGTGTCTATGACTTTATGCTATAGCTAGTAAAAGTCCTTCCCTTGGTGTACAAGCATGCATCTGAATGTGCAATGGCTGCGAAACCTAATTTAAGTGACTGCAGTCGCAACCATCAGAGCACCATCGCGACTTGCACAAGTTCCATGCTAGGTGCAGAATCTCAGTATATGGCCTCCAATGTCTGCAATCAAGCATATGCGTTTACAACCACTCTTGCAAAACACCCACAACACTCCCATAATTTACCCATCTGGTTAGCCATCTCCCAGTCACCGACCATGAACACCCAATACATTCCAGAGTCTGTGTGGCTCACCCTGCAACTCTGGACCTCATTCAGAGGTGCTCAAAAAATGCGAGCGCTCACTCTGAATGAAGGCGGACACATCTATTTTCCGACCCGGCCTACTGGCTGCTCGCTACCCTGTGGGTGACCACCCACAGCTTTAGCGAGCGGCCAGGTTGATGGTCACGATGGTCAAGACCATCGTGACCATCGGGGCTTGCAATGAGACCCTTGTGGTAGGGTCTCGTCTACCGCAAGCCCCAGTGAGCTTTCGGCTCTATTAGAGCCAGAAGCTCACCACTGACATCACGGGAACGCCTCCGTTTGTGTAGCCACCCCCCCACCCCACCTACAAAACGGGGGCGAGCTGTCGATCACCAGCGACAGCCGCCCCTTTTGTAGCGAGTCCCGGAGCGAGAGAATTTCTCTCGCTCCGGGGCTTGCGCACGCACAGTGCGGCCGCTGCATGTGCGCAGGGCCTCAACATTGACCCGCTTGCGAGCCCATAGGTGGTTGCAAGCGGATCTGAATGAGACCCCCTGTACACAGACACCATAGGATGCCTGTGCCTTGCAATTTATTACCAATTTACTGTAGATGTAAGTGCAGTCACAATAAATACTTTATGTAAACATTGGCATTACGTGCAACTCAGAATTAGCCCCATCATGTACAGCATATTATAAAACAACACAGAGAGGGAAGTTCTCCTCTATTTTTAATGTATGCCTAATAAAATTGTCATATGTTTTAATTGATGATTTTTGAAAGATCAGTGTGCATTTTATGATGGGTGCACAGACAACTGATCAGTCAGCAATCTCTCAGATATAGTGGTGTCAGCTGTGCTACAGTGCCAACCTGATATGTCTGTGATTGAAGCCGTTCATTGAAATATTGGGTGTACACAACCGCCGATGCAATTACCTTATATCAGTCATCGAACGAGGTATATATATTGACAAGTGTGTACCCAGCACAACTTCAATAACTCTCCTCTACTCCTATATTCTTATAATTATATTCATTTGGTAAGATGGCCAAGAATTTAAAGAGGGTATAGTATTAATGTGGGATTTTTAATATACAGCTATTTGTTGCCTCATTCTTTTTCTTTGTTTTATTTAACATACACCATTACATTTATATACTTTAAACTTTTATGATTTACTGTTAGTACAGGAAGAATTTTTTTATTTGCTTTGTTCTAGAAATTCTGCTTCTGCAATTGTAGTCCATAGTCCAAAACACACCAACTACTTCAGTCGAACAAATTACATCCCACGGCTCAAATGCTTGGTACTATACAAGTATGTTAAATATCTCTCTCTCTCTCTCTCTCTCTCTCTCTCTCTCTCTCTCGTTTGCTGCTGCTCTGACATTTAATTAATTTGTATTAAATGGCATCTACTTGTACAATCGTATTACGACATGCTGGCTTTTTAGTATATGTATCTTTTATTAAACTGACATACCAATTTCTGGGGTCTATTTATCAAGCAGTGAAAAGCGTGGATAAGTGGACCAGTGGAGAAGTTACCTATAGCATTTTATCAGCTCCTACCTATTATTTGATAGACTGTACTTGATAATTGCTACTTGAAAGCTGACTGGTTGCTATGGGCAACTTCTCGAATGGTCCACTTCTCCACGCTTTTCACTGCTTGATAAATAGGCCCCTATGTGTCATATATAAAGAAATCATACAACTAATAAACTTTAATGCTAACGTATAAAGACACATGACACACAAATTTGGCATGAAAAAAAAGGCAGCTTTATTTATCTATTAATAACCTGAATGATGACAAAAGACAGCCAGCTATCAGTATCATCAATTGGCCAATGCAAACTTTAATTCAACAAGTGTTGGGTGAAGCTAACTGCCCCAGTAACATCAAAGAATTCCTGGTATCCAACTCTCTTACCAATGACACATGCAATACCCATGCAATGGGGTGGTGCTGCTGATCTCAGTAGGATGAAATCAGCCTAAACCATGTATCAAAGAAAAATGCACCCCAACAATCAACTACAGAAAGATGGCCACTGAACTGCCATGCTTTCCCATCACAACCAGACTACTCAGTTAAAACAAGCCAAAAAATTAGAGGGAAGGAAGGGTGACTATTTCCAGGAAATAAAAAAAAGTCTAACATCCTATAAACTCAGCACAAAAAATCTGCGACCCACCTTAACCCTACACACAATAAAATCCCATAAAACAAGCATCCTATAAAACGGAAACTGGCACAGAGCCACCCCCATTTATCATAGAAAGTAAAAAAATCTGCCCTTGGGGTTTAAACATCATGGGCCAAATGTAATAGGGTGAGAGTTTTAGAAAAGTGAGAGTTTCTGACACTTTTTAAACTTTGCCAATTTAATAGAGTCCAAAAACAAAGTAACAGAGAGAACGTGCATGTTTTTTTAGACTTAAAAAACTCTCACAATTTAAAATCTCATTCAGATGTTTTCCCATTTTAAAGATAAAACTCAACCAATGTGAGAGTTTACTGCTAAACTCTCACATTTTCTAAACTCTCACCCTATTACATTTGGCCTCATGAGTCTTAGAATTAGTAATCTGTATTACTGACCTCACTTATAATTGCTAACTTTCCTGTACGCAGTGAGCACTAAAGCTGCGTATGCCATCGCCGGGGCTAATTTGTGCACGCCCCTGTAACCGCATTCAAACAGACTGGCAGGCCTGCGTTTCTACGACCACCCCCCCCCGTCACCACCCCCAAATGCTCTCTGCCTGTCGATCACTCTGCGATTGCTCTGCATGATCTCCGTGATTGCTCTCCATGATCTTCGTGATTGCTCTGCTTGATCTCCGTGATTACACTGCGATCGCACTGAAGCGATGCATCACTGAGATGCAATAATCGCCCGTCTGCGTACGTGATTGCAATAGTGATCCCTGCTGAAGCAGGCCCTGACTCTCTTCCTATACTTTTAATAAGACACATGTGTTGCTTTCATGTGCACTTCAGCTGAGAAGCACATTCTAACTGCTCTCCGAGGAGTGTAATAAAATTGATTTTTGGCACAAATAAGCCCAGTATTGTCAATGTTTCCTTGCTCTCATGTTTATTAGCTTTAACTGATTATAAATTATTAAGAGTAAAACTTCAAAGTTTAGGTTAATAAAAGGTAAGTGTGATGAGGTCAGACAAAATTATTTTGTGCAGTGTATCCAGTGCATTCCATAAATGAGGAACATTAAATAATGAGTGTAAATCTCATTATCAGATAACCGGCTTTCTGCAGCTCATAAATAGTTCTAACTTTGAACAAAAAAAATAATATAAAAAAACATAAATAGCAGCTAATCCAATGAAAATGGAGTTAGTGACCCAATATTGTTAATAGTTCAGAAAAACTTCTGAAGTAACGGGGTCATTCAGACCCGCTCGCGAGCAAAGAACGCTCGCAAGCGGGTCGATGTTGTGCGCATGTGTGAGGAATACGTCGCTCGTGGTCTCGTACCAAAGGGGGCGTGCTGTCGATGGTGAGTGACAGCACGCCCCCTTTGGTAGGCGTGCCGGGGGCGTGGCTGCCAGATGGAGGCGTTCCCATGGGAATGCCTACCGTCTGAAGCCGGCCCCACTGACATCAGTAATGATGTCAGTGGGAGTGATTTTGGCTCTGATAGAGCCAAAATCACTCCTGGGCTTGCGGCAGCGAGACCTTACCACAGGGTCTCATCGCAAGCCCGATGGTCACGATGGTCTTGACCATCGCGACCATGTTTTTGGCCACTCGCATATGCTGTGGGTGGTCACCCACAGCTATGCGAGCGGCCAGGAGGCCGCTCCATTTTCAGGGAGGAGGGCACTGATTCAGAGCGAGCGCTCTGGTCAGAGCGTTCGGCTCTGAATCAGGCCCTAAGTGTAAGCATTGGATTTGTGACCCCAGCTGTAGTAAATACTAATCTGCTGCAATTCAAGAAAGTTGGGACATTCCTCCATGATGGAAGTAACTTTTATTGCTTCTATGACATTTCCTATTTTGATTTGTGTACCCTTGTGCTATAGTTATATTTGTCTTTGGTTGAGATATACTGTATATATAAAATAAAAGTTAGACTTGATAAAAGGTTGAAAAAAATTTTGAAAAAAATATTGACCTAAAACATGTTGTATGAAAAAGTTTTTTAATAGCAGATGCCACATTGGATAATATGGGTGGTAAATAACCATTCATATTTACAGCCGCTAGTTACATTTAGTAATCTAATAACAATGTTCACGAATAAATTATATTAGCTTGTGCCATCTGTTATAGGATTTCTGATTTTGACACCATCTGTTATATGATTTTATTATTTGGTTCACATCGGCATTGATAGCACATTTAAAAGACCTCTGCACAAAACCCATCTACTGGATAATATTTATTTATACCAGAATCATATTGAGTTGCATACATAGACTTGTCTTTGAAATTAAAACCTATCTAAGAACATTTCTTTCTTGCCAGTTCCAAACAAGCAGATATTTGCAGTGCAAGTAAGTTATATACAGTAGAAGTATATTTATCAACTGATTTATGTCTTTAAACATGTGGAAACATCTGTTCCTGTAATGCAGAATTAAGGATTACTGCTATTTAACAAGGATATAAAGCCGGAGATATCGCCACTTTCTGACCATCAGTGATAGTGTTCTATTGAGAAGACATACTGTAACTGGGGCTATTTAACCAGCTCTGAAATGCTTAACTTTCCAAGCTTGTCTACATTGACTAATGCAACCTGCCTGCTTTAATACATTATGAATACTTACTGACAAAACTTGATGTTTAAAACTGTTAAAAAAAAGAGCCTAGGCAAATGACTAATGAATTATTAAAAACTAAAGATTTATTTGTATATACGTCATTGTTCGATGCAAGACCATCATTGTGACATGCTTGTAACTGTACATATCTATGTATATGAATGACAGCAATAATTTGTTGTTTGTGTAAGGTATAATTAGGATGCGTAATATGGTGCAACAGATTACTACATTGATGTCCGTGTCATCAATAATAAAGAAAAATAGTAAATCATGCCATTGCAATTACCAATAATGCCTAGGAATTGAATGAGGCCTGGGGTCACAACAGTGTGGGGTCACCCAGAAGAAGCCATAACCAGCTCCAGTCTATGACACACTCGAATTGACACACTATAGCAAGGAAAATTCTATCTTACCTGAAGAAAAGTTTTGTTCTGATAGCACTAGTGATCCTCGCAAAACGACTAACTTGTGGTTGATGATGGAGCTCTAAACTTTTTTGTTACAAAAGTGCATTATTTTATGCATATGGCACTAAAAATGGCTTGGTCATGTTGGTTCTTGTTACAGATGTGCGGTTCGGTTCTCCAGAAATCCGAATCCACTGAATTTCGTGAATCCAGGTACATCCGAGTCACAGTTCTGATCTCCTGAGGACATCCGGGTAAATCCGGGTCACGGTCCTGATCTTTTTGCGGTTCGGAATTTGTATTCTAAATCCAAATTTTGGGTTTTGGATTGCATAAATTACATGATTTTAGCTTTTTTTAAAGCTTTTTATCTATTTAAAAAAAAAAAAAATCCAGATCCAAAACCAAAACACTTGAGGGTGGTTTTGCAAGATCAAATCCAGATCCAAAACCTTGAAGGAGATACAGATCCAAAACCAAAACACGGGGGTCGGCGCACATCCCTAGTTCTTGTAGAACTAAAAGTGTCAGCATATAGTATTGAACATATGATTGCCAGAAAAAACTAGGAACAAATAGATCTTTCTTATGCTCCAAACAAAATATAGAATTAAAATATAAATATAATGAACAATAAATATTAAATGTTGATGTTTAGAGGGTGCTACTGTGACCTGCTAAAACAAATACAAATGGTGAAGAAAATAACTAAGCACTAATAGTAATATATATAGACAGCAGCTGATTGGGCCATCGGGAGATCGGGACATTTCCAGCTGGGCCGGACCCCTCTCACCAGATGCTGAACTGTATGCCCCTGCCTCCTCTATTGGCTACTCCTCTGCCCATCTCTTACACACAAGGCAGGACCTGCTTACTCTGCTCTGGAGACTGAGGTGGGAGAAGTGAGCACCATGGTAGAGCACACTGCATCTAGAAGACCCTATTCAGCAACAGGTGGTGAGTGGGGGTGAAGGGGATAGGTTGTCTGAGTGTTGATAATGTATGAGGGGGTGTCTGGGTGTTGTTAGTGCATGAGGGGGTGTCTGGGTGCTGATAGCATATGAAGGGGGTGTCTGGGTTTTGGTAGTGTCTGATGGGGGGTGTCTGGGTGCTGGCAGTGTTCAAAGTAGTGTATGAGGGGGGTAGTGCATGAGGGGGTATTTGGGTACTGTTATTGTATGAAGGGGTGTCTGGGTGCTGTAAGTGTATGAGGGGAGTTTCTGGGTGTTGTTAGTGTATGAGGAGAGTGTCTGATATTGGTAGTGTAAGGGGTGTGTCTGAGTGCTGTTAATGTATGAGGAGGGTGTCTGTTGTTAGTGTATGAGGGGGGGTGTCAGAGTATTGGGAGTGTATGAGGGGGTGTCTGCATATTGGTAGTGAATGAGGGGGGTGTTTGGGTGCTGTTAGTGTATGAGTGGTGTTTCTGGGTGCTATTACTGTATGAGGAGGTATCTGGGTATTGGTAGTGTATGAAGGATGTGTTTGGGTATTAGTAGTGAATAAGGGGGTGTCTGGGAGCTGTTAGTGTATGAGGGGGTATCTGAGTACTGTTATTGTATGAAGAGGGTGTCTGGGTGTTGGTAGTATATGGGGTGTCTAGCAATTAGTAGTGTTTGAGGGAGTGTCTGATAATTTTTAGTGTATGAGGGGGGTGTCTGGATGCTGGTAGTGTGTGAGGGGATGTCTTGCAATTTATAGTATATGAGGGGGGTGTCTGGGTGTTGGTAGTGTGTGAGGGGCATGTCTGGCAATTTGTAGTGTATGAGGGGGTGTCTGGGTGTTGGTAGTGTATGAGGGGATGTATGGGTGTTGGTATTGTATGAGGGGGGTTTCTGAATGTTGGTAGTGTATTAGGAGGTGTCTGTGTATGAGGAGACACAAGGAGCCAGGAGAGAGACAAGCATGCTTGGAAATGAAGAGATACAAAGAGGCCTGAAGAGACTCAGGGGGGCTGGAGATGGTGAGACACAGGGGGCCTGAAGAGCCAAAGTGGGGTCTGGAGAGCCACATGAGGGCCTGGAGAGCCAAAGGGAGGCCTGGGGATATAGTGAAGTAGAGTGGCCTATAGAGACATAGGGGGGCCTGGAGAGACACAGAGGGGCCTGGAGAAACACAGAAACTTTTTGATCAGGGAATTTTACATTTTGCTTTGCACAAAAATTTCTGTTACTACGTATTATCTGGTTAAACCTCAGCTATATGATGATGACATTGGTTATATTTCGATGTAAATAGGCATCGTCCAGACAATGTGATCTCCTACATGAATAGTGAATACCAGCTGAAGATGCTGTCTTGCCAATGAGGCTTAAATTCGTCAGAGGTTTCCTGTTGCAGATAAACCATCATATAAGTAAGAAAAGACTTATGAGCCGACTAGCCTGTTCCTGGTGTGGGGGGATGGGGGGTGGGGCAAAAAGAGTGTATCGTCTCCCAAGATTTCTCTTGCTGGCCAAGCTCCCATTAGTGGCTTGCCACAGCCCATCTAGGCTCTATTAGGAGGGAGTATTCTGCCCTCCTCCACAGACCCAGCCTCCTCCACAGACCCTGCCTCCTCCACAGACCCATCTTCTCAACAGACTGGCCCAGATTAGAGCTGCTTCCAGAAATTTCCTGGGCTGGTTATCCATCCCAAACTGCCCCTGTACCTAGAGTACTGATTAAATAAATATGTGTAGCAGAATGAATTTTCAATAACAATGGAAATGAATTGAAAAAAACATCTATTGCTCAATAAATATAAACAAATAACAATAGTAAAATTATAATACATGCTTGATATTTAAATACAACTGAAATTCAACCACGTAAATGCATAATGTAAACCTTTAATTCAAAACAAAATTACTGAATGTCATGGAGTATAGACCATGGAGCAGATGCAGAGCTGGCCTTTAAAATGGGCACATTTTGCTGCCATAAGTAGTGTACACAAATCCTATATGCTGTACACGAGACTCCCTGACACAATATTTTTTCTTCATTTTATTGGTCACTTAGATCCTTTGGTCCTCTTTTTTTCTTTCAGGCAGTTTCAGACCGGGGCATAGGATAGTCATGGTATAGCAGTATGTAAAGGTAATGGTAGGTAACATCACTGTACTAAGATGTCTTGAAAATGCCCAGACCTGCATCAATTGTAATCTGACAGCTTGTGAGTAAGTTGGAACACTGGCTAGGCTGCTCATGAAATGGTGATATTTATCAGAGTTTGAATATGGCATGATATTGAGTGCCTGACAGATAGGATATTCCATTGCTGAAGTTGTGTGGACATTCAACATTCCTCGATCTATGGTGTCACATGTCTTCCAGGAATACCTCACAAAAGGAATTACCACCAACTGTTGTCAGTGCAGTGACCGACCATGGGTGCTTAATGATCGTGGACAGCGGCTGACCAAATTTGGCCGTGGTAGCAGACAAGTGACACTGGTTGATATCACATCCACATTCACTGCAGGAGGTACCAGACACATATCCAGCAGGTCAGTGCAGCATTCTTTAGCTTCCATGGGATATGGGAGCAGATGACCCACCAGAGTGCCCCTGTTAACACTACGACACTGGACACAGCACCTCACCTGCGCTTGTGATGTTGCTTTTTGGACCCTGGAAGACTGACAACATGTGGCTTGGTCTGATGAGTCATGTTCCAGTAGTTTTGGGCTGATGGTAGGGTTCAGGGACCTCCGTTGTCAAAAAAGCACAATGCAGGCTGGTGGTGGTTTCATAATCATGTGGGGTGTGTTCACGTGGCATGGATTGAGTCCGCTGGCTGGACTGAAGACATCATTGACTGATAAACGCTATGTTGCAATGCTTGATAACCATTTGCAGCTCTTCATGGACTTCATGTACCCCACAATGATGGAATATTTCAGCACAATAATGCACTCTGTCATCGGTCCCAAGGTGTCTAGAATTGGTTCAAGGAGCATTCTGGAGAGTTCAGATGAATGGTGTGGCCACCACATTCACCCAACATTAACCCTATTGAGCATTTATGGGATGTGGTGAAGAGGTCCATTCACACCCAAGATCCTGCACTTACAGATATCAGGGAGCTGTGGGAAGCTATCCCGACAGCATTCATTAACATCTCTCCAAGGTCTTCTATCCACTTTTCTAATCGATGCTATATCAAGTTTCTAGTCGAACTAGAGGGGGCTACATGATACTAGACATCTATCCCTTGACTTTTGACACTTCAGTGCATAATTCATATGCACAATCTTACCCCTAGAGATTTTTCTTGCTTCCTGTGTGTCAGTCTGACCCTGCTACCAGGTGATAACTTGTGATGCCATATGCAGATCCCTTCAACTTTTGGTACCATGTGCTGATACAGTTAACGGTGTTACTCCTTTATATTGTGCATCAATAGGAGGGCACTCCCACCATCCACCAATCTGCGGCTGTGCACGGTGCTACTAGCTGTCATCTGGCTGTCATCTGCCTCAACCTGTGCCTGCTGCTGGACCTGTGGGCTTTCCACTTCTCCAGCAGCTTGGATCCACTGTACAAATTGTAAGTACTATTGTGTGGGAAAATCTGCCATATGCACATTTCTTCTCCTTTGCAGCTCTCTACCAACCAAATCAAACATTTAGCAATGTGTGCTCCTTTATTTCTGCATCTCTCTTGATGCTGCTCCCACTGGAATACCACTGAGCAAATATTTATCTACAAAACTTACCAGTGCCTCCTCCCAGAGTTTGATCCAAATGCTCCCTTCATTAAGATGTCCCTACTGTGAACAATGAGATTCTATATTACTATGTTTTAGCTACTTTCTAATGGAATATAGCCCCAACAAATCTACTCAATGAAGTGCATCTGCATTTCTCACTGCTGCAAATATACCTTCATCTTGCTACTATGGTGTTTGATCTAATCTTTCCTCTCACTGTACTACTTGTTTCAAGGAATATGGATTGACCACATTATTATTTGCTTATCCACGAGCATGATATGACATGATTTCCTTCTCCTGTGCATGGACCATTTATTCTTGGAGCCTTAATATTTAAATACTGTCCTCTAACTTTCTCTGTAATTGTGACAGTGCCTAAACACAAACAATCAGGTTCACTCACCCTAGTGCATTATCTTAAATTATCTGCTCCTGTCTGTAAACCCTCCTTTGGTGGCCCTCATCATGTTGTGACTCTGATGCTGATACTAATCTCATGGACCTTGATGCTCCATCCACCAAGGCTAATATCCTTGTTATCCTCTTCAAAGTGAGATACTGTATATTAGCCAAATTTCAAGGATGACGTGGCTAAGGTGATGTCAAGACTTACTAGTCGCTGATCTAGGTAACAGGGTTGAATTGCTGGATAAGAAACAAAAACATATTCAATGTAGCAAGTTTTTTGGCAAGGAACTGTCTCTTATGTGGCATGCCTCTGAGGAACAGGAGAACCAACTCAGGAGAAGTGACCATCATATGCACAGTATACAGTACCTAAAACAACTGAAGTTGCCCAGCTGGAAGACTATCTCTTGCACTTACTTTGCTCTCTGGCACCCACCATGTGAATTTTTAGTAGAACTCACTTGGTCCCAGACTCCTAGGGGTATATTTACTAAAGTGAGAGTTTCCTATAGCAACCAATCAGATTCTACTTAACATTTATCTAGAACATTCTAGAAGATAATAGCTAGAATCTGATTGGTTGCTATGGGCAACATCTCCACTTCTGAAAGCTCTCACTTTAGTAAATTTACCCCCTAGTCCCAGTCCCCAAGATGTTATCCTTTATTTACAGATGTAGCCACGCTCATCGTTGCTGCTATCACGCCATACAGGCAGCCTAGTTGTGCCATAAAAATAGCCCAGGTTGGCAAGCTAAGGTGCACTAAGGCACAAGAGAATCCAGAGCATGCAATTACATAGCTTCACCACTGGGTGGTGATTGCTCCATTAATGGAAACTAGTGGTATCGTCAATGATTGCCAGACCCTTTCCCAAGGGTTCGGTTCCCACTAAGGTCACTTTTGTGTACAGTTTTTAAAAACCATGCAGAATTCTGCTCTGTTATTCATTTTACACCTACTGTAGCATAATTTTACGCTGAACCGCTATGTATTGTACACATTACAGGACCGTCTCTGTGTGTATGGCCACCCAAGTCCCTTCACCACCTCCCCCCCACCATTACTCATTACTATTCAACCTCACAGAGCTACAGTAATTGTATGGCTCACCACCATTCCCAGTTAACATTTGCTTTTATGCAATGCCGCCGCATGCTGAGACCTCTATTGACATTGTACACACAATTCCTGCTGTAAATCGCATACATAATATCACATACATGACAGATGTGGCTCTTGACAAGGGTGGCGTGTGTGGGCTAGAGATTTGGGTGAGTGCCTTGCAGAGTGGGCGTCCCGGGTTCGAGACCTGACTATTTTTTTTACATTTTTTTAAATCTTCACTACAGGATTAAAATGAAATCACTTGGTGTGTGCAAGGTCTGTCATTTATACAAATACATACAGGTACAGTATCTTTGTTAACCAGAAGATGCACACCCAGCATTTCATAAAGACTAAGCAATTCAATTTCAGTATTCTTATCCAAGTCTACTGAGCTGAATACAGTCCCCTCAACTTCCCACCACCTGGCATTTCAGTGCTATTGTATGCCACCTGTAGATGTATTTTACACAAAACCGCTATGCAGTAGACATTGTATTGTACACATTACAGGGCCATCTCTGTGTGTATGGCCACCCAAGTCCCTTCACCACCTCCCCCCAACATAAAGCATCACTATTCAACCTCAATGAGCTACAGTACAGTAATTGTACGGCTCACCACCATCCCCCATTAACATTTGCTTTTATTCAATGCCACTGCATGCTGAGCCTGCCATTGACATTGTACACAAAATTCCTGCTGTAATTCGTACACATAATATCACATACATGACAGGTGCGGCTCTCGCCAAGGGTGGCATTTGTGGGCTAGAAGTTTGGGTGAGTGCCTTGCAGAGTGGGCATATTTATTTTTTTAAATCTTCACTACAGGATTAAAAATAAATCACTTGGTGTGTGAGAGTTCTGTCATTTATACAAATACATACAGATACAGTATCTGTGTTGACCAGAAGATGCACACCCAGCATTACATAAAGACCAAGCAATTCAATTTCAGTATTCTTATCCAAGTCTACTGAGCTGAATACAGTGCCCTCAACTTCCCACCATCTGGCATTTCTATGCTACTGTATGCCACCTGTAGATGCATTTTACGCTAACCGCTATGCAGTAGACATTTTATTGTATTGACGTGTGCGAATTACAGCAAGAATTTTGTGTACAATGTTAATAGGAGATTGATCTCCTATTCCATTGGAAGCTGAATATCCAACCTCCTGTGTTTTTAACTTCTGCTGCTACATCTGGTACTGTACATGAATTATTGCTTAAAAGAGTGACCAAGCTGGTTTGGTGAAATCTATTTCACTTTTGACTACTCAATCATATGTTATATGTCTGACCAGTTTGGCATAGTCAAATCTGGACTGATCCCATTGGATGCTCTTTGTCACTGAAAGAACTGTTCAATATATGTCCTTTATTCATTTATAGTGGCCAGGGACATGTCTGCCAGCTGGACTCCCATTGCAAGTTCTAACCCTCAACTACTGTAGCCTACTAAACCTTAAGAACCATTGTTTGATCCAACTGACTGGTGGACCACTGGGAATTGTATCTTGAAATTTTTTGTTTGTTTGTTTGTCTCCATGTGTTTTTTCCTCCTGTCCTTTTCTACACCATGAATGTTCAAACTAGAGTAACCTTGACTTGGAGATGGGCTGCCTTGCTGCTGCCATCGCTATATGAAACTCTCCTTTATTTAAAAAGTGATATTAAAGTATATTTGTACCAGAGATACAGGTCTAGCTCATGCCATCCTGTATTTAAAGAAAAGGATGTGGCTATCCTGTTCTAATGACACAACACTTTTGTTGTATACAGTGTAATTATGTTCCAGAGGGCCACTACATTATTTTGGTTGGGCAGCTGAACATTACTCCCTGCATGTTTGTCAATGTTTATGCTCACATTTCTGTGATTTATTGTTACAGACTACAAGCAGTATTCCTGGCAGAGGATTGCCTTCAACTACCATCTAGATAGATATAAACTGCAACATAGTTTGATCCATCAAATAGTTCACAATAAGTTCATATTTATCCTAGTACATGGCCAGCAAATAGCCCAATTATGGAGGGGGGGGTACACAAATTTAACGCATCTGTAGGCAGTGCTGCACATGCGCTGGTTTTACAGATGTAACAGCGCATGCGCAGCACTGTTTCAGATGTGATAAGGTAGTGTAGGCAGGGAAAAGTATCTATTTCCCGAAAAGCTGTCATCGCAAAAATGACAGCTTTTCGGAATAGATACTTATGGAGAGATGGAATGATGAATTCCACCTATAATTAGGTAGAACTCCATGCGAGTTCTAAACCTAATTATCTCTAGAGAATTTTTAGGTTTAATGAATAGGCCCCTGTATGAGAATGTCCTCCTCAATTAATAACCTTCAATTGAAAATGCAACTTGATAAGAACCTTAAAAATTACTTCTCCACTAATACTGTCTGTGAGATTATCCCCATGATGCTGTGGGATGCCAATAGTGCAGTGATAAGAGCCTCTGTTCATACCAAGGATAGTAGAAATTTTAGTTATACCTAAAGAAGGGAAATATACCTCAGACTGTACCCACTGTAGACCCATCTTACGTATGTGAAGATCCTTGCAGTACACCTGAAGGCTATCTTGCCCCACCTGATCCACATACTGTAGATCAAGTGGGTTTTATACTAGAAAAGCAAGACTGTGATAATATCTGACAGGTGGTTAGTTTTATTTACTTCATCAACTCTAAGTGAACTCCAGCCTCTGATCCAGAGATAGACGCTAGTTTAATTTTCATTGTCACTCGCAGAGAGGAGTTATTGCAAAGTAATTGACAGGCAGGGTCTGTTTGTAGGTGGCAACGGAAGATTGCAATTCAAACACAGGATTGACATGACCATTTTCAGGGCATGCCTCTGCCTGTTACTGTGATCCTGTGTACAGTGAAAATGGCTCCAGAGTCCTAGTTCCCGCTGCATTCTGTGCATCCATAGGGGTTACTGAGAAGTCCCATAATCAACTGATCTGTGACCAATGCTGCATCTTTGTGCGCAGTTGTTTGGATTTACGAAGCCGCTTGTGTGTGTCTCAATTCAAATCCCGATGCAAACCTTTAGATTTGGGGTGATTTTCTCCAGGCCACCACTTGGACCTTTCGGTTAGGGTCTCAGTAATGGCCTCTTCTCAGGTAGTTTGACATAAAGTACAACATTAGACAGAAATAAACTTTATCTCCTATGATGGTTGCACTGTTTATTGAGCCACTGGTGGCAAAGATCCATGTTGATATTAAGGAAGTGCTAACCAGTGAAGAGGAATACTAAATATGTCTCTTTGCCAATGATGTGCTCCTAACTCCTAACCTTCTACATATGTGAATGCACAAGTGCACCGTCAATGCTCTTATTTGCTATTACTCATACCTGACCACGCCCAATGCAACCACTCCTGATGATACAAATGTGAAGGTTACATGTGACAAATAAATTGTGTCTTTGATTACACAACTGCAGCTGTATGTGTGCATAGGGCTTCAAAATGGTTAGGTGGCTAGTTTGATTTTATGAGTGTGAGCTGAAGATTCTGACCAACTGGAGGAACAGTATTTCTGTATTGGTGGTATGACTAACTTACTGTATAGTCCAGAGGTTCCCAAACACTGTGCTCAAGGCACCCCAACAGTTCAGGTTTTAGAGATATCCATGGTTGAGCACAGTTGGTTAAATCAAATTGACTGAGGTACTAGTTAAGTCACCTGTGGTCAAGCATGGATATCCTTAAAACCTGGACTGTTAGGGCACCTTAAGGACCGAGTTTGGGAACCTCTGGTATAGTCATGTATTTTTCCAGTGTTATATATGCTACACTATAATTTTCTCTGCATACAAAAATACTGTACAGTACTTTTTTGGTTGTATCTTCTCATATTATTTCTGTTACAGTATATCTTGAATTGATATTGTATTATGACTACTGTTTAGTATCTTTCAGTACTTTTATTGCTCTCTCAATCGTAAGACCCTACTGTGTATGTCACTATGTGAATGTCTGTATGACTCTGACCCCCAGGGACCTCCCTGTCTTATTTGCCAATTCTAGATTATTTTTTAATATACAGTACAGTAACTTATTGTATTTCTTTGTATCTCTACTGAAATCAAGGTATATCGTATTTAGGGATGTGTGCCGACCCCCATGTTTTGGTTTTGGATCTGTATCTCTTTCAAGGTTCTGGATTAGGTTTTGCAAAACCACCCTCAAGTGTTTTGGTTTTGGATCTGGATATTTAAAAAAAAAAAATTATAAAAAAGTTTTAAAAACAGCTAAAATCATGTAATTTATGCAATCCAAAACCCGAAACCCGAAAAATCCAAATGGTATGAGATTCATGGGTATTAGGAAAATTTAAAAAGTTTGGAGAGGTGGACAATATGAAGAAAAAATCTCTAAATCAGAAACAGAATGGATTTACAATATGTGGACCCTACATCCAGGGTTTGAATATAGACGTTGACCAAGGAGCCTTCTTGAAAGTGTGATTATCAAACCCAAGCAATTACCCTTCACTTGCCTATCTGGATAATAGAAACACATATTATCTACTTCCAACAAATCTCTAGGGTGAAACATATATTTATAAATTTATTTCCTCCAAACAAATATCTGCTTATCAGAATTTTATCAGAATTTTATTAAAAGATTTCTTTATATTTAGTAGAGAAATACAATTTAACTGTATTCAAATTATTTTCAAGGTCCAATGATGCATTCTGCTGAATAACAAGAAACAAGAATTTTTACTTTGTATCAATCTGTGTACATAACATAATAGATGGAGCGCTTTTTACAATGATTAACTATATTGCTCATTTGTCATTTAAACCTTAAAAATTTTAATTTTTAATTTTTATTTTAATTTTAATTTTATTTTTTGTATCCTAATTAAAATTAAACATACCCAATATTTATAACCCATTTATTTTTAAACTGATGCTTCTAACCAAACAGCATATAAGCAAACTGGGATAGAGAAGCAATTAGAACCAATTGAACATATCAGCCAATTAAATCATCTCCTCAAGAATAAAAGGAGACAGAACTCATGAGTCAGACACCTTGAAAACACGTTGGTGCTTACGGACCATCCACTAATGTCATTGAAGAAGCACAAGAAAGCAACCACCGGAGTGTGAGTCACACAGCAGCTCTCTAGTAACAGCCGTGGAATGGACGCTGTCTCGGCAACAATACAAGCAACCGTCGGACGGACGGAAGCCTCCCACAGCTAACAGATCCGATAACAGCTGGCTTTATTTCAGCTGACAGATCCGGCAACAGCTACTCTACAGGACAAAAAACTTCCAAAAGGAGAACACTGCCTATAGGGAAAGGTAGGGCAAGCATTTTCTCTCTGCTACTACTGAACTTTTAATCTATCAGTGACGGGGTGTCTTTTTAACACAAACCATTAAAGTGTCACAGAAAGCGTTATAAACATTTTGTGTCCGTGTATATGCATTGAGGGGGTCACTCAGAGTCAGTCGCAAGCGCTGAGTGCTCGCAACCGACTCGATGTTGCCCCACTGGGCATGCGCACGACGGAGCCAGCTCCGTCGTGCGCATGCACGAGACCTGGCTAGCGACGGACGCTCCGTCGCTAGGGGTCTCGCAGCAGATGGAGTAACCTGTTGATGGTGAGTGACAGCTTGTCCCGTTTGGGAGGCGGGCAGGGGGCATGCCTGCCCAAACAGAGGCGTTCCTGCCGGAACGCTTGCCGTTTGGGGGCGGCCCCACTGACATCATTGCTGATGCCAGTGGGAAGCTTCCTGCTCAATCAGAGCTGGAAGCTCCCTGGGGCTTACGAGTGCCCAGGCCCAACCTTAGGGTCTGGTCGTAAGCCCTGATGGTCACGATGGTCTTGACCATCGCAACCATCACCCATGTCAGTTGCTAGAGCTGTGGGTGTTAACCCACAGCTTAGCGATCAACAAGGAGGTGGTCATTCAGGATGCAAGCGGCCACCCTGATTCAGTGCGACCACTTGCAACTAACGACCGCCTCTGAATGAGGTCCTGAGTGTGTTGTATTTTAAACATTATTGGTCCATACAGATAACATTGTTTTTTTCAGAGGTAATTTCACAATAATAAATGCATCTATCAGCACTTAAATTAGCCTACAGTACAGCCAAATAATTCACCAGTATTAGATATACTGTAGTACTTGGCTAAAAAGAGGTTTCACTTGCATAATATAACCTAAGAGGTGTTGTTCTGAGATTTAAAACTATGTCCAGAAATGATACTAAGCAGAATTACTGTAGCAATAGCTAATGGCCGCATTTAGGGGGCACGTGGGCCTTGGGTTGAAAATGTTCAAGGGCCTATATTGAAAAATGGATGGTGCTGTTTGGGTGTGTACTGCTTCTACACCATCAGCCCCACTGTCTACCTAAATACATAAAACTAGTACTGCCGCTGATTGCACACACTGCCAGACGTAACCTACACAGTGTGCACGAAATGGCTGCCTCGGATGATTCTTTCTTGGACAGAATGAACAAACACGTGGATCAATTCATTCAGTGCATATCCCATACTTGCCTACTTTTGAAAAAGCTTTTCAGGGAGATTGTGAAAGCAGTACCTATGAGCGTGATGCTAAAGTGGTGTGTACTGCTACATCTGAGGGGCATGTCATAAACCTGACTTAAATCCAAATGTAAATGAGCCCCAAAGCAGTTAGTAAGATCTACTTGTTGATGAAAACTCACTGATACTTTTCAGAAAATGCATCTAACCATAGGGATCATTGTACCTTATAACCAATGCAGGGAAATTATACTAATGATCCCATTTGAATGTACAGTCAGGTCCATAAATATTGGGACATTGACAGAATTTTCAGATTTTGTCCTCTATTCACCACCACAATGGCTTTGAAATGAAACAAACAAGATGTGATTTAACTGCAGACTTTCAGATTTAATTTGAGGGTAATTACATCCAAATCAGGTGAACGGTGTAGAAATTACAACGGTTTCTATATGTGCCTCCCACTTTTTAAGGGGCCAAAAGTAATGGGACAAACTAAACAATCCTAAATCTAACTTTCACTTTTTAATACTTTGTTGCAAATCCTTTGTAGGCAATTACAGCTTGAAGTCTGGAACGCATAGACATCACCAGACACTGGGTTTCATCCCTGGTGATGCCAGGCTTCAACTGCAAATGTCTTCAGTTCCTGCTTGTTCTTGGGGCATTTTCCCTTCAGTTTTGTCTTCATCAAGTGAAATGCATGCTCAATCGGATTCAGGTCAGGGGATTGACTTGGCCATTGCATAACATTCCACTTTTTAGCCTTAAAAAACTCTTTGTTTGCTTTTGCAGTATGCTTTGGGTCATTGTCCATCTACACTGTGAAGCGCCGTCCAATGAGTTCTGAAGCATTTGACTGAATATGAGCATATAATATTGCCCGAAACACTTCAGAATTCATTCTGCTGCTTTTGTCAGCAGTCACATCATCAATAAATACAAGGGAACCAGTTCCATTGGCAGCCATACATGCCCACGCCATGACACTACCACCACCATGCTTCACTGATGAGGTGGTATGTTTTGGATCATGAGCAGTTCCTTTCCTTCTCTTCTCTTCCCATCACTCTGGTACAAGTTGATCTTTGTCTCATCTGTCCATAGGATGTTGTTCCAGAACTGTAATGGCTTTTTTAGATGTTGTTTGGCAAACTCTAATCTGGTCTTCCTGTTTTTGTGGCTCACCAATGGTTTGCATCTTGTGGTGAACCCTCTATATTCACTCTTGTGAACTCTTCTCTTCATTGTTGACTTTGACACATATACATCTACCTCCTGGAGAGTGTTCTTGATTTAGCCAACTGTTGTGAAGGGGTTTTTCTTCACCAGGGAAATAATTCTTCTGTCATCCACCACAGTTGTTTTCCGTGGTCTTCCGGGTCTTTTGGTGTTGCTGAGCTCTCCGGTGCGTTCTTTCTTTAGAAGAATGTTCCAAACAGTTGATTTGGCCACACCTAATGTTTTTGCTATCTTTCTGATGGGTTTGTTTTGATTTTTCAGCCTAATGATGGCTTGCTTCACTGATAGTGACAGCTCTTTGGATCTCATATTGAGAGTTGATAGCAACTGATTCCAAATGTAAATGTCACACCTAGAATCAACTCCAGACCTTTTACCTGCTTAATTGATAATGAGATAATGAGGGAATAGCTCACACCCGTCCATGAAATAGCTTTTGAGTTGATAGTCCCATTACTTTTGGTCCCTTAAAAAGTGGGAGGCACATATTGAAACTGTTGTAATTCCTACACTGTTCACCCGATTTGGATCTAATTACCCTCAAATTAAATCTGAAAGTCTGCAGTTAAAGCACATCTTGTTTGTTTCATTTCAAAACCATTGTGGTGGTGAATAGAGGCCAAAATCTGAAAATTCTGTCAATGTCCCAATATTTATGGACCTGACTGTATATATCTCAATTTTTTTATACAGAACAGCTTCAAAATGGGGGTAAAGTGCAAACAGGGAGTTTGCTAGACTCTTCAGGGAGTCAGAGAGATTGCTACTATTTCATGGAGTCTCCCTGACAATCAAGGAGAGTTGGTAAGTATGGTGCATATCATATTACAAATGTTTCAGTCAGCCATATATATGTCATGCCCAAACTGCATCCCTTTTTGCTGTATTTGCTATTCCCTGTTTTGTACCATGTACTTCTGCCCCACTGTATGCTATGCAGGTGTGCTATACCTCCACTTAAGTGCATCCTCCATGGGCAGGATATACTTCATGTGGATCTATTCATACAGTGTATATCATACTGCCACACACGTGTCAGTTTTCCCATACTGTATATGCCTTGGGTCCTTTAATAGCTTATCTCCCACAGTGCAACCTTCATAAAGCGCCCACCGTGGCTATCTCACCTGGTATACTCGTGGTAGGGATGAAAAATACATGGACCTTACTATTGTGGTGGGACCCTATCCCTAGCGTTAGGATGCGGCAACCACCCATTTTGTGTCATCTCTTCTAGGCGTAACCTATTCCACCCAGGGTAATCCTACATAGTGTGCCCAAGATGGCTGACTCATCTGGTACCTTTTGTGGGTGGAATATATAACCCATGGAAGTTATATCCTAAAATGTCTGCACCAACCCTGCAATATGCTTACTGTGCTCTCTAGGTTTCGGTTGTTTTTTAATTATCTCGGTGTGGTTTCTATTTTCTGCAATATCAAATGCTTGTACAATGTACCATGTTTTCTGATGTCTGTAAAGTGATTTTGAGTCCTACGGGAGAAAACCGCTATATAAATAAAATGATTATTATTATTATAGAAAAAATGCATAATTTTGTAAGGAAACTAGAAAAACAATTTAATACTGCTGTAGCTCCATCCACACCCACACTGCGATCAATAGACTGAGAAAACGTTAGCAGCCATCCATCAAGATACATTTTCTGGGTTTTCAGTGGGAATGTGTTGTACAAGCTGTTTTGTATATTCCTCTTAACTGCTGTTAAGAGACATATACTGTACGCTGATATATTTTTTCATGTGAGCTTCTGTAATGATAATACGAATTCATCTATATTTTATCGATAAGCATACAGTATGCTTCAATACCAAAGCAAAGAAATTCAGCATTATGGCAGAGAAAGAACATCATAGTGTTACACACAGTACAGTAAATGAATACCAATATGAAGAAATACTGGGCCTGATTCAGACCCGCTCGCAAGCGGGTCGATGGTGCCCAAGTGCGCATGCGCCTCCGTCATGCGCATGCGCGAGACCCGAATAACGATGGCCAAGCCATCGTTAAGGGTCTCACACCAAAGGGGGCATGCTGTCGATGGTGATTGACAGCACTCCCCCTTTGGTGGGCATGCCGGGGCATGGCTGCCCAGACGGAGGCGTTCCCATGGGAACGCTTACTGTCTGGGTCCAGCCCCACTGACATCACTAGTGATGTCAGTGGGAGTGCTTTTGGCTCTGATAGAGCCAAAAGCACTCCTGGGCTTGCGGCAGCAAGACCCTACTGCAGGGTCTCGCCGCAAGCCCGATGACCATCGCGACCATCATTTTGGCCGCTCGCTATAGCTGTGGGTGGTCACCCACAGCTATGCGAGCGGCCAGGAGGCCACTCCAAAAAGGAGCAGGGACGGCCCTGATTCAGAGCGAGCGCTCTGTCAGAGCGTCCGGCTCTGAATCAGGGCCACTGTTACAAAGAAATAAAAAAGTATTTTATACAGTACTGTAAAGTACATACCTCTGGAAATCCAGTGGCTCAACAACTTCAGCAGGTCAGACTGCCTGCACACAAGGTCACTTTAGCATTGCTGGATAAAACCTAACCGTACACATGTCCAAACTTTTGCCAGATCTCCACCAGGGCATGTTAATTAGCTGACCTTTTATGAAAAATGTTTTCCAAGGTCCTGTGCCACCATTTAATCTAAAGTTTATCTCAGCAAAAATGCCTGCTCTGGCTGTTAGTCGCTTGAAGCCTCAACACCACTAAGGAACAAGTGGATGCATCTAATTTTGCAAATTAAATTGTCACACATACAGTTCTGTATAGTTCGGAACAGTAAGGGGTATATTTACTAAAGTGAGAGTTTTTAGAAGTGGATATGTTGCCCATAGCAACCAATCAGATTCAATTAACATTTAACTAGCACATTCTAGAACAGGGATGGGGAACCTATCATCTATATTTTACAAACACCCACAGATATCTAGGGGTGAGCGCAGTAATAATTCTCTTTATTTTTTTCTGATATATCAAAATGGCCCTCAGCAGAAAAAAGGTTCCCCACCCCTGTTCTAGAAGATAATAGCTAGAATGTGATTGGTTGCTATGAGCAACATCACCATTTCTAAAAACTCTCACTTTAGTAAATATACCCTTAAGTGTAAATGTGGGAAGCTTCGTACACCTCTGCAAAATTTGTTGCATTGCCAAAGACATGGATGCACACCATACCAATATGAAATCTCTGTTTGGTCAGATCTGATGCGACCACGCCTGTCATGGTGTATAATGATGTGCATAATCCACAATTCAGCCAAATCATAAAGTCACTGTCATTATGTGATAGTCTATATGTCATTAACAGGTATGCAGGTGTGGGACTGTGAAGCAAAATTGTTAAAACACATTTACCGCACTAGTACAGTGGTCACGGGTGTGGTATTTTATTTAAATATTTGAACAGTCATCCTGTCATGTCAACCATATCAAGTCATTGGGGTTTTGTAGATTAAGATCAGGACCCCTAGGAATAGCTTTTTATGTGAGAGAGTAGTGGAAGTGTGAGGCATTGATAATGCTCCTACTCAAGGCCGGTGCAAGGTTTCAGGGTGCCCTAGGCAAAGGCTCACAATGCTGCCCCTGTTTTCCCCCAAACCCTTCGCCCAGCTCACAGACACGTACATAGCACCCTAATAATATTCACATGACCTGAATTAAAGGGATGATTCCCCCTGCAGTGCCCCCAGTAGTAAGGGCCCCTGTAGTATCCCCAGTTGTAATGCCCTTGTAGTGCCCAAAGTAGTAATGCTCCCCGGCAGTACCCCGAGTAGTAATTCCTTTGTAGTGCCCCCAATAGTAATGTTCCCTGCAGTGTCCCCAGTAGTAATGCCCTCGTAGTGCCCCCAGTAGTAATTCTCCCTGCAGTTCCCCCAGTAGTAATGCCCTTGTAGTGCCCCAAATAATAATGCTCCCTGCAGTGCCACAGTAGTAATGCCCCTTGAAGTGTCCCCAGTAGTAAGGGCCTCTGTAGTGCCTCCAGTTGTAGATGCCCCCAGTAGTAAGGCCCCTATAGTGCCCCCTGTAGTAAGCCCCCCTGCACACACACATACACACACTTCCTGATATTAATCCTGCATTCAGTTTTTCTCTCTTAGTACAATAAACCTCCAGCTCTCTTGGGCAATGTGAATAGTGTTCATTTCACCAAAGGGGTATTCAATGGTGGGGTCGAAGAAAAGATTCATGTCAACACACACAAAAAAAAATACTTCCTTAAACCCCGCTCCAGTGCCTGCTGCCGTCCATCCCTGATGCCCGCTCCTTGGAGCTATGGGAGTGACATCATGACATCACTCCCATAGTGCCCTTTAAAGAGAGAGGAGCAGTGCTAAGAAATAGACAGTGGTCATTCAGTGGAGCTGTAGTAATACTGTATGTGTAAAGAAATATCCCACTCAGGAGTGAGCTCCGTCCTCCGGCTGCCTCTGGCGCCGGGGGCGCGGAGAGAAGGAGCCGGGCGGATTGGAGGGTTAGCATACTGACCAAAAAGTGTCGGTGTGTTAACCCTGTCAGGATCCCGGTGTGAAGATTCTGACCACCAGGATGCTGACTTTCGGTATTTCATTCCAATTCCACTGGAAGCTGAGTCAAATGCAGATACTGAGATACTGGAACAGAGCTGGAAGTCACTGCAGCCAAGAGCCAAGAGACTGTTCTCAGGGAGAACAGTTCTGGCAATGAGCTGGACACAGGAGATGGTTTAAATTGATCATGCAATTTGCACAAATGGGCAAAATTGGTCATGCAATTTGCACAAATGGGCAATGACTATTGTCATACCATCCAATATTAATTCCATTGGTGAACCAATGCAAAGTGCATAGTGTTAATATTCCACTAGTGCAAAGATAAGAATACACATGAGTCACGGAGTGGTAGAACTATGGGCCTGATTCAGACCCACTCGCGAGCGGCTGTCCGCTCGCAAGTGGGTCGATGTTATGGACTGAGCATGCGCACGACGGAGGGAGCTCCGTCGTGCGCATGCGCCCGACGCGACAAGCGAAGGAAAGTCCTTCGCTCGTTGTGTCTGATCAAAGGGGGCGTGCTGTCGATGTTGATTGACAGCACGCCCCCTTTGGCAGGCGTGCCGGGGGCGTGCCTCCCTGACGGGGGCGTTCCCACGGGAACGCCTCCCGTCAGAAGCCGGCCCACTGTACCGTTATACTTCTCTGACCAAGTTCAAATATTAATTGACTATTCATTGAGTTATTGTTTTCCTAATCTAATTTGATGATTACATGATGTATCTGAGCTTTATCTGGTTTTAAATTTATTGAAATAAAAGTTAATTCTTATTATTTTTGTGACACAGTGTGCCCCAAACAAAGGAGTTACCTTTTTCTTTCCTTTTTGTAAATATAAATAGATACCTGCAGAGTTTCATAATAAAATACAGGGTTGACATGAATATTTTCTTTGACCCCACCATTGAATACCCTTTTGGTGACATGAACACTATTCACATAGCCCAAGAGAGCTGGAGGTTTATTGTACTAGGAGAGAAAAACTGAATCCAGGATTAATATCAGGATAATCTAGTACATTTATAGGATTGCACAGCAATTTAGGAGGAAAGCACTTTCATGACCTGGTTCCAAATGATTAATCTTTATAAATTCATAATTGCTCACCACCATAATATTGGCAACAACTTTCACTCAATTCTAGAGTAAAACTATTGTATTTTTTCCTTGTTAATAAAATTAGCAAAATCCCAAATGGGCTAGTCTTTTACTAATCTCTGTTCCAGCCTGTTGTTTTTTGGGAAAGGACAAAAACTAAGGGCCTGATTCAGAGCAGCTCGCTAGATGCAGCCGCTTGCTCCCAGCGTATGGAAATTCAGCTAAGTGACGTCAAGGCAGGTGATCACATGGCAAGGCATAAGCATGCCCACTATATCTTGGCGTGCGATCCATTTGTGTTTATAGATGCCCACCAGCCTGTCCTTAGCCACCCACTAGTTAATGTCATCTCCAGGAAGTATATACAACTATCGGTTCATCGGGCTCCATCGGTTCTGACCGCAGCGCTTGCTGTTGACTGTACCCTACCACAAGCACTGCGAACACTTCAGTGTATAATTCATCCGGGTGACATTTACTATGACGCTGCCTGTTAATTATGCACGCTTCTGAAACAGCGTTAAGATGCTGGCCCCTGGTGTACTCACCCATGTTAGCAAGATAAGCAAGACTCGGATGGAGGCACCGACAAGACACAGGATCATCGAATTTAGTTAGTGTGTTTCTATCACCTATCTCAAGAATCAGGTGTTACAATTGTATAAATAAGTATTAAACTATTGAACAAATCCATATAACATTTAACCAATAACTCCTAATGATAAGCCACACACCACACCCACTTGCCACATACATTTCAAACATATGCCACAAAACAAAACACAGAGGAATGAGGCAGATCATGTGCACTATATAAGAGAATTTGGAAATGGGGATTTAGGAGAAGGATTCCTGCACAGGTTTTAGATTATAAAATAGTGAAAAAAATAGTCAATAAACCAACAGTACCTTAGAGCATGTCAATAAGAGGGGACCCTCTATATTACAAGATAGGTGTTGGTGGTACTCCCAGGAATAAAAAAACAGAAATTCTAATGGAATGTTTTGCACAGGCAAAAAAAATAAAATATATTCCATTTTGGGGCACTCTTATTTGAAATCTTCCATTTATGTGATATGATTATGATGTTTAAAATATACCTTTTATTATTAAGTAACTTAAAAATTGTGTTTATAAAGGAAGAAAAAAATCCTATAGGCGAAAATATATAAGTAAATAAATAAATTGATTCTGCTAAACAGTCCAGAAAACTTGTTTATAGAAGCTAACAAAACATTTAGGCTTCAAATGAAGTGCAATCATTACCAATCATCTGGTTTGGGCAGTCTTGCCTTTTGTACTATAATTACTGCTCCGCTCACAATTTGTTGCAAAGGTGTCGGTAATTGCATGTGTATAGTATTTGAGATAGGAAAACAAGACTGATATTGCACAGATCAAAATTAAATAGACAAATTGTTTTGCACCAATCAAGTTGGCACAGATCAAAATTGCATAGATCAAAATTGCACAGCATTCAATAGAGTGAAACAATAATGCACAAGCTACAGTGCACACTGATATTGCACAGATCAAAATTAAATAGAAAAAATGTGTTTTTGCCCAATTTAGTACAGATCAAAATTGCATGAATCAAAATTGCATGAATTAAAATTGCATAGGTCAAAATTGCACTACTCCCATATGGCAATAAAACGATATGAGTGATCTAAAGTGTTAACATTCATATCAATAACACAGAACACTATTAAATTAATCAGTTTCTAAATAAAATTTGCATAGACCACAAATGCATAGATCATATATAATCATTTAGAAGTAAGGATATAAAACAATATCCGGATCATATTCCTATCTGTATATCACATTTATCCCTTTAGTAGCAGAGCAGTTATATTATGGTGTGACCACCTGATAATTATTTAGAGATAGTAAGACATCCTAAGTGTCCCCAACTTCTACTTTTGCCCGTTGTACAGCGCCAAGTATTGGACGGGCAATGAGAGAGTGGGAGAGCTGGTGTCTCATGAAAGTAAAGTGTGGTGGTTAGATGTTAAAGACCTGTGTAGGGGTGTTAGGTGGACCTTGGTGCTAAATAGCATTGCAGGGACCAGATTCACCCATGGGTGTTAGGTGGATCCTGATGCAATATGCATTGCAGGGGCCAGATTCATCCAGGTTAGTCAGACTACCACCTGAAAGAGATAGAATAAATATACACCTGTCTGTGTGGTCACAAAGTACCCGGAGGACTGTTTTTCTATGTCAGCTGTTTATCCACAATGGGTCGGTATGCTCCCTATAAACAGCAATGTATTGCTGAAAGCTGCAATGTGCATGCTGCTTTTAGAAGAATGTGTTTCCACATCTATTCACGTAGCCCCGGATCCTTCAGACCCAGTTCGGGTGAGTAACGATGTGTGAGCCGGAGCGTGTCCACCGGTCTGCTGATCCAACTGGAAGTGCAGGTGTTTTGACGTACATTTTGCCATAAGAGCTTGTTCACAACAGACTGTCTAATCCTCTAGCAACGTGGCTCTGGTTAAGACCTGTCCATAACCAAAAGTAATCCTCATTCAATTGACTGGCAGAGTAGTAAGAGTAGAAGATTGCCAGATGCAGTGGGATGGAGAAGTGGAGCCATGAGTGCAGGCAACCAAAGCCACCCTGGACAGGAGCAGTGGAAACAGGAAGCAGCAGCAGGAGAGGTAAGCAGGATAAACAGGCTGAAGAGTGCAGGTCTCTGTGTTTTACTTCAAGCCAGACCAGACCATGCCCCCAGGGATGCCATTTTTTATTACTGCCTTGGGCAGCACCGACACTAGTTATGCCTCTGAGTATGTTCCCCCTTGTTTTACAATAATTCCTTTATTATTTTTGCTTAGTGATCATAATTCCTAAAAGTATACTATTTTATTCCTACAACTGAATATTATTGTATACTATTTTACGAGGTTGATTGATTTATTTAGTTAATTTATTTAAGGCATATTTCAGCTAACAATACAGACAGACTGATCTTGCAATTTTACCTTTCAAAAACAAGAATATGGTTCTAATAAGAGTAGAACAGAAGAAATGTTCATTCAGGAAGTTATAAAAAAAAATTAAGTGAAACAGCAAGCAATGCAAAACTGTTTTTATGAGTTCAAATAAAAAATGTATGTTAATAAAAAATTACATATAGATGGTAAATAACTAGTATTGCCAATTATGTGAAAACAAAGATATTTGCATGGAAACAAAGAATCAGAAAGAAATCAACCTTCATACATGTGAATGTAATTAAAATTCATATCATCTTGGAATCCAATTTATACAACATGTTCTTTTAATGTAATGATGTTAATTATCAAGCAGAAGAAACAAGAACAGAAGAACCTTGATATTAAAATACAGTACATTTAACAACAAAAGCAAGTGAATTTCAAGGATGTTATTCAATTTAAAAAAAATATGATGTGGCTCAAACTCAAATGGAGAGATCAGAGAAGTAATTAATTGTTAAAAAAATATTATGTTTCAAATTACAAGCATAACTATGATAATGAGATTCATACATGAACACATATTATACCTCACTTAGATGAAAAATAATTTATACCCCTGGGGCTAGATTTACTATCCGTTGGTAATACAAAGCCACTGATGATCGGTGGCTTTGACAGGTGGATTTAATGCAGCAACAGAAATAAATGCTAAACCATCGGCAGCTTTGAAAAACCGAGGGATAGTAATTGCAGCCCCTGAAATCTATACTTAAAAGAACAGGAGTAGATTTAATACCAGTACAGCTATAAATTTATCTGATGCAGATAGCGCTTCTGCATGGTTTGTTTCATCTTCTTTTAAGGGCATCAGACACATGCTGATTAGCAAGGGCACAATCAGAATTAAAAAAATCTGAATAGCATATTCTAAAAGATGCTAGATAAATGGTACAGAAAAATAGGCATATATCTGTATGGTTGATTTTCCATCAGTTTTGGCTTTAGTAAATATTTGGTTTGCAAAATCAACAGAAAATAAAACAAAAACACCAAACCAACCTTCAAGCAAATGTATCCCCTTGTCTTCTATACCTTGGACTTGGTTGACTTACATGGCTTTAATGACTTGAACCAGATTTCTTTGCAGATGAAATGCCATGTTGCTTCCAAACGTTAATTGGCATCATAACTACTGCAGGATATATATCAGCAATTTTATGTTTATATAAAGAGGATTCGTAGGTATCAGATATCAATATGATTAAAACTAGAGATGTGCAGTTCGCTTTCCGCAGAAACTGAACACACTCGAATTTAGGGGTTACGAATTGAACTAAGCAGGGGCTCGGGTCATCCCGCCATGTTCGGATCTCAAAACAAGGAAAAACTTAATCTTCCCTGCTTCCAATCTAACATGTTTTGATTTGCATATTAAAGTCCTTTCCTCATGATCGGGAGCAATTTCACACTGGAGACTAGAGGGAGAGGATGAGGGGACTGGGCTGAAGCACTGAATGAAAGCTAATAAGGAATGGACAGGTAAATTCTATATAGGGGCACAAGTTCCAGTATATTGAGGCACTTTGTATATATATATAAAATAAAATTTGGAGCACTGTTATGGCAGGGACACTGTGTACTATGGGCTGGCTGCAGCAATGTGAGTCACAAAAAAAAATCACAATAGGAGTGCTGGCCCACTACAGCACTGTGGGCCAGATTCAGAGATGTACATTCATCTAATGATGAACGTACATCTCCGATGTTTCTGGGTCTGTCTGTGCAGGACCTGTTCTGCGCATGTGCAGAATGGGTCCTGCGATTATGCTCGCAGACCCCCCAAGCCGCAGCATGATTGAAATTGGAGGGCTAGACTAGTCACCATTCCCTCGCCACCCTTTTTCCGGGAGGGACGAGGCCATGGCCTGTGTTGGTGGATGCAGAATCCTGGCCTCTTACATAACCAGCACCCAATCAGGCTGCGGGAATCATCAGCTCCTGCAGCCTGACCAAAGGAGCAACCATCATGTTGCAATGGTGATCTCAGCCTGCGACATTGGTCGCAGTGTTGGGACCGCAAATGCAGCAAGGAGAGAGATGAATGGATTTGCACTGCTGTTTGTGTGTGTCTCAGCAAATCTGTCCATCTCTGAATCAGGCCCTGTGTTTGTAACGATAACAAAAAAGCCTGCTGGGGCATATAAAATATAAAAAGAGCACTGTGTTAAAGGGGCACTGTAGAAACACTGTGTACTGTTGTAGCACTGTGAGGCACAAATAAACTGCCATAGGAGTGGACTGCAGCACTGTGTTTGTTACTAAAATGAAAAAAAGGGGGTACTTTAAAAAAAAAAAGAAAAAATGATAACGTCATTAGGGTGCCACCATTACACTAGGAGTGCTTTAAGGCAGTTGGTTGTGGGTTCATGGCCTTCAGGAACTGGTAAAATATTTGACAATAAAACTTGCGTGTTAAAATTTATAACATCATTAGGGTGCCAACTGACTAGGGGCACTGTGAGTCGATATGGATCAGTCAATAGAAGAGCAATAGCAGCAACCAAGTACTACTGCTACCAGCAGTCAAGATATTATTTAAACATTTTCTAAAGGTGGTCCAGGGGAAATAAAGTTTACCAAAGGGCACCTGAAATCTAAACAATGTTAAAAACAACATCAAACATCACCTCAAAGAAGAAAGGGAAAATGTACTCCAAAAAAAATTAAATTGTCCATGTTGGTCCTGCTATTGATGTTTCATGCTCTAGAATGCTTATTGCAGAAGCCCGGGCCACAGTAAGGCGTCTTCTGAAACCTCACATGCAACACCTTCTCACTCTAAGGGGTAAAGTTACTAAAGTAGGAGTTTTTAGAAGTGAGTTTTAGAAGAGATGTTGCTCATAGCAACCAATCAGATTCTATTTAACATTTAACTAGCACCTTCTAGAAGATAATAGCTAGAATCTGATTGGTTGCTATGGACAACATCTCTTCTAAAACTCACTTCTAAAAACTCTAACTATAGTAAATTTACCCCTAAGTCTACATTTGTCAGATTTAAAACAAGCAAATCAGTTCACCAAAGCAAAACTAAAGCTAAAAAAAAAACTGTGTGTTCACAAACTTCTCAAATCCCTTAGAGAGTCTAAGTGTGTCCACAAGTGCTATGTTTTGAGTTTGACATTTCTGACACTGTACTATTAGACAAGCCTCCTTCCACCATTTCCACACCCTCTACAAATGTGGGGATGAGCAGCAGTAAAAAATAAGATGGTAGGGGACACAGCTTGGATGTGGACCCGGGAGGATGTGCACCTTGGAGCTCGCCTTATGGTTGTAAAAAGTAGGGATCTAGGAGAGCTATAGTAGTCCTTATACATCAGCATCTAGCTCGGGGCTGTCCCTGGAGTAAGCTGCCTGGACTGCACCATTTCCCGCAGTACCTGTTCGCCATTACCGCCTGCGGCCTATTGAAGAGGCTGAGACCGCAGATACGATTTCCGGCCGGAAAGATCGCGACTGTGTCTGGACACACAGAGATGCTGTCCTCTCACTCTTCCACTGTGTGGTCAACGTGGGGGTCTGTGAGGAAAGACAGGGGAGTCCTGGTTACCAGGGGTGCCTTTTAAGCCTGCTAGAACACCATTAAATAAGCCTGGTGGCTCCTATTAAAGATGCCTGCCATTTTGGTGTTTAAACCCTGATCAGCAAGACATTGGACATTTCTTACCTGGGTAAACATCTAGATCCAAAGCTATTAACATCCTACTTTCCCCATAAAACCAATGGATGAATAACAGCAATCACAAATCATTTATTTCAGAGACACTGCTGGACAGGTCCTAACATATTTTGTTTGTTCATTATATTACTTGCTTGTTTCAATGTCCATAACCACAATCTTAATCCTGCTTTAATGTAGTAATCATCTCTTACACCAGTGTTGGCTAACCTTGACACTCCAGCTGTTGTGGAACTATATATCCCAGCATGCCCTGCCACAGTTTTAGCATGCCCTAATAGCAAAACTGTAGCAGTGCATGCTGGGTTATGTAGTTCCATAACAGCTGGAGTGTCAAGGTTAGCCAACACTGTCTTACACAGAGCTCCGCTGCTATCCTACAAACTCTACCTGCAATTGCATTTTCACTATCGTTACTTATTATACAGCTCTACAGTATAGCACACTCATTTTCTATGGAAAAATATTTTCCTTCCTCAGTCACGCTGAAACCACAACAGCAGAGACAAGAGACACAATGGGCTGAAATGACCATGTCTTCAGGTGGTGGCACAGACCCTGCATCACCCACAGCTAAGAAAGCAATATTACCAAAAGATTCATTATCACCTCAGCAGAACCGTAATGTATTTGATGTCCCTATTACTTACAATGAGGTGGTGGAATCCATAAAAGCCACTATGGGTCCACTCCTGTCTCAAGCAGTTTCTGATATTACCTCACAGTTGAAAGAGTTAAATGATAGAGTTACTGTGACAGAATAGAAAATGGGTGAAGCTTTTCAAGATGCCTCCCAACTAAAACATACACTGAAAAAATTAGAACAAAATAATTATCATTTATGGAACACTATAGATGACCTGGAAAATAGGTCTAATCGAAATAACATCAGGCTAGTTGGTCTACCAGAGTCAATCAAAGGTGCAGCACTAGCTCATTTTGTTTGTAATACTCTGCCGACCTTATGCGACATTGAGGAGAAATGCCGTGATTTGGTTGTGGAGAGAGTCCACAGATTGAGCCAAAATCCAAGCTCTTCCGAAACATGCCCAAGAGTTGTACTTTTTTGATGTCTCAACTATTTACCCAAACATGCATTTTGGGCAGCTTCAAAGAAGAAAACAATGCCTATACTTTAGGAGAATAAGAAACTTTTCCTCTTTCAAGATTACTTGGTGGAACTATCTAGAGCTAGGAAAGCATTTTCCCCTGTTTGCTGATGACTGGTTGCAGACAAACGTAAATTTGCTCTTGTTTACCCAGTTAGACTAAGGTTATTTGAAGGAACCACTTGCAAAGATTTTACCAATCCTTCTGATGCTATGGCCTATATTCATGAGGAAAGAGAAGCTACATCACAAGATATATTTGACATTCCTACTGTGGCACAATAATATTCTTTCACAAAATAATTTTCACCAAAATTTTTCTTACTGGGTAATTATGTATCTAATTGGTTTCGTATCAGCCGACTTATTGGGTTTTGAAGATCTGGTAGTCTGTTCATATAACTCTACACCAATAGCTACGTATATTTTGAATAATGAATGTTCTTTATTCCCATATGATTTGGTTAATATGTTATATATTTCGCTATTGGAATATCTTTTTTATCCATATTATTGAAGTGTTTGTATTCATATCAACTCTCTTGTTTTCTAAATAATAGAGGGTTATAGCACGGAGGGTCTGTTGTGTCTTACTGATTATCTAAAGCTTTGATTTTGGATTTACTACTACAAATATTGTCTAGTTTAACATTGTTTCAGCTAATAATTCATATTTTAGTAACATGTTGGAGTATAATATGCTTTTTCAATCCCCTGTCTTTGTATGTTTGTTCATCTTCCCTTGTGTTCTTTCCTTCCTCATTTCTATTCACTACACTTGGAGGTATGATCACTTCTAGATTCTTATGTTTAAGACTTATTCAATCAATCTATTATGAGAAATTATGGTGCTCAAAATTGGTACATGGAATGTAGAAGGAATTAATTCTCCTGTGAAAAGATGTAAAATTCTTATGTACCTCTCCGAAAAGAAAATAGACATTGCATGACTTCAGAAAACTCATTTCACAGCAGAGGAGACCACAAAATTGCAAATGTTTAATTGAACACTAGTAGCAGCTGCTCCATTTAACTCTAAATCGCGGGGAGTTGTTATCCTGGCCACGCGATTATTCCTTTGTCAGTGGTTTCTGTGGATATAGATCCAGAAGGTCACTATGTTATCGCTGAAATATGTATTGATAAAACCAAAATTTTTTATGCAATATTTATGCTCCAAATATATATAAGAAATCCTTTTTCAGGTTCTCCTCACCAAATTATCAGTACATTCCTCAAATTTACTGATACTCTGTGGTGATTTTAATCTAATATAGTCCCCAATTTTAGACCGTTCACAAAGTGTTTCTTCCCCAATCTCATTACCTAAATTAGGAGTTCCAACTCTAGCTTCTAGTCTACAACTAGATGATGTCTGGAGGGCAATAAATCCTACAGAAAAAGATTTCACTTGCCTCTCAGCAGCCCATCATATCCTTTCACGAATAGATTATATCTTATTATCTTTTTCCACAAGTTTTGGAAACAAATATTGAGTCTATAGTATTATCTGACCATGCATTGATATGGATGTCTATTCAACACCAATTGCTAGAGGACCATACCGTCATTGGAGATTTCCTGCCTATCTCTCACAGTCAATTTCTTTTCATAATAAATTAAAGACAGCATGGATGGATTATAAACAAAATAATCTCTCTCATGCAGAGTCTGATCCTTCATTGTTTTGGCAGGCAGCAAAATCAGTCCTCCATGGCTACATTATCTCATATGTTTCAGCTGAAAACAAAAGACTCACCATTGCATTTCCAGATGTTCAGACTAAACTCACTAATGCTTTTCATTTATTCAAATCCTATCCAACTCCCTCATTTAAATTGGAAAATAGTGAAGCTAAAATACACTTTGAAGAATATATGAAAAATAAAAGGTGACAGGTATTTATTTTTACTTAATTATAAATTTCACAAATTTGGCAATAAAACTGGAAAAATGTTGACTAATTTATTGCAGGGAATGAGAAAGCCAATGGTAGTTAACCCATTACGCTCTGCAGATGGTTCTTTGGTAATCAAATTACAGAGATTATGAGAGCTCTCTATGTTACATTTTATTTGAATAACATTACCTCAGTAGACTCCAGCAATATTTTACCTACTTGGTGGGACACTCTTATTTCCGCAGATTCCTAAAGATCTAGCTGACAATATAGTGGAATGTATAACACTTGGAGATTACTAGGGTTGTACAGAAGCTGAAACCTTCCAAAGCTTCTGTTCCAGATGGATTATCAACCGAATTCTATGAAATCCTTTTACCTTGGATTGGAGACACTTTAGTATCTTTTTATAATCATGTTATTAATACTAATTCCATTCCACTTTATTTTATTTCCACAATAATTAAAGTTCTTCCTAAACCTAATATGGATTGTCACTCCTGGGATCTTATAGACCAATATCTTTGCTTAATGTTGACTATAAAATTCTGACAAGTCTTTGCTGAGTGACTAAAACAAATTCCTCCACAAATCATACATACGGACAATCTGGATTTATATCGGGACGACATTCTGTGGTGAATGTCAGAAGGGTTTTGGCTGCGGTATAACATCTTCATTCCTCCCAATGTTCTACTCCTAGCATGATAGTATCTTTTGATGCAGAAAAGGCTTTCAACCTTGTTATTTGGAAACACCTTTATTCAACTTTGAGCAAGTTTGGCTTTCTTATATCTTTCATTGATATTTTAAAAACATTATACACAAATCCCATTTCACAAGTCTCTTGTAATGGGTATATATCTTCACCATTTGAGATATACAGAGGAACAAGACAAGGCTACCCCCTTTCCCCACTCCACTGCTTTGAGATAATTTCCGCTGGTAGAAGGAATTTCGATTGGTTTAGTTACTTTGAAAATTGCGCTTTTTGCATATGATCTGCTGCTTTTCATTTCAAATCCTCATACTTTGTTTCAGGTAGTGACAGATATAATATCTTCTTTTGGATTAATCTCAGGGTATAAAGTGAATCTGGATAAATCCGAGGTAATGCCGATTTGTGGATCAAAAACATTTTGATTCTTTATTAATTTTACAGTCTTTTTGTGGAATATCAACTACTCTTAAATATTTAGGTGTCCATATTACTTCAGAATTACTACATCTTTATTCTGTTAATTATTCTACCATGATAAATAACATTAAATCTTTGCTAGATAGTTGGAAATCTTTACCCCTTTCATTATTAGGTAGATAGATGGTAATAAAATCTATAATTTTTCCAAAATTATTTTATCTAATGCAAATTCCAAAAAGTTATAAAAATTCTCACCAATACTTTCTTATATTTTATATGGCAGGGTAAACACCCACGAGTAGCGTTGGCCAGAATGATAACAATTCGTGCTAAAGGAGGATTTGGTCTTCCTGATCTTAAAAGTTATTCTCTTTCAATATTTGTCCTGTATATCAGTGACTGATTATTGGATACAGGTAGCTACACAGAAAAACAATTAGATTTAGCATTGTTTTCACCTTATTCCCCTGGAGCATTATATACTAGACCTAAGGACATGCCTTCTTATATATTGCATACATTTTTTTCAAAGATACTTTTTACTCCTGGGTTTCTATTAACAAGAAGTAAATTTCTTCATTCTTCTTATGTTCCTTTATGGGGCAATCCAGCTTTCCCCCTTCACTAACTAATAGTAACTATCTTCAATGGAAGGAGAAAGGCCTTTCGAACATTTCTAAAGTCTTTGATCCTGGTGGCTCCTTATTTTCTTTTGCTGAATTACAACAGAAATTTCAATTACCAAAACAACACTTTTTTTATGTACTTACAAACCAGACATTATACAATTATATTTTGTCTATCACTTTAGTAACAGATGACAATATTGAATCTATCTCTCTTCAATCGTTATTAAAATTATGTCAGGTCCCTTACAAAATGAATATGTTATATGCACATTTGGATAACAATCTCTCTGCTGTTCAATGGGTTTCATTGCATAATGTTTGGAAGAAACATGTTGTGACAATATCTTCCCTCTCTGATATAACTATGCATCTAGAATCTACTATGCAAATTGCAGTCATCATATTACAAGAAGTACATCTATGTATGATTCATAGGGCATATATTTCCCCGGCACAGGGCAAACACATTGTTGAATCAGAATCTAGAGTTTGCCCTAAATGTCATTTGACAGATGCTACCTTTATCCACTGTATGTGGGAATGTGTCGTAATTAGGAAATTTTGGAACAAAGTAGTTGAAATGATTAATACTCTGTTTACACTTAATTTATCACCTAACTGATTAGATTGTGTATGTGTTCATTTTAAACATTGGGAATTAGGGCCTCACAAAAACTTAAAACTTCCTTTGATTGTTTGTATGGTCATGATAGCGAAGAAAGTGATCTTGATACATTGGACTAATAGGTCATCTCCTTCACTTACGGAAGTCAAGCAAAAATTTTTACAACTGTTATATTATGATAGACAATCGACTATGTCTGATATAAATAAAGGGGTTGAAAGATTTATAATAAATGGGAACCCTATATCAACACACTTGATGGATCAGTTCAAGATCGGATTATTAAACTATTTGGGTACACGGATTGGTTTCTACTCAGACGCATATCCTCCTCTTAAAAGAGACACCATGTATACTGCTAGACCCTCTCCTATGCTAGACTCATTCCAATGATTTTGAATTTCTTAAGAATGATATAATTCTTGAGATGAATAAGTATCTTTCTCCACTGCTTAAGATACAAGATTATATTTCCCCTTCCTCCCCGTTTTCCCTATGTGTCATTTGTTGGTATTTCAATATTTCTGATGCTACCTATGGATATTTAGTGATATACTAATACAGATAATATTAATGTTTAAATGATCTCTGATGTTGTATAAGTCAATTTGTGCATATGATCAGGATAAAGGTCAAAACGATCTATATTTCCTTTTGCATCTATGTTACGGATTTTTGTATCACTTATCTGCTTGTTTATACTATCTATAGTCATTATGACTGTATATGTTTATTCCTTGTATATTGCTTGGATACTATTTTTAAAAAAAAATCAATAAAAAAGTATTTTTTAAAAAGAAGCAAGATGGTAAGTTAGAAATTTGGGATGATACTGTGGAAGTGCAACAAGATAAGTGGGATATTTGTGCATCTGACACTAATGAATATGTTGATGATGAGGATTTTGTTAGTGTAAAGTAAGTCAGCCGCTAAGTAAAGAAGGCCATTTGTCATGCCTAAACATAAGACTTATTTTGTGTGGAATTAGATTTATCCAAATTCTAACAACATTTGTCAAGCCATCTGCACCATTTTTGAATCTAAAGTAAGCAGAGGTAGGGATGTTAACCATTTAGGAACCTCCTCCCTGTTACGTCATTTGCAGCAGGTCCATGCAAATTATTTGGGAAAATCTAAAAAGTCCTGTAAAATATAAACAACTAAAGTACAAGCAGTCCAGTATCAGCTAGCAGCAGCATGGATAGATTCCAGCACATGCATTTGCCAACAACTTCATCATCAATCTCCTATTTAATGATTAGAGGTAGTCCTCCTGCATCAAATTTGCAAACGGTGATTCCTTCCCTATCCAGGATTCCCCAGAAGAATCACTGTGCACTAGAGCTGATGCTGTTGGGGGCAAATCTTCATCCCAGAAGGGGACCAAGAAGACTAGTTTCAAACAAACATTTACTGTGAAACAATCCTTTGCAAGATGAAGCAAGTACAGATAGTACAGATGTGTCCACATACATCTATCCTCCGTGTACTACAGGTTGCATTACACATTAGACATGAGCGTCATGTGACCTGGTAATGTCAAGCATCTTTTCTTGCATCTTTTCCCCTTTAAATGTGTTTTACTTGCAAAACGATGCAAATTGGATGCACAAGCAGCTTATGCTGATTAAAATAATATGTCATGTCTATACACTACATACAAATGCAGCTGTATCTGCATGTGAAATGCTACATTATAATGTCAGTGGCTGTGACACTTTAATGTAGCATATCACATACAGATACAGCCGCAGTCACAGACAGAATATAGGCATACCTTATATAATTTTAATCAGTATGAGCCGCTTGTGCATCATATTTGCATCAATATGTGAATAAGACACATTTTAAGGGAAAACAAAGCACAAACAAATGCTTGGAGCACTGAGTCGCTCTAAGGCATGGTGCAACTAGAAGGGCCGTTTAACTCTCAAGGAGGCTAGATGTATGTGGTCACATCTGTACTTTATTAAAGCAGTCATTCAGATGCACAGGAGATCACTGAAGCCATGATGGCTATGCTAGGATTTGATCTGCATTCAATATTTGGCATCAATGAATGTAGTTTTAGAAAGTTAATTGAGGTCCAGTGTCCCTGCTACCAAATTCCATCTCAATTCCATTTTACAAAAACAGCAATTACTCGCCTGTATCGGGACATTAAAAAAATACTACTGCTTGGCCTAGAAAATGGCCTTGTACCCAATATCCACTTAACCACAGATATGTGGACAAGTGGAACTGCTCAATCGAAAGATTATATGACTGTGACAGCCCACTGGGTTGTTGTATTTCCTTTAGCAGGTGCAGTATCTAACACAATGCCAGCTCACTCACAAGCAGACTACTCTCTGTATCACTGGCTTCAGTAAAAGGCATACTGGTGTCATCCTGTTAAAAGAAACTAAGATGTCATAGCAAAATGGCTTACCACGCTAGGATTTGTCATTTCTGATAATGCAACATTGTGTGAGCATTACAACTGGGTGAATTTGAACATGTACCATGTTTTGTCCACAAAATAAACTTGGTGGTTTAAAATGTTTACAAAAAATGAAAATGGTGTGCAGGAGATGCACACCATCTGTTCTGGACATTTTCAGCATTCAGCAGCTGTATATAGAAGATTACAGTGGCTGCAAGAACAGTTAAATTTGCAATGCCACCAACTGAAGCAAGAGGTAGTGACCAGGTGGAATTCCAACCTTTATATGCTTCAATGAATGGAGGAACATCAACAAGCCATCCAAACCTAAACAACAAGCCATTACATATGACTAGGAGGGGGGATATTCCTTAGTCCAGAACACTGGATAATATTATCTGTTTTATGCAATCTGATGAAACCATTTAAAGTAGTAACTAATGAAGTGAGTTCAGACACTGCCAGGCTGATTCAGGTGCTTCCATTAATAAAACTACTCAGGGCCGCCACTGGAATAATGTGTAGTGAATACCGCAAATTAGAGCAGCCCGCACTACACTACTAGTAACTAGAGTTGTGCGCAGACCCCCATGTTTTGGTTTTGGATCTGGATCTCCCCTGGTTTTGGATCTGGATTGGTTTTGCCAAAACCTCATCTCCATGTTTTGTTTTCGTGTTTTGGTTTTGGATCTGGATTTTTTCTTAAAAAAAAAAAAACTGCTAAAATCACATATAATGGGCCTTTTTTGTTCCTACAGTATTAATAACCTCAATAACATTTATTTCCACTCATTTCCAGTCAATTTTGACCACCTCACACTCACAATATTGATTTTTTTCATCTAGTTAAAGGGCCAAAAGGTTGCATCCAGCTTGCTGGCTCAAAACTGATTGATATAATTATTAATAGAGTTGAGGACTGTGCAAACATGATGGTTGGGATACCCTTCAGTATTGAAGAATTGATAGTTGGTGCAGCCCCTGGCTGTAAAATTGATAATAAATTAATAAAAAAACAATTCATTGGGTGCAGCCCCTGGCTGAATAATTAATAAAAAGCAATTCATTGGGTACAGCCCCTGGCTGTTTAATTGATAATAAATTAGTTAAAAATAATTCATTGGGTGCAGCCCCTGGCTGTAAAATTGATAATACATTAATTAAAAAACAATTCTTCTGCCCCTGGCTGTTAAATTGATAATAAATTAATTAAAAAACAATTCATTGGGTGCAGCCCCTGGCTGTAAAATTGATGAAAAAGTTATTAAAAAACATATCATTGGGTGCAGTCCCTGGCTACAAAATGGATAATAAATTCATTTAAAAATAAATCATTGGTTCCTAAACCAACCATAACATTAATTTAAAATGTCAGGCAGCAATGCCCCAACCAGCACATAATGGAAAGGCATAAGGTGCAAGATGGAATAGTCCTTGGGTCCTCCCACCCACCCTTATGTTGAATACAAAACAGGACAGTTTAACAGACTAATAATTTCAGCGACAAGGACTGCCAATTCTGGTTGAAATTATTGGTTTGTTTGGACCCCCATAAAACAAGCTGCCAATGTGCATTGGACATGGAAATGAAAATGATCCCATATACAAACTGGCTTTACATTACAAGTTGTCATCATCCTCGTCCTCCCCATCAGTGTGTACATCCTCTTCTTCACACAATATTAATTTGTCCCCGCTGTAGGCGTCTCTGTAATTTTTTTATGTAATTGTTGGTGGAGGTCTTCCTCATGGAATTTGTCATTCATTTTAATGAACATAATCTTTTCTACATTTTGAGGAAGTAACCTCTTACGCCGGTCACTGACAAGGTTGCCAGCTGCACTGAAAATTCTTTCAGAGAACATACTGGAGGGTGGACAACTTAAGTAATGCAAAGCCAGTTTGTGTATGGGACTCCAAATTGCCTCTTTTTCCTGCCAGTACTGAAAGGGACTGTCTGACATGCCTATTAGGATGTTATCTCTGAAATAGTCCTCCACCATTCTGTGAATGGAGACCGTATCACACTTAGTCACGGTAGAAAACATGTCACTAGTAGGCAGTTCTCTCAGGCCCGACCAGATGTCATTTTTTGGTAAATGATCTACATGACCAGCAGGCATTCTGTAAGGAAATTTTTGTTTTTTCCTGGCAGCTGCAGAAACTGAAGGAGAAGATAATGGCATTTCACATGCACCTGCAGCTGACAATTTTTTTACCAACAGCCCTTTGCACAGTTTTAGATTTGTGTCTGTTGGAAAAAAACTCACAAGGTAGAACTTAAACCTAGGATCCAGAATTATCGCCAAAATATATTTTATATTTTTCAGATTTTAAGAGATTGACAACTCTTGGATTCTGGTGAAGTGAATCAAGGGCTTGATCCACCAGTCTGACATACTTTGTTCAATCACTCTGTTTCACCTCCTCCTTCAGTTTCTCCAGCTGTTTTTGCAAAAGTCTGATGAGGTGAATGACTTGACTCAAGCTGGCAGTGTCTGAACTAACTTCACGTGTAGTAAGTTCAAAGGGTTTGAGAACCTTGCACAACATGGAAATTATTCTCCAATGCGCTTGAGTAAGGTGCATTCCCCCTGCATGGCCATAGGTTATTGTATAGGCTTGGATGGCCTTTTGCTGTTACTCCATCCGCTGAAGCACATAGAGGGTACAATTCCACCGAGTTACTACCTCTTGCTTTAGCTGATGGAAGGGCAAATTTAACAGTATTTGCTGGTCATGCAATCTTCGACAAGGGGTCGACGAATGTCTAAAATGTCTGGATATTTTGCGGGCCACCAAGAGCATCTCCTGCACAACCATGTCAGTTTTTAAAAAACGTTGCACCACCAAATTAATTGTGTGAGCAAAACATGTGACATGCTGGAATTCGCCCACATGTAATGCTCTCACAATATTGGTAGCATTGTCCGAAATCATAAATCCTGAGGAGAGTCCAAGTGGGGTAAGCTATTTAGCAATGATTTCCCTGAATTATTCTAAGAGGTTCTCAGCGGTATGCCTCTTAGTGAAACCAGTTATACAAAGAGTAGCCTGCCTCTGTATCAGCTGTCTTTTGGTAGATGTTGCTGTTGCTGTTGTAGGCAATACACCTACCCAGTGGGCTGTCACAGTCATGTAATACTTAGTTTACCCTGTCCCACTTGTCCACATGTCAGTGGTCAAGTGGACAGTGGGTACAATGGCATTTCTGAGGACATTAATAAGGTTTTTTTTTAATGTCCTTGTACAGACTTGGAATTGCTGTTCTAGCGAAGTGGAATCTAGAAGGGATCTGGTTGTGAGGACACAGGACCTTAATTAACTGTTGAAAACCCACTGCAGTAATGGCGGATACTGGATGCACATCTAATACCAGCATAACTGTTATGGCATCAGTAATCTGCTGTGCATATGGAATATTGCTATCTTACTTGTTTGCCCTTGCAAACGATTGTTTACCAGTTAATTGATTTTTGGGGGCTACGCTACAAGTAGTCTTACTCCTGGTCCCCTTCTGGGATGAAGATCCACTCACAGCAACAGCAGCAGCAACAGGCGTAGTCATCAAGGCTCTTCCTGAGGTATCATGGATAGGAGAGGAGTCAATCATGCTTTGAATACCAACATTGGATGCAGTAGGACTACTCCCGATGACGAATGAGGATGTTGATGATGCAGGTTTTGGTTTTGGAGATCGAAGGCGCTTGGATCTCACAGAGAGAGAGCAAGTAGGTGACACTGGACTTGTTACGTTTTGAGTTTTGGAACTTGGCGACGTACACGTTGATATTTGATGAATGTGTTCCAAGTGACGTAACAAGGAGGCAGTTCCTAGGTGATGTAGGTTCCTCCCTCTACTCACTCTTGCTTGGCAATGGTCACATATGGCTTGACAACTGTTGTCTGGATAGGGGTGGAAATAAATCCACTTGTGAGAAGTGGATTTTTTGTCTTTTGTCCCGGCATGACAACAATGGGCTTTGGCTTTTTCAATCCATGGGCAACAGCTGTTGCCTTACTTAAACAAAGGACATCCTTGGCGTCAACATCCTCATCACCAACATCTTCATCATCAACATCCTCATCATACTTAGCACCTTCAACTACCAAAATATCCTCCTCCTCCATGTGCAATTCCACAGAAGCATCCTCGATGACTACATCTGCAAGATGTTGACTGCCCTTCCCAACATTTACAGAGGGCACACAAATGTTGGAACTTGGAGGATCCTCCAGTACACTAGTATTTAGGTCTGGCTCACACATGGCAACCGCGGACACACTTGCACTCTCCTCGGAGATTTGTGATTTCAAGTTCTCAGGGCACACAGTTGTTTTTTCCAAAGAGCTACCAGAATCAGAAACAGCAGTCTTCATAAAGAAAGGCCAAGGCTTCCTTGCCACTTTGTGTAGTGAATGGCATATTGCCATTTTTTTGTTTATCTAAAGGCAAATTTCCTTTCAATTTTTTTTTTCTTAACTTCAGTAAAAGTTGGTTTACCATATAGATGGCGTGACTTAAGCCCAAGGGCATGGGCCTTCATAGAGGACTTGGAAGTTGACGGCCTTGCACTGCTGGTGGCAGCTGCAACATGTGGTCCTTGGCCTTGCTCTCCTGTCATGTGACAGCCCTCCATATTTTCTGCGGTCTTGAAGCAGTGTCACAAGCATCAATAGTGTAGCCATGGTGCAGTTACAAAATTTACACACGTGCAGTCATGCGCACACAGAAAAAAATGTGAAAACAAATACTTTTTTTTTTCAGCTCCAGAACTTGGGCCCAGAGCACAGATTGATGATGACTGGAGTCGGGTAGCACTTGGTTGCATTGCCAACTTGCTAGATCTTGTGCAACTAAGCCTAACACGCACAGACACACAGACAATTATTGGACAAAATAATAAAAAAAAATTTCAACTCCAGAACTTGGGCCCAGAGCAGAGATTGATGACGACTGGAGTCGGGCAGCTCTAGGTTGTATTGCTGACTTGCTAGATCTTGTGCGTCTAAGCCTAACATGCACAGACAATTAGACAAAAAAAGACAATTTTATTTTATTTATTTTCAGCTTCAGAACTTAGGCCCAGAGCACAGATTGATGACGACTGGAGTCGGGCAGCACTAGGTTGCATTGCTGACTTGCTAGATATTGTGTGTCTAAGCCTATCATGCACAGGCACACAGACAATTATTGGAGAAAAAAGGCAATTTTTTTAAAAAAATTTCCAGCTCCAGAACTTGGGCCCAGAGCACAGATTGATGATGACTGGAGTCAGGCAGCACTAGGTTGCGTTGCTGACTTGCTAGATATTGTGCAGCTAAGCCTAACACGCACAGACAATTAGACATAAAAAAGACAATTTTTTTTTCCAGCTCCAGAAGTTGGGCCCAGAGCACAGATTGATGACGACTGGAGTCGGGCAGCACTAGGTTGCATTGCCGACTTGCTAGATCTTGTGCGGCTAAGCCTAACACGCACTGACACACAGACAATTGATAGATAAAAAAAGTCAATTTTTTTTCAGCTCCAGAACTTGGACACAGAGCACAGATTGATGACGACTGGAGTCGGGCAGCACTAGGTTGCGTTGCTGACTTGCTAGATCTTGTGCAGCTAAGCCTAACATGCACTGACACACAGACAATTGATAGATAAAAAAAGACAATTTTTTTTTCAGCTCCAGAACTTGGACCCAGAGCACAGATTGATGACGACTGGAGTTGGGCAGCACTAGGTTGCAACTTACTGTATATTTTGCGGCTAAGCCTAACATGCACACACACAGAGAAAATAAATTGGCAATATATATATTATATTTTGGGGAGGGGTCCAGAACTTGGGCCCAGATGGAGCAGCAGACAGCACAGCACCAGCCCAGATGGATCAGCAACAGCCCAGATGGACACAGCAGACAACAGCACCAGCCCAGAATGGATCAGCACCAGCCCAGGAGACAGCAGACAGCACAGCACCAGACAGCACAGCACCAACCCAGAATGGATCAGCAACAGCCCAGATGGACACAGCAGACAGCACGGCACCAGCCCAGAATGGGTTAGCACCAGCCCAGGACACAGCAGACAGCACAGCACCTCTCCCCAGCCCTACTCTACCCACCCTCCCTGTTCAGTCTCCACAGCCGGAGTGAAATGGCGCCCACTGCATCCCTTATATATAGAGACAAAAGCTGGCGAGCCACAAGATTTTGTCTCTATGGTTTTGCCTCGATCTGAGAGATCTGAGTCAGGTGGGAAACTCTGAGCCAGCTTGGATCCGGCTCAGATCTACATAAGTCGGGTGGGTTTGGATCTCGTAGATCCAAACCCGCTCATCTGTACTAGTAACAAACACACAGCCACTGGTGCTGGCAGCTGTGTGTTTGTTTTAGCAGCCGAAGAGAGTCAGACAGATTCTCATCGGCTGCTGCACCCACTGCTGGAGCCAGGATGGAGCTCACTCAAGAGCTCGATTTTCTGGCTCCCGCAGTGGGAGATGGGAGAGATGTCATGACATCTCTCCCATCATGCAGAGTGGGCTGGCCCGGGGGGACAGAGGAGCAGATGATGGAGCAAGGATTAAGGTAAGTGGAGTTTTTTTTTTTTACGTGTGTGTCTGTCTGGCCCTGGGATCACTGCTGGGGGTACTGCTGGGGGGAGATGGACTTCTACTGGGAGCACTGCTGGGGGGAGATGGACTACTACTGGGTGCAATGCTGGGGGGAGATGGACTACTACTGGGGGCACTGCTGGGGAGGGCTACGACTGGGGGCACTGCTGGGAGGACTACCACTGGGGTCATTGCTGGGAGGACTACCACTGGGGTCACTGCTGGGGGGGACTACTACCGGTGCCACTGCTGGGAGGACTACTACTGGAGGCACTGCACTGGTGGGACCACTACTGAGAGCACTGTATAGGTAGGGATTACTGCTGGGGGCACTGCATAGGTGGGAATTACTGTTGGGGGCATTGCATAGGTAGGGGACTACTACTGGTGGCATTGCTGGGAGAGGACTAGTACTGTGGGCACTGCTGGGGGGACTACTGTGTGCACTGCTGGGGTGGACTAATACTGGGAGCACTGCATTGGGGGGAACACCACTGGGAGCACTGCACCAGGGGGTTAGTACTGGGGGCACTCTATAAGGGGGACTACTACCGGGGGCATTATATAAGGGGCATTGCATATTGGGACCACTGCATGGGGCACTATATAATGGGCACTGCATAGGGGGACCACTACTGGGGGCACTGCATAAGGGCTTGTGTAGCTATCTGGGGGTGGGGGGCAAGGTTGAAGAAATGCCTAGGGTGCAAGGAAACCTTGCACCAGCCCTGAAACTACTGGAAAAGCAGATAGAGCAACTGAAGGAGGAGATGAAATGAAGTGATTCTGCAAAGTATGTTGCACTTGTAGATCTACTTCTTTAGCCACTTCAGCCAGGACCAAAGGGTTGTTAAGATCTTGCAATTGGATCACATTTTGGTAACCATGCTTGATCGTAGATTTAAGTCAAACGTAATATCTTTCCAACTGATGCAGATCTTAAAAGATACAAAGATCTCCTTGCCAGCAAGTTGACAGCTCAAATGGCATGAGAGGGTGACATCTCCTATTTCAGTTTCTCCTGCAAATGTTGCTTCCAGGAAAAAACTGACCTTTTCCAAGAGACCCACTGAGGGGTGAGGATGATGAGTCAATTCAGTGCACCAAAGTAAAACACCATTTTGATATATGGCCAGATTTAAAAGGATTGACCACAATTGTTGACAACTCTACCATGATTCAAACTGATATATTAAGCATCAATAGAATGGTGGAGGATTATTTTAATGACAATGTACAAATTAGCATGTCACACAGTCGTTTTAATTACTACAAGGAGAAAAAGACCATTTGGATTCCATTGTACAAACTAGCTTTGGTGTACTTAAGCTGCCCACCCTCCATTGTATACTTGGAAGGAGTATTTAGTGCAGCCTGGAACCTTGTGAGTGATCAGCGTGGTAGGCTACTTTCTCAAAATGTGGAAAAACTCATATTCATAAAAATGAGCTACAAATTTTATGAGGAAGATCTTTGCTGCCAAATGCACAAAGTGTATAGACTTCTGTAATGGTGGATTCCTGTGGGGATGAGCTAATATTGTGTGATGATGATGTAACACTGATGACAGTGAGGAGGATAAGGATGATAATGAAATATTTCCAGTGTAGAGATGATTAACAACACTGTTAGCCACCTTAAGCCAATTGGTAGCTTGTTTTGTGGGGGCTAAAGAGCTAGGTTTGTTAACTGTGCATTTCCTTTTTAATATACAATATACGGGTGGTGGGGAGGACCCAAGGACAATTCCATTTCGCACCACTTTCCTTTTCATTATGGACTGTATTTTTGGGGACATTGGTGACAGTCTTTTTTGCATAGACAAATATTTTTATTAGTTATTGCTCTAATACATTACTAAATTGCAACACATTTTTAAACAGAAATAATGTGGTGCCTCATAAAAAAATTTTAAGAATTATGGAGCTTATTTACTTTAGTGATATTCAGTAATAGGAACATGTCACGATATATTGTATTATTTTATGGCCTTTTCTCAGTTGCTGCAAAACAAGGCCATGTTTCAAAATAAATGTTCTCAATCAATCAATTAATCAATCATTGGATCAATCAAAATCAGTCAATCATTTACCTTTCTTCACTACGTAGTCATACATACTCCACCTCCATTTCCCTGTACTGCCCTTGGGTCTCTAATCCAGTTCTTGATGAATGAAAACATCCTTTCTGTGGGGTCGTATAGTTTATTAACCTGCCATCCTGTCTGCCACTGCTATGCTGCAATATTTCATAGATGTGCTATTTTATTTTAAACTGTCATATGTTTGTGTCGCTGCTCTGTTGCTTAGTTTAGCCAGCCAGCCTTTAGAAAATATTGTTGAACAAATGTGAGGTGGTCTAAATTGATTGTAAATTACTGGAAATTAATGTTATTGAGGTTAATAATACCATAGATATAAAAACAGACCCAAATGACATGATTTTAGCTGTTTTTATCTTTTTTTTTTTTTTAAATCCAGATCCAAAACCAAACTGAAAACACGAGAGGCTGGTTTTGGCAAAACCAAAACACGATGATGAATTAGAACCAAAACCAGAACTTGAGGGTCTGCGCACATCTTTAATTAAAACCTTTTGTAAGGGAGGAAGTGGCCAGGCACACTTACCTTGAAATTATTTTTTAACTATCATAAAAATGTAGAGATTATAGTAAATGTATATTGTATGTGAATTTATTGCATTCTAAGAAACCTTTGATATATATAATATTGTGAATTTTGATAATAATGTAAAAATGTATACCTTTTGTAACTCATTTTAACCAGGTCGCATTTTAATCATGTTGATTTGGTATAATCTGACATTGCGGTGTCTACATAATGACTGTCTATATAGTCATTGTTGACATGGTGACTGTATACTCCACATTTGGATGTTGAGAATTTAGAACTTTTAACGAATTTAAAAAGGGAGAAATGATTTTCATCCAGCTTGAGGTATTTCAATAGAAACTATTCATAAAGCAGGGTACACATTATACAATTATTGGGCTAATTTGCAAATAAAATTTTTTCATGTAGTGTGTAGGCATGAGCATTTCATCCAAATGCCGTTAAAATTGTCCATAAATGGCTATAAACGTTGGGTTTCGAATATCAGATCTGTCAGGTTGGCCAGAAGACAAAAGCTCCCAATATTATACAGTATGTGAGCATTCACAATACATTTTTATATTTATCATATTCATTGTGGGTGGACATATGCAAATTATCAATCCATGAGCCAAAAAGCAGCAGATTTCTAATTTTCATTGTATAGTGTGTGCTACCTATTTCTGGTCTGGCCAAAAAATTGTGGCGATTGTCGGTTTGACTGAAAAATTGAATAGTTTATAGTAGGGCCAGATAGGGACTAAAAATAGGCCCTGGCATTTAAAGCACATAAGGCCCACCTCATGTCAGCATCTGGCTCCTGGCATCGACTCCTCCCCTTACTATTCCTGACTCCTTCCACTTCTTAGGCTATGACCTTACACATATAATTAATATTATAATAACATACAAGTTATACATCATTTTCTGTTTTAAAATACACACACCACAGAGCTCATCCTGCAGGGGATTCATACATGTGCCATTGTCAGACATTTGGTATTTGTTTGGTACTGTTATGTAAAGCTTGCACTTCATTGGTGTACTGTAGGTCACACCCAAAGAAAAGGAAAGGCATTTTCCAATTGACCAAACCCTAGCTTAGCAATTGTAGAGAATTAGATAGTGTTCACTTCAGGAATTTGTTAGGGCATGGGTCCTGGACACAGAGGACACATCTGTGCATACCAAAGCAGAGCTGTAACTACACATTTTGGTGCCCTGTGTACATAAAGAGCACTGGTGCCCCATCCAAAATTGAAGCAGGGACAACACTAAAAAAATCAGGTGTGGTCTCTTTGGGAATGGGTATGACCACACGATTGTACCCCAATTCAAATTATGCTACACAGTAGTGCCCCTTCATATCATGAAACCACACAGTAGTGCCCCTTAGTAAAGTTATGTCACACAGTAGTGCCCCTTATTCAAGTTACACCATTGAGTAGTGCCCCTTATTCACTTTACACCACACAGAGCCCATTCACATTGCAAGACACAAAGCCCATTCACATTATGCCACACAGTAGTACTCCTTATACACATTATACCACACAGTAGTAGTGCCACTTATAGCACTATTCCACACAGTAGTAGTGCCCCTTATACATTTTGCCACACAGTAATGCTCCTTATTACATTACACCAAACTGTAATGCCCCTTACACATTATGCCACAGAGTTATGCCCTTTACAATTTATGACAAACAGTACTGCCCCTTATAACACATTATGCCTCAAAGTAATGTCCCTTACACATTATGCCACACAGTAAAGCCCTTTACAAAGTATGCCACAGAGTAGTACTGCCCCTTACACATTATGCCACACAGTAATGCCTTTTACAAAGTATGCCACAGAGTAGTAGTACCCCTTACACATTGTCAAACACACAGTAATACCCCTTACACTTTTTGCCACACTGTAATACACCTTACACATTATGCCCCATGCAGTAATGCACCTTACACATGCCCCACACAGTAATGCCCCTTACACATTATGCCACACAGTAATGCCCTCTACAAGGTATGCCACAGAGTAGTAGTGCCCCTTACACATTATGCCACACAGTAATGCCCTTTACAAAGTATGCCACAGAGTAGTAGTACCCCTTACACATTGCGCACACACAGTAATGCCCCTTACACTTTTTGCCACACAGTAATACACCTTACACATTATGCCCCACACAGTAATACACCTTACACATTATGCCCCACACAGTAATGCCCCTTACACATTATGCCACACAGTAATACCCTCTACAAAGTATGACACAGAGTAGTAGTGCCCTTTACACATTGTGCAACACACAGTAATGCCCCTTACACCTTATGCCACACAGTAATACCCCTGACACATTATGCCCCTTACACATTATGCCCCACTCAGGAATGCCCCTTACACATTATACCACACACAATAATGTCCACTACAATACACATTACTTCTCCCCTCAACCCCTCACCTCATCTCTCTGTGTCCCTCTAGCAGCCTCTCGCCTGCATCCGCAGCTGCACTGCCAGGTAGGAAACACAGTGAAAATCAGTATAATATAGTGAGTAGGAAAGGTTTTGCACAATTCAAGAGAAAGCAGCCTAATTAGCAACATATGGAAGCTAACACCTACTTCCTAAAACACATGAAACAAATATAAAATTCAGTGCAAAATGTGGAACTCCTCTCTTAAACAGATGTTCTCTACTTCACTTCAATATAATTAACCCTTTTTACCCAAATGACTGGGATTAAAAATCACAAGGTTTCAGAGAGAAGTGACAATTTTAAAATAAAACTGCATGTGCAATAATTCATAAAAATAAGATAAAATACTTAAAATATAATCACAAGTAAAGTTCATGAATGGGTTAGAATATAGGTCATCCACTGGGCTTCTCACTCTTTATAGTAGTTGCGGTGGGCTTTGGAGTAAGTCCCGGGGGCTAAAATGAATTAGCACCACAGCAGAAGTCTTGAAAACATCAAACAGGATATTGAAAAGTCCAAATTCCCACATTTTTTGGGCAAAGCTACCAGAAATGCATCGTGTGCCTGGATGCCATGCTGTGAATACAAAGGAATCTATACTAAATGCCCAGACCTGATGTTTTGAAGCCTTCTGCGGTGTTGCTGATTCATCTAAGCACCTGCAACTTACTCCAAAGTCAAATGCAACTACAAGAAAGGGTGAGAGGCTCAGTTAATATCCTATGTTCTATCTAACCCATTCATGCACTTTACTCATGATTATATTTTAAGTATTTTATATTTTTTATGAATTATTGCACATGCACTTTTATTTGGTAAATAAAATTGTCACTTCTTTCTGAAACCTTGTGCATTTTATTCCCGGTGATTTGGGTAAATTATTATGGCGGCGATGTCTTTCTCAAGGGCTGCCGGCAGCTGCTTGATGGTTTGGGCGTGTGGCAGGAAATTCAAAGCTGCTGCCACCCGGGCTCCCCTCCACAGCAACCATTGCCGGACCGGTCCATCTGGCCATCGGCCCTTATGGCATTTGCCAGAACTGCCAGGTGGCTAATCTGGCCCTACTGTGTAGCTATCTTTAGAAATAATTTTAAAAACCGTCTAAAAATGTCACATGAATCAAAAAAGAGAAATAAAAGGACTCAAAAATAAATAATTTTCTTTATCTTTTCTTTTGATTTATGCTTTATACTGACTGGGGAGGACCACTCACTTACCACATACTGGTCATAGACCAAGGTCACAGACTAGGTGGGAAGATTTAATCAATTATTTATACTTCATTTTGAAGTCATCAGGTACAGGATAGAGATACACACATGCACACAATTTCAAGATATGAGATACACCAATATAGGGCGGAATTTCCTGTTTTGTTTCACATTAAAAATGTCACATGTCAAATACAGTCTTAGTCCAAGGCGATATCAATCCTATAATGATTTTATTAAATTGAACATCTAATATTATGTAATGTTTTTAATGGTGTTAGCCTGATAGACATACTAATCTGACTGTCCTATGTAAACATGCTTATTGATGGAAGTACACAGATGGCTTAAAGAGAAAATATCCTACAGTACTTTACTATACAAAGGAAAGCTTGATATAATACTTAGGTCAGGGGTCTTCAACCTTTAAGACAGTGTGGGTCACAAAATAAATTCAAGGAAGCCCGAGGGCCACTAAGCTACTGAGCTATACTGTGGTATATAGACACTACATTTAAGAGGATTCTAAGACCTTTTCCCCTCTCATAAAACCATTTTAAGACTTCAAAAGATAATTTTATTATATTAATGAAGAAAACATGGTCTGTTTACCTTTTTTTACAATATTATGTTCATGTCAGTGCGAAACTTGGCATTGCTTTTGCTTGGCCAGCTTGTCAGTGTTGGCATCAATGTTGGAAGTTGCTATATGCAGAGTATTCTCGAGATGTTGGCCTGTTATCTGAGTTCTCTTCTTGGACTTCCTGGAGAAGAATTGTTCACTTAAGTAAGTGGTTCCTAAAGAAGCACACATCTTCAAAGCGTGCCGCCGGAGATTAGGGAATGCGTCCTGAGAAATGTAATCTTTGTAAAATGTAAACAAGGGCACATTGAAGAGTTTTTCTTGCAAAGATGAGTTGTTTTTGGAGATCAAGCAACTTCATTTGTACTGAGCCTGGCATTTCAGCAGCATTGACAGTAAAAGGCAATGGAACTTTCTAGATGGCTGCGCTCTGCTCTCTGCACTGATAAAGACCCACGTGCTGCTGGCATGGAGGACACATCAGAGCCTCTCCCTGCCTCCTTCCTGGCAGTGCATCCTCTCACTTCCTTGCAGTAGAGACTTTGGTTAACCCCTTCAGCGCCAGCATCCCTGCCACCAATCTCTACTCCCCAACCCTTTCAGCGCCAGCTTCCCTGCCACCAATCTCTCCCTACCAACCTGTGCTCCATTCGGCTGGCCATTGGGACCAGCTCCACGGGCCATGGGTTGAAGATCCCTGACTTACCGTAGGTGAAGAATTTCAGAAGGGATATTAACAATGTTATACTGTACTAGTTATACTTATATTGACAATATTTCTTGTCTTACCTAAATTTTATGAAACTAGTGGACCTTTAAGGAAGGCTCATTGACTTTGGCAGATATATATTTTAAGAATTTTAGAGAGATGTTTTCAAGTCTCTATTAATTACTGCTGTTATAGGGCTGATTATCACATTTTTCGAGCAGTGGATATTATGGCCCTCATTCAGAGCCGTACGCTCTGAGCAGAGCGCACGCTCTGAATGAGGGCTGCCCTCCATAATTATGGAGCGTCCTCCTGGACGCTTGTATAGCTGTGGGTCTTGACCATCGCGACCATCGCCACTGCGAGCCAGAGCCTGCGGTTGAGTTTTTCAACCGCAAGGCCCAGAGTGATTTTGGCTCTATCAGAGCCAAAATCACTCCCACTGACATCACTAGTGATGTCAGTGGGCCGGCTTCTGACGGTAGGCATTCCCTTGGGAACGCCCCCATCAGGGAGGCACGCCCCCGGCATGCCCACCAAAGGGGGCGTGCTGTCAATCAACATCGACAACACGCCCCCTTTGATCAGACACAACGAGCGAAGGAAAGTCCTTCGCTCGTCGCGTCTGGCGCATGCGCACGACGGAGCTCCCGCCATCGTGCGCATGCTCAGTGCACAACATCGACCCACTTGCGAGCGGACAGCCGCTTGCGAGTGGGTCTGAATCAGGCCCTATGTTTGTGGATTTTTGTTACTTTTTCTTAGTATTTCTTGGATTATAGTTGTGATTATGGTGTAACCCTAATTAGTTGCTGCAGTGTCCGTGAATGAATTAGATCAATATTCATTATTAGCATCATATGAATATGGTTCTGTAATAGTAACTTGATGTTAGTTTCTGCAGGGTTAGAACCTGTTATTAGGCTGTGTACAATCAGTTAAGGGTATAATCCTTTCACTGATAGATATTGATAGATGTAGTTATTGTTTAAATGTATATATTTTACTGTCAGGTTGAAATCTGTCAGTATATGATAACTGCCTAATTAGATGTTGAAATACAATTTTGCCAATATTTTAATAATTATATTGTTAAAGAGTAAAGTAGTAAGTTTCAAAAAACAAAAAAAAATAAGACAGTGATTTTCAACACGTGTTGTAGGGATGTAGTTAGAATGTCAAAATGTTCAGTCAGAATTTTGCAAGTTCATAATGTCGACATTCAACATGTCAACATTCACAATGTCGACACTGACAAAATGTCAACATTCCGAATTTCAAAATTATGAATGTTGACACATGAAATTAGGGTTTGGGTTAGGTTGCAATTAGGGTTAGGTTGCAATTAGAGTTAGGGTTAAGCTAAAATAAAAGTTTTGACATTATGACTGTTGATATAATTGATATAATTAGCAGGTCATCAACATTTCAGTGTTGACATTTTAAGTATTGACATTTCTAATGTCAACAACCTGAATAGTGACTTTCAGACCATGTCAACATTATGGTGTCAACATAATAAATGTCAATATTCTGAATGTTCACACCATGTTTGTTTGTAATGCAGGGTGAGAGCTTGTTAGTATGTATCAACCAATTAATGACATAGTTGGATACAATTATATGACTATGGTGTCATACAAAATCAGGCAGCTGTAGTCTTATGGCCAGCAGAAAGTTCACAGCACACCGCCTCTCCACCTGGACCCCAGCCATCAGAGAGTTCACAGCAGACAGGCAGGTGAGGGACGAGGATGAAGGTTTGTTATACCCCTTTTACACCGGAGCTAAAACCTGGGTTTTTGAAGGGTTAACCTGGGCAGCTCCCTGGTGTAAAAGGGGAGAGAGTTGGATCGCCGGGTTGAGTGACCCGGCAATCCAACCCTGGTAACTAGCAGGGTTTAACACTGGCGTGAAACCCTGCTGTGAGAACAGCGCACTCCGGGTCACGATGACCTGGAGTGCGCTGCTAGCCGGCCGATTGGACCGGCTTCAGTGGCGCTTGGAGATGACGTCATCTCCAAGCGACCACTTTCACTCCGCAAAAGCCGGGTCTATGCAGACCCGACTGCGGTGTGAGCAGCGTTGACTCGGGAATATCCCAAGTCGGCGCCGGCAAAATTCTGGGTCTGATCCGGATAGGAACTTTGTTCCAACTCCGGGTCAGACCCGGAATTTAGGTGGAAAAGGGGTATTAGTTACAGGCTGCACTGTCTGCACACTTCATTTAGGTGTTCAGTCTGCACTCTTCTTTCCCCTGGTCTGAACTCCCTCCTCCTCCAGCTACTGTACTTCATAATGCTGTCCCATCATGAAAAAAAATTCTGGGGAAAACATTGATATTACACACATTTATAAATGTTGCTACTTTATTTTTTTCTCAATCAGATACTGCAATGTTAGACCCTGTTAGCTCTGAATTCTTGTGAAACATTTGCAAACATACAGTGTATTTATTCATCGGCTAAGTAAGAATCTCCTACTTACGTGCTATTCTCATTGGGTACTCCTTGCTGCTAAGGGGGCTGTTTCTATTGTTGTGTTGTCATAAATAATGTAACGTGTGTTTTGCTACTTGGCTTCATTGAGGCAAAGCCAGGCTGTTGAAAGACTGAGTGCTCGAAAAGCGGGTCGATGTTGAGGCCCTGCGCACGCGCAGCGGCCGCACTGCGAGTGCACAAGCCCCGGAGTGAGAGAGAAATTCTTTTGCTCCGGGGCTCACTACAATAGGGGCAGCTGTCGATGGTGATCGACAGCTCGCACCATTTTGTAGGCGGGGTGGGGGGGTGGCTGGCCAAACGGAGGCTTTCCCGAAGGAACGCCTGATGTTTGGGGGCGGCCGCACTGACATCACTCGTGATGTCAGTGGTGAGCTTCCGGCTCTATTAGAGCTGAAAGCTCACTGGGGCTTGCGACAGATGAGACCCCACCACAAGGGTCTCGTCTCAAGCCCCGATGGTCGCGATGGTCTTGACCATCAAGACCATCAACCTGGCCGCTCTCTAAAGCTGTGGGTGGTCACTCACAGCTTAGTGAGCGGCCAGGAGGGCGGTACTTTACAGAGAAGCGGCCGCCCTCATTCAGAGCGAGCGGCTCTGAATGAGGTCCTGAGACTTTAAAAAACTGCTGGTCTATTACAACAGAACACTAATTTACATAACTCCACCCTAGTATTCTTATGGCTTGTTTAGTTTGTCTTGTTGTGGGGATTCGATTATGTTTATCTGAGTTTGTCCATATCTTTGAGAGGAAGAGAATTATTGGAAATGGTGTATATTAAAATCAAGTAGGTATATAATTAGTCATATTATATAGTGGTTATCTTTGTAATGTGATTTATGTGATTGGAATACAATACTTTTACTTTGTTGTAGTTGTTATCATAATGACTACTTGAGTGTCTTCCTGTTGTTAATTGGAGTTGTATCCATATAACCTGGGAGGAATATACATTGTGTGATATAGTTTTGTAATTTCGGAGAGATGACTTATGATCAGTAGTTTTAGTGAATCCTTATTTAGAGTTGCTTTTCAAAAATGATTTAAGGATGTATAATTGGTAATTCATTCTTAGTTATTCTTAGTTATTTGAAGACTAAATTGTAATAATAAATTGTTATAATATTATGGGCTATGTGAATGATTCAGAGGTGGATACTAATATATGCATGGCTGCGAACCGTTGTGTAAAAATATGCAAATGTTGCAGCCACTGGGAGTTGTATTGAGATACCCAGTAGCGGCATCTCAGGTCCGGCCGCTTGCGCACACAGACGTATCATCAGTTGCACATTGGTTGCAGCATCGATGTTCTAAGCAACCCTGGGGTCGCTCAGAATGTCCGTTGGAAGTAAGCTGCCAGAGTCTTAACCATGGCATACGAATTTGCAGTTACTCGGAAAACCTTAGATTGAAATCTGGCACCACTAAGGACACTTTTGTATGTGCCTTTCTTTCTTGGGTATCAAAATCAATACCACAGCTGTTGTTGGTTATGGAGCGATAAAAGTACAAACATTTGTTTCTGCCATTGGGGTGGGCCTTGAGGTTGGAAAATTACATCTTTCCTGGGTATGTTTAATTTTTACTGTAGGTGTATCCCTATGGGCAGCATTTTCTCAGCTAGGAAAAGCTTTGTCTTCAGTGCATACATGAACAGGTCATGGTATGTGGAGCCATGGCTGGAAGAATGGGTTAGAGAAGGTTTGACCAGCAATTTACTCCTGCTCTTTATACATATTTTAGCATTGGAACTCTAGGAGGAGCATTTAGACAGGCGACAATCACCTTTAGCAAGCAATCATGGCTTAGCGTCCGGGTCTGAATCATGCCCACAGTTTGTTCTATTGGCACATTGTTTTTGTTTTCAAACTGAATTTCATGTTTTCATCTTTTTTACACCTCTTCTAGACTGAGAAGGTCTTGCATCATCATGTGAGGTAGAAGAAGATGCCTGACTGACAGCAGTAGCAGAACCACAACTCACAAATAAAGACCAAGGCCTGAGCCTTTCATTGCCACTGCGTATGGTGTACGGCATGCTGGCAATAATATGTTTTTCTGCAGGAACCTTTCTTTTTATCAGAGGTGATGTTTTTTCAGTAATGTAGAATATCGTTTTGATTTCATATGCCCTGACTTAAACCCTCTCTGCCCTTGAGCAATGGCTTTAGTAGATGACATCGAATGACTAGTATCATCATTACTTGTGGCAGAGCTCACAGCGCTGATATTATCAACATTGTGGCCCTTGAGCTACTGACCATTAGTGTTCTTATGAAACACAGCATCACGGCCTGAAGTTTTTTGAACACACAAGAATATTAGATTTTTTTTAGAATAAAACAACAAACTGCCCACCACCTGCAATGCATAGATATTAAGGTGGTGGCCCTTGACCTACTGACCTTTAGTGTTCTTAGTAAACAACACAGTACCACAGCCTGAAGTTTTATGAACACACAAAAATGTTTTGTTTGTTTGTTTATAGAACAACAAACAACTGCCCACCAACCGTGACACACTGCACAGATTTTAAGGTGATGGCTTTTTACCTACTGGCCATTAGTGTTCTTATTAAACAACACAACATCATGGCCTGAAGTTTTTTTAGCACATTTTTTTTATATATTTTTTACACATAGCTGCAAGTTGTTGCACTTATATAATTATAATGGTGGCACATACCATAAACGTTTTGTGGGCACCAGTGTGCTGCATTGCAGATAGCGACAAAAAAAACCACACCAGTGTGCAGTTGTTCACCAAGAGTTAATGCTGCTCAGTTAAGTTACTTACAGCACCAGTGTGACAACAAGTAGTACTAGTAGTAATATAGATGTTTCTGCTCTATACAAAAACAAAGCAATGTTTGGCTAACTGCCTACAGTACATCAAACTAACTTGGCCAGTATTACACTAAGGGACATGTGGGTGCCATTGCCCATCAAACAGAATGCCTGAAAGGGTCCACATTCCTCCTATAATCATCACCTCAGGCCGAATCTGCTCATCTCTAAAATAGAACAATAAGAACTCAGGAGATTTGCTGAAATTTTGCTACATTCAGTAAGCAAACTTCTGTATAAATGGTTTCCTGAATGATAAACCTGGTCCCACATCAAAGGAAAGGCACAGATCACACTGTATTACATATCAAAATATCCCTTTTTAAATGCTTTGCAAGGAAATGTAACATAATTTGTGCTTTCTTGTTCATTTTTAGATTATAATATATAAACAACCAAGATGAAACATTTCCCTAATGTATTTACAATGGTTCATGTTGTACTGTACATCTTTGTCTAAGTGGGAGAACCATCAATTGAGGTGGTAAGTACTGTACTTCATTAAGCTTCATTATAGTCCTTAGGATGCACATGAATCATTGACTAAGCAGGATAAAGTTTATTAAGTGCATGTATAGAAGCACAATGTTAAAATTATTTAGTTGTCCCATTGAAAGAGAAAAAGAAATAGGGAAAAATCTGCCAATAATAAATATGTATGTACACTTGATTTAATTTATCTGTACATTCAAAAGATTTGGAGTTTAAATTTAATCCAAATTCCTCAAGCTTCATACACACACACCAGCATGATATTGCATTGGCTAAGGGTGTCATTTTCGGCCGATGTTTTCAGTCTAGCAATGTGCATGCATCCCAGTGGTTACCACCAGGGGATGCAACAATTTTGGTTGCAGACAGAGACAATTTCAATGAGCTTTCCATTGTGGTAACGGGGTTGGCTAGCTAAATGCAGGTGTATCGCAGTTGCACTGGCACAGACAGCCATGTTCCGACAGACAATAGAGCAACTATAGGGCTGCTCTAATAACCAATGGTGCAACAGATATGCATCCAGTGATGCAACTTATTATGCAAAGTGGCAGATTTGAGTCACAGCAGATGGGCGTCTCTGTATGAATCTCATCGGCTGTGGCACTGCGCTGTGTAAGAAGGTGACGCAGTCATGGCTGCATTATCGTCCATCTCTGAATCAGGCCCCAAATGTGTAACATTGACACTGCAGTAAAATAAAAGGAAGGATTCTGTCACCACCAGAATCCATTCGTAGTTTAAATACCAATTATTTAATAATTTTTTCAGAGCATAAATATATTTTCTGCCAAATAATGAAAGCTTGTACAGTTGTACAGAACATTTTCTACTGTGTTAAGTATAGTGGAGCTAGGAAGTTTTTGAACCTTTTAGAAATATCTGAATTTCTATATGTTCTGATCTATCGCTTAAGGTGTGTATCCACTAGCAGACTGTTAAACGACTGCACGATTATGACATTGTAATCGTGCAGTCGTTTCACAGTCTGTGCTGTGCCTACACTGAACAATCAGTTGTTCAGTGTAGGCACCCTCCCTCATTCAGGCCTGGCGACAGGGGGGTACAACGGTACAACTGTGCCGGGCCCCAAGGTTCAGGGGGGCCCCGAGGTCCAGGGACACAAAATGGGACCTTACCACATAATAGTTATGTAGAAACTATCTGCCTGTCCAAATAGGCAAAAATAAAAAAAAATATTAAGCCGTCCAACACCCCCCCTTACCGCTGTCACTTGGTCCGGTCCGGCGGTCTTGTACTGGCCTGGGCTTATGACTGGTGTGTGATGCATGACGTGCAACATCATCACGCTGCTCCAGGCACCGGCTCTTCCCTGCTATCGTGGCCTGAGAAGAGCAACACTGTGACTGCAGTCCGCAGCCAGGGAGCACGAAGTAACTGGCTCCCACGTGTTCTGTCAGATACAGCACAGCAACTGCAGGCCTGCAGCACCACCACCTCTCCCACTGCAAACAAACTCCTTTGCAGTCCCATCCTGGAGCCAGAGTGAATATATACATATATATATATATATATATATATATATATATCAAAATGTGTTTAAATAGACCAAAACCTAGGTACAGATAAAAGTCAACGTTTCAAGGCTCTAAACACATTTTGATTGATTTTCATCAATGTGAGTGCCGCCTCCTTCTTTTCCACTCTGGTGTGATGCTGTCACTGCACCACCATCGGAGAAGTCTCTTGCTGTAATTAAATGTAGGAAGGCACCCCCCATTTCTCCCAGATCCAGAGTGCCAAATCTTCGTTGGACACTATATATATATATATATATACATATATACATACAGTACATACTATGTGTGTATGTATATATATATATATATATATATATATATATTAGGGGTGTGCACCGGCCACTTTTCGTGTTTTGTGTTTTGGTTTTGGATCTGGATCTTTCTTCGTGTTTTGGATCTGGATTGGTTTTGCCAAAACCACCCTTCCGTGTTTTGGATTCTGGGTTTTGTGTTTTGGATCTGTATTTTTTTTTTAAAAAGCATAAAAACAGCTAAAATCACAGAATTTGTTGGTTTCTCTGCTCCTATGCTATTATTAACCTCAATAACCTTAATTTCCACTCATTTCCAGTCTATTCTGAACACCTCACACCTCACAATAGTGTTTTCATGTCCAAAAGGTTGCACCGAGGTAGCTGGATGACTATGCTAAGCGACACGAGTGGGCGGCACAAACACGTGACCCATCTAGGAGTGACACTGCAGTGGCAGACAGGATGGCAGTTAGAAAAACTAGGCCCCAAACTGTACATAATGCAAAGAAAAAAAAGAAGTGCAAGATGGAATTGTCCTTGGGCCCTCCCACCCACCCTTATGTTGTATAAACAGGACATGCACACTTTAACAAATCAATCATTTCAGCGCCAGGGTCTGCCACACAACTGTGGCTGAAATGATTGGTTCGTTTGGGCCCCCACAAAACAAGCTGGCAATTAATGTGTCCCTGCACAAACTGGCTCTACGGAGGCAAGATGTCATCCTCATCCTCCTCATCCACCGATTCCTCACCCTCTTCAGTGTGTACATCCTCATCCTCACATAGTATTAACTCGTCCCCACTTGAATCCACCACCACAGGTCCCTCTGTACCTTCTGGAGGCTGGTCTCCCTGGAAGAGCTGATAATTCATTTTGATGAACATCATCTTCTCCACATTCTGTGGAAGCAACCTCCTACGCTTTTCGCTGACAAGGTTCCCGGCTGCACTAAACACTCTTTCGGAGTACACACTGGAGGGGGGGCAACTCAGGTAAAATAGAGCCAGCTTGTACAGGGGCCTCCAAATTGCCTCTTTTTCCTGCCAGTACAGGTATGGACTGTCTGACATGCCTACTTGGATGCTGTCACCGATGTAATCCTCCACCATTCTGTCAATGGTGACAGTATCATATGCAGTGACAGTAGACATGTCAGAAATTGTTGCCAGGTCCTTCAGTCTGGACCAGATGTCCAAACTTGGTCCTGCCTGCCCTGCATCACCGCCAGCGGGTTGCTTAGGATACCTAAGTTTTTTCCTGGCAGCCCCAGTTGCGGGAGAAAATGAAGAAGGAGCCGTTGACGTGTCACGTTCCGCTTCAGCTGACAGTGTGTTCACCAGCAGGTCTTTGCACCTCTGCAGGCTTGTGTCGGCCGGAAAGAGAGACACCACATAGGCTTTAAACCTAGGATCAAGCACGGTGGCCAAAATGTAGTGGTCTGATTTCAACAGATTGACCACCCTGGAATCCTGGCAAAGCGAATGAAGGGCTTCATCCACAAGTCCCACATGCCGAGCGGAATCGCTCCGTCTTAGCTCCTCCTTCACTTTCTCCAGCTGCTTCTGCAAAAGCCTGATGAGGGGAATGACCTGACTCAAGCTGGCTGTGTCTGAACTGACTTCACGTGTGGCAAGTTCGAAGGGCTGGAGAACCTTGCACAACACGGAAATCATTCTCCACTGCGCTTGAGTCAGGTGCATACCCCCTCCTTTGCCTATGTCATAGGTGGATGTATAGGCTTGTATGGCCTTTTGCTGCTCCTCCATCCTCTGAAGCATATAGAGGGTTGAGTTCCACCGCGTCACAACCTCTTGCTTCAGGTGATGGCGGGGCAGGTTCAAGAGTGTTTGCTGGCGCTCCAGTCTTCGGCACGCAGTCGCTGAATGGCGAAAGTGGCCAGAAATTTTTCGGGCCACCCAAAGCGTCTCCTGCACGCCCCTGTCGCTTTTCAGAAAATTCTGCACCACCAAGTTTATTGTGTGAGCAAAACATGGGACATGCTGGAATTTGCCCAGATGTAATGCCCGCACAATATTGGTGGCGTTGTCAGATATCACAAATCCCCAGGAGAGTCTAAGTGGGGTAAGCCACTGGGCGATGATTTCCCTCAGTTTCTCTAAGAGGTTGTCGGCGGTGTGCCTCTTACTGAAACCGGTGATACACAGCGTAGCCTGCCTTGTAACGAGCTGGCGTTTCTGAGATGCTGCTACTGGTGACGCTGCTGCTGTTGCTGCGTAAGGTGATACATCTACCCAGTGGGCTGTCACAGTCATATAGTCCTTAGTCTGCCCTGTTCCACTTGTCCACATGTCCGTGGTTAAGTGGACATTGTGTACAACGGCATTTTTCAGGACACTGAGGACACTTTTTCTGACGTTTCTGTACAGTCTCGGTATCGCCTGCCTAGTGAAGTGGAATCTAGACGGGATTTGGAACCGGGGACACACTACCTCCATCAATTGTCTAAATCCCACTGCACTAATGGCGGATACCGGACGCACGTCTAACACCAACATAGCAGTCAAGGCCTCAGTTATACGTTTTGCTTCAGGATGACTGCTGTCGTACTTCATCCTCCTCGCTAAGGACTGTTGGAGGGTCAATTGTTTAGTAAAAGTAGTGGTGTTCCTACTTCCTCTCTGGGATGATGAACGACTCCCAGCAGCAGCAACAGCAGCAGCGGCAGCAGTAGGCGTAGCAATGCAGGATCCTCCAGAGGAATCCCGGATAGGAGAGTCAGTCATGCCAGTGACATGGCCTGCAGGACTACTTCCGATCCTGACTAAGGAGGAAATTGACGAGGAGGGAGTTGACGGTGTGGTTTGCAGGCGCTTGGATACAACAGGACAACGGGATTTAGGTGTCCCTGGACTGCTTACGGTCTTAGCCAAAGTTTCTGAACTTGACAGTAACTTTTTATGAACGCGCTGCAGGTGCCGTATAAGGGAGGATGTTCCTAGGTGGTTGACGTCCCTACCCCTACTTATTTCACCTTTACATATGGTACATATGGCAAGACAGTTGTTGTCCGGATTTGGATAGAAATATTGCCAGACCAAAGAGGTGGAATGTTTGGTCTTCTGCCCAGGCATGACCGTGATGGGCTTTTTCATCCCACGGACAACAACTGTCTCCCCCGGAGCCTGATTTAAACAAACCACATCACCATCAGAATCCTCCTCGCCAACTTCCTCCTCAGCGCCAGCTACACCAGTATCCTCATCCTGTTGTACTTCAACAGTGACATCTTCAATTTGCATATCAGCAAGTGGACTGTGGGTGCTCCTTTCAGCACTTGCAGGGGGCGTGCAAATGGTGGAAAGAGCCACCTCTTCCCGTCCAGTGCTGGGAAGGTCAGGCATCGCAACCACCACCACACTTGGACTCTCCTTGGGGATTTGTGATATCTTCTTAGAAAGCACAGTTCTTCGCTGTGCTTTTGCCAGCTTAACTCTTTTGATTTTTTTAGTGGGAGGAGGGCTTCCATCGTCATGTGAAGCTGAACCACTAGTCATGAACATACTAGGGATCGACCTTAGCCGTTCCTTGCCACTCCGTGTCGTAAATGGCATATTGGCAAGTTTACGTTTCTCTTCAGCTGATTTAAATGTCTTTTTCAAGGTCATTTTCCTGAACTTTGCCATTTGGGATTGTATGTGCCCTCTACTATGACATTGGGCATCGGCCTTGGCAGACGACGTTGATGGCATGTTATCGTCTATGTCATGACTAGTGGCAGCAGCTTCAGCACTAGGAGGAAGTGGTTCTTGATCTTTCTCTATTTTATTTTTATCGGAGAAAGTTTGGTCCTCCATTTATGTTATATCGATTTGATATATACGTGCGGCTAAACACAGAAAATAATTTTTTTTTTGGTTTGGACTGGAGTGTACTTTGGGGGTTACAGCACCCTTTAACGGTCAAGCCAGCCGGCCCTTATGACACAGGCGCACTCTTGGCACTACTTTGTTGATGCATGTGCGGCTACTGCGCACACAATTCACAAACACAGAAAATAATTTTTTTTTTGGTTTGGACTGGAGTGTACTTTCGGGGGTTACAGCACCCTTTAACGGTCAAGCCAGCCGGCCCTTTACTTATGACACAGGCGCACGCTTGGCACTACTTTGTTGATGCACGTGCGGCTACTGCGCACACAATTCACAAACACAGAAAATAATTTTTTTTTTGGTTTGGACTGGAGTGTACTTTCGGGGGTTACAGCACCCTTAACGGTCAAGCCAGCTGGCCCTTTACTTATGACACAGGCGCACGCTTGGCACTACTTTGTTGATGCACGTGCGGCTACTGCGCACACAATTCACAAACACAGAAAATAATTTTTTTTTGGTTTGGACTGGAGTGTACTTTCGGGGGTTACAGCACCCTTAACGGTCAAGCCAGCCGGCCCTTTACTTATGACACAGGCGCACGCTTGGCACTACTTTGTTGATGCACGTGCGGCTACTGCGCACACAATTCACAAACACAGAAAATAATGTTTTTTTTGGTTTGGACTGGAGTGTACTTTCGGGGGTTACAGCACCCTTAACGGTCAAGCCAGCCGGCACTACTTTGTTGATGCACGTGCGGCTACTGCGCACACAATTCACAAACACAGAAAATAATTTTTTTTTTGGTTTGGACTGGAGTGTACTTTCGGGGGTTACAGCACCCTTAACGGTCAAGCCAGCCGGCCCTTTACTTATGACACAGGCGCACGCTTGGCACTACTTTGTTGATGCACGTGCGGCTACTGCGCACACAATTCACAAACACAGAAAATAATTTTTTTTTTGGTTTGGACTGGAGTGTACTTTCGGGGGTTACAGCACCCTTAACGGTCAAGCCAGCCGGCCCTTTACTTATGACACAGGCGCACGCTTGGCACTACTTTGTTGATGCACGTGCGGCTACTGCGCACACAATTCACAAACACAGAAAATAATTTTTTTTTTGGTTTGGACTGGAGTGTACTTTCGGGGGTTACAGCACCCTTAGCGGTCAAGCCAGCCGGCCCTTTACTTATGACACAGGCGCACGCTTGGCACTACTTTGTTGATGCACGTGCGGCTACTGCGCACACAATTCACAAACACAGAAAATAATTTTTTTTTTGGTTTGGACTGGAGTGTACTTTCGGGGGTTACAGCACCCTTAACGGTCAAGCCAGCCGGCCCTTTACTTATGACACAGGCGCACGCTTGGCACTACTTTGTTGATGCACGTGCGGCTACTGCGCACACAATTCACAAACACAGAAAATAATTTTTTTTTTGGTTTGGACTGGAGTGTACTTTCGGGGGTTACAGCACCCTTAACGGTCAAGCCAGCCGGCCCTTTACTTATGACACAGGCGCACGCTTGGCACTACTTTGTTGATGCACGTGCGGCTACTGCGCACACAATTCACAAACACAGAAAATAATTTTTTTTTTGGTTTGGACTGGAGTGTACTTTCGGGGGTTACAGCACCCTTAACGGTCAAGCCAGCCGGCCCTTTACTTATGACACAGGCGCACGCTTGGCACTACTTTGTTGATGCACGTGCGGCTACTGCGCACACAATTCACAAACACAGAAAATATTTTTTTTTTGGGTTTGGACTGGAGTGTTCTTTCGGGGGTTACAGCACCCTTAACGGTCAAGCCAGCCGGCCCTTTACTTATGACACAGGCGCACGCTTGGCACTACTTTGTTGATGCACGTGCGGCTACTGCGCACACAATTCACAAACACAGAAAATAATTTTTTTTTTGGTTTGGACTGGAGTGTACTTTCGGGGGTTACAGCACCCTTAACGGTCAAGCCAGCCGGCCCTTTACTTATGACACAGGCGCACGCTTGGCACTACTTTGTTGATGCACGTGCGGCTACTGCGCACACAATTCACAAACACAGAAAATAATTTTTTTTTTGGTTTGGACTGGAGTGTACTTTCGGGGGTTACAGCACCCTTAACGGTCAAGCCAGCCGGCCCTTTACTTATGATACAGGCGCACGCTTGGCACTACTTTGTTGATGCACGTGCGGCTACTGCGCACACAATTCACAAACACAGAAAATAATTTTTTTTTTGGTTTGGACTGGAGTGTACTTTCGGGGGTTACAGCACCCTTAACGGTCAAGCCAGCCGGCCCTTTACTTATGACACAGGCGCACGCTTGGCACTACTTTGTTGATGCACGTGCGGCTACTGCGCACACAATTCACAAACACAGAAAATAATTTTTTTTTTGGTTTGGACTGGAGTGTACTTTCGGGGGTTACAGCACCCTTAACGGTCAAGCCAGCCGGCCCTTTACTTATGACACAGGCGCACGCTTGGCACTACTTTGTTGATGCACGTGCGGCTACTGCGCACACAATTCACAAACACAGAAAATATATTATTTTTTTAGCACTTGGGGGGAGCACCCCTGATGGACAGAGCACCCCCTGGACAACACTGCAGCACTCCTTTAGGACTGGGACACTGCACAGGACTTTGTAGTGGACACAGCCCCTATGGAGAACTGACTGCACAACACAGTCCAGCCAGCCCCTATGGACTTTGAAGTAGTGGACACAGCCCCTATTAACAACAGCAGCACAGCACAACACAGCCAGCCCCTATGGACTTTGAAGTAGTGGACAACAGCAGCACTACACTACACTACACTACACAGCCCTAACTCCCACCCTCCCTCTTCACTGTCCACAGCCGAGTGAGAAAATGGCGCTGACGTGGGTACCTTATATAGGATCCAAAACCCGCGAGACTCGGAAGGCGGGATGATGACGTTTTGCCTCGATTTCAGATCCGAGTCAGGCGGGAAAAGTCGAGCCTGATTCGGATCGGACTCGGATCGGGGGGGCTCGGGGGGGTTCGGATTTCAGAAATCCGAACCCGCTCACCCCTAATATATATATATATATACACATACACATATATACAGTCAGGTCCATAAATATTGGGACATTGACAGAATTTTCAGATTTTGGCCTCTATTCACCACCACAATGGTTTTGAAATGAAACAAACAAGATGTGCTTTAACTGCAGACTTTCAGATTTAATTTAAGGGTAATTACATCCAAATCGGGTGAACGGTGTAGGAAATACAGCAGTTTCAATAAGTGCCTCCCACTTTTTAAGGGGCCAAAAGTAATGGGACTATCAACTCAAAAGCTATTTCATGGACAGGTGTGGGCTATTCCCTCGTTATTTCATTATCAATTAAGCAGGTAAAGGGTCTGGAGTTGATTCTAGGTGTGACATTTGCATTTGGAATCAGTTGCTGTCAACTCTCAATATGAGATCCAAAGAGCTGTCACTATCAGTGAAGCAAGACATCATTAGGCTGAAAAATCAAAACAAACCCATCAGAGAGATAGAAAAACATTAGGTGTGGCCAAATCAACTGTTTGGAACATTCTTAAAAAGAAAGAACGCACCGGAGAGCTCAGCAACACCAAAAGACCCGGGAGACCACGGAAAACAACTGTGGTGGATGACAGAAGAATTATTTCCCTGGTGAAGGAAAACCCCTTCACAACAGTTGGCCAAATCAAGAACACTCTCCAGGAGGTAGGTGTATATGTATCAAAGTCAACAATCAAGAGAAGACTTCACAAGGGTGAATATAGAGGGTTCACCACAAGATGCAAACCATTGGTGAGCCACAAAAACAGGAAAACCAGATTAGAGTTTGCCAAACAACATCTAAAAAAGCCATTGATCTAATAAACTTCTAGAGGTCTGTGTTTGAAGATGAATGAACCTGTTTTCATTGCAGAAATGAATGTTAGTATAAAGGATAACCGGTAAACATGCAATAGTCTGTGGTTGTAGATTAGAGTAACTGTTTTCACTTACAGAGATGAATGGTATATAACAGGAGGTCAGGTAAACATGTAATGGTCTTTGAATTACTGAGGTCAATTTAATCCAAATGATAGACTAGGTACAAGAGCAGACTGAAGACTAGGATACAGCAAAAGTCCTGGAACTGCAGACATATGACAAACAAGGTCAGACTATCACCAGCACTAAGAAGACATAGAGACCAGGCAATAAAGGGGCTTGATTAACTCACCTGGATCACTCCCATGACTCACACAATCAGCTGCACAAAATTACATGCAATGTACAGAGGTCTGCACAGCATGTAAACATGAAAACTATATCTGGGCTGTACTGTCTTGAATAATGCTGCCCCTCGCATAGAATGCATGTATGTGTATATGTCTATGACTATGTGTATGACTGTATGTCTGTGTATATGGGGCCTATTCATCAACACTAAAATAAAGTTTTTAAGGACATTTTCCTTAATTAACGTTATTTTAGTATTCATGAAGAGACTTAACACAGGAGATATTACTGATATCTACTGGTTAAGTCCGCCTGGGTTAATTTCCACACTCCCTATACATTAGTATGGGGATATGGAAATTATGGTATTCATCAAAATAATGTTTTTTTTTCAAAACTGTACAGTGTGCTGCTGGGAGACCACGTGACAGCACAGCCATCAGAGCCGGAGGCGCTGCAGCAGGCAGGTAAATGCGGGGACAGGGGGAGGTGAGCGTAGGGGGGAGGAGGGGTGAGGGGGACACAAAATTACCGCATCTGTAGGCAGTGCTGCGCATGCGCTGGTTTTACAGATGTAACAGCGCATGCGCAGCACGGATTCCAGCTGTGGTAAGTTAGTTTAGAGGGGGAAAACTATCTATCTCCTGAAAAGCTGTCATTGCAAAAATGAAGGTTTTTCTAAATAGATAGTTATGGAGAAGAGGAATGATGAATTCCTCCGGTAATTAGGTAGAACTCCATGCAAGTTCTAAACCTAATTACCTCCATCAAATTTTTAGGTATGATGAATAGGCCCTTTTGTCTGTGACTGTATGTGTGTGACTATATGTACAATATGTATGTGTACAGTATGTGACTGCAGCGGCGGATTCAGGGGGGGCACCCAGGTTCGTGCCCCCCCTGTTTACAAGTTTTAAATTTTTACTCTTATTGTGGCTGCACGGCCGCCACCAGAATGAGGCTGCTGCTGTCAGCCCTCCTCGTGCCATGCAGCTACTATGATTGATTCCAATGCCACAGCCAATAAAGTTTTTTTTTGATTTAAGACCCGGCGCGCTTGACGTCATGACGTCACACGCACCGCTGAAAGAGAGGAGCACTGGAGCCACTTTGCGGGAGCCAGGAGCAGCAATGCAAGCATGTGAAGGTAAGTGTGGGGGTGGCTGGGGACATGGAAGAGTGCTGCTGAGCATGTGTAAGGGTAAGGGGGCAGCGAAGGACAGATTATCTGTCCTCCGCTGCCCCCTTACGCATGCTCAGCAGCACTCTCTCACAGATACATGAAAGGAGGGCTGCAGGGGACACAAAGGGGCAGCTGAGGACAGACACAGAAGGAGGGCTATAGGGGACACAAGGGGGCCAGTTGAGGACTGAGACACAGAAGGAGGGCTGCAGGGTATGCAAGGGGGGCTACTGAGGATGGAGACACAGAAGGAGGGCTGCAGTGGATGCAAGGGTAGCTGCTGAGGATGGAGACACAGAAGGAGGGCTGCAGTGGATGCAAGGGGAGCTGCTGGGGATGGAGGCACAGAAGGAGGTTGCAAGGGGACACCAGGGGGGAAGCTGAGGATGGAGACACAAAAGTAGGGTTGCGGGGGACACAAGGGGGGCAGCTGAGGATTGAGACACAAGGATGGTTGCTGGGGACACAAGGGGGCAGCTGAGGACTGAGACAGAAGGAGGGTTGCGGGGAACACAAAGGGGACAGCTGAGGATGGAGACACAAAAGGAGGGTTGCGGGGGACACAAGGGGGGCAGCTGAGGACTGAGACACAGAAGGAGGGTTGCGGGGGACACAAGGGGGGCAGCTGAGGACTGAGACACAAAAGGAGGGTTGCAGGGGACACAAAGTGGACAGCTGAGGACTGAGACACAAAAGGAGGGTTGTGGGGGACACAAGGGGCCAGCTGACATTGAGACACAAAAGGAGGGTTGCGGGGGACACAAGGGGGGCAGCTGAGGACTGAGACACAGAAGGAGGGTTGCGAGGGACACAAAGGGGACAGCTGAGGATGGAGACACAGAAGGAGGGCTGCAGGGGATGCAAAGGGGGCTGCTGAGGATGGAGACACAGAAGGAGGGTTATGGGGACACAAGGAGGGCTGCTATGGATGGAGACAGAAGGAGGGTTGCGGGGACACCAGGGGGGCAGCTGAGGATGGAGACACAAAAGGAGAGCTGCAGGGAATGCAATGGGGACTCCTGAGGATGGAGACACAGAAGGAGGGCTATGTGGGACACAAGGGGGGCTGCTGAGGATGAAGACACAGAAAAGGGGGCTGCTGGGTACAAAAGAGGGTCTGCGGGGGTCAGACACAGAAGGGGGTCTGTTGGGGACAGATGTCCAGAAGGGGGTCAGCTGGGTACAGAGACACAGAAGGGGGGACTGTTGGAAACAGAGAGACATGAGGGGGGGCTGCTGGGTATAAAGACACAGAAAGGGGCTGCTGAGGATGGAGACACAGAAGGGAGCTGCGGAGGACACGAGGAAGGCTGCTGGGGTTGGAGACACAGAACTAGGGGGCTGTTGTGGATGAAGACACAGAAGGAGGGCTGCCTACAGACTCTCTTGCCCTGTCACCCACAATATCTGCCCCACATACTCACCCTGTCACATACCAGACCGGTCTCTGCACACCCACCCTGTCACCTACCAAACCTGTCTCTGTACACTCCCCCTGTCACCTACTAGAGCTTTGCCCACACACTCACCCTGTCACCTACCATACCTGTTCCTGCATACACCAGTGATCGCAAAATATGCGCTATAGCAAACTAGGGACCCAGTTTTATAAACAGATTGGGCCCTGTACGACCCACTGGCACTGTTTGTGCTGCATTAGGAGTGACGAAATGGGGATGCGTCATAAAGACATGCACCCTTTTCTTTGGTCATGACCCCTTTTTGGGCGCACACGCACCAAAGGCGTGCACAGAAGTGCCCTATCTCTAGGTCCGGCGCCCTGCCTGCTGCCGGACCTAGAGTGAACACTACACATTTGTTTTATTTCTTTCCTGTGAGGGTCAATGTGTGTGTTTTTCAATATTAAATATATTAAAGCTTTAATTCTGGATATACAGTAGTTGGAAGGGGGCGCTCAAAAATGTCTCGCACAGGGTGCTAGTGAGTTGGGAGTGATGTGAGATGGATATTGGATGGGACGAGGGGATATTTTGAGGTAGTTGTTAAAGGGGCTGGAGAGGCGCTGTGTGGTGGGTGGGAGAATGCTGTGAGGTGGACAAAAAAGGTACAATGAGTGCTGTGAGATGGGCAGTGGATGCTGTTAGGGGGGCAGTGAGTGACTCAATGAGTGAGCTGTTAGGGGGTCAGTGTGTGCTGTGAGGGGTTCATTATTATATGGAAGGAACTGGCAGTAAGAGAGCTTTGGAGCGGGTAGTGAGAGCCAGCTATGGAGGAGGCAATCAGGGATATATGCAGGAAGGACTAGATGAGACGGCTATAGTGGGGGCAATCAAGGATATATGCAGTGGCAATGAGACAGCTATGGAGGGGGTAGTAATATAGATATGGGCAGGGAGAGGGCAATGAGAGAGATCTATGCATTCTAATGCTTTATGTTGGCTGGCCGTTGCAGATTCAGGGGGAGGGATCTAACTTATTTGACACTTCTAAATGTAGGTATTTATTACCTCTCTCTTTTACAGACAGGTCTGAAACTTTCCAAGATTTAGACAACTATCAACAGAGCTTAGAACACCAGCTGGCAGGTAAGACATAAATTGTCTTGGCCTTGGTAATTAATTGTATTTACTCCATGCCGCAGCATTAAGAAAACTAAAACGTGGCTCGAGAGTATGGCATTCCCTGAGACCATGCCCCTTTCTATGAGGTCACACCCCTTGTTATGTGGTCACACCCACTTTCCCAGAAAATCGTGCACCTACGGCACGCACAAAATACCCCCTCCCACACCTTCCCCTATCATGGTGCCCCCCCTGTCATTTTGTTCTGGATCTGCCCCTGCATGACTGTATGTATGTATACTGTACATGCTGCAACAAACATCCCTATTTTGAAAGGACACAGTTTTCTGAAGGGGAAAGGTATTGAGTTAGGGATATAACTAGTTACTTGAAGGCCCCATAGCAAAGGTTTGTAAGGGCCCCTATGTACCACCCAATGGTGAAAAATGTATATAACACATGTAACTTTGAAAAGAAAGATGGTCCTCCCTAAGCTCTGGGCCCCATAGCAGTTGCACCTATGGTAGTTACGCCCATGTATGAAGGGAACTCTCTTACCTACTACACACAAAGGATTGGGGGCAACTGGGTAAGAGCTGATCCCCCAATATTTGTGTCCCAATGTTGCTCTTTAGGACTCCCCCCAACTTAAGTTTGCATATCTCGAGAGCACAAATACTGTATTATACCTTTCTGGGATAATAGTTCATGCGTAGAAGTAATGTAACACACTTATGCCCGTATTCAATTTGAGGTGAAATGTCAGAATGACGTAATTTTCCCCATATTCAATTACATTGACTTTTGCCGGCGTGAAAAGTCAATTGAAAAAAACGGAGATTAATTTTCACTTCCCTTTACCAGGTGAAAAAAAGTGCCGAATTGGGGTTTAGGGGTGCAGGCTTAAAAAATAGCCTGCACCCCTGGGAATGTCATTTAAAAATAAACTGTATAAAAAAAATAAAAAATCTGGACCCCCCAAAAAATTAACTTTTTTTGGGGGTGAAAAAAAAATGAAAAAACACTTCTAAAATTAAATTAAGACAAATTAAATCCACAGGGGTTCCCTTGTATGCGGCAGGAGTTTTCTTCATTGCGCAGAGTAGTGGCAGGTGCATTTTTGCTGAATTTTTAAAAGTAACTTTAGGGATTTAAAAATATGCTTACCCCCATTTTCATGTACCCCAAACTTGATAGTTTTTTTTTTTTAAAATAAATATTCTTAAGTGCTATTCTTTACCCCTTTTTCATAGCCGCAATTATGCACCTGCTGCGGCTATTACAAACCCCGACTTCCATCAGCAGGCAAATATTGGGGTACCCATAGTGATCCCCCATGTCTGGACAAATGTGTCCCAGGCACATTTCCCATAAATGGCCGTTTTTTTTCGTAGATGGTGCAATAAGTCAATTGAAAAAAACGGAGATAAATTTTCACTTCCCTTTACCAGGTGAAGAAAAGAGCAGAATTGTGGTTTAGGGGTGCAGGCTTTTAAAAAATAGCCTGCATCCTTGGGAATGGCCCCTTAAAACGAAATGTGCAAAAAAAAGTAAAATAAAAAAATCGGGACACCCCAAATAAATAATTTAAAAATTTGGGTTGAAAAAAAAAAAGTGGAACAATGTTTAAAAAAAGCAAAATAGGTTCAGGGATATTTTGTAAGTATGAGGCAGGTGGCAGGTGTTTTGTAGAATAGGTTATCAGCGACAGGTGCTTTTATGCAGAATTTAAAAAAATATCGTTTAGAGACTTAAAAATATGCTAGTATTCATTTTCAGGTACCCCAAATTTGATGGGACTACTTTTAAAAGCGAAAAAAAAAAGCTAAATGTTCTTCTGCATTACTTCTTCAAAGTCGGGAAAAAAATACCTGCAGCGGCTAATTAAAAACCTGACTTTCTTTTGCAGACAAAAACGGGGGTACCTACAGTGATCCCCCAGATCTGGACATCTTTAAGGGGGTCCTACAATTATTTCCAGAAAATTCCCGTATTTTTTAGCCGATCAAAGTTTCGCCTGTTCCCGATTTCGCCTACTTTGGAATTGAATACGGGGAATAGCGGGCACGCGCGCGATACTTTTCCGCCTGGAAAACAGGTGAAGGAGGCGAAAAGCCCAGTAGGCGAAAAGTTTGGACTTTTCACCTCAAATTGAATACGGGCCCTAATGAGAGAATGTAGTTTTGTCGAATGTGGGCATGAATCTTGGTACACAAATACCATTCCCTAGTGGAATAAAAGAACATATGCACAAATAACATATAACTAGCAATGTATAATAAAATAATAACTTAGACAGTAAGGTTTGCAATTACACGCAGTAACAAATCAATAGATGCATAAATGCTTAACATAACAATGTACAGTAGGATCTAACCCACTATGCAACATATGGTTGAACTACAGTAACTGTCTATAAATAACAAAGGATTGAAAGATGACTAGGAACAAATGATTCCTTTTGTAGGATCATTGGCACCTATGTTATAGCAAAAAAAATTAAAAAATGATTTTACCCAATACAGCAAAGTTAAGTAAATAAGTCCAATTGACCTAAAACGGTTTATACAGTATATTCATGTATATGGGGTAGACATTATATACTGGGTAGACTAACTAAGAGGCTATCCTTTTATAATCATCACAGTTCTTTAAAGTGAAATCTATTCTGGTCACATGAAGTGAAAAAAAAAAGAAAATCGGCATAGGCCTCTAAGCAGTGAAAACCTGAATCCCTCCTCCGCCTTAATTTTAAATATATTATTTTGTATTGCAAAAAAACCAGACAAAATCACCCTGTTCTTTATAACAAGATCAAAAATTTACATGTGGTTAAGCAGCTAGAACATGGATTGTGCTGTTGTTAATGGTATTGCTATTTTATTTAGTGCTATTTTAATCATGTTATGTCTGAAAACATATTTTCAATTATTAAACTAAAATGCATACTTTGCAATATGAATCAAAAGGTACAGCATGTAAATCTATTACATTGTGTAATAAATAACTGACAAGCTGGAAGCTGGAGTATTTTGGCTACTGTGCATGAAAAAGTCGAGATGTTCCTGGCCTGTATTCTAATGGCCTTATGTTAATCTGTCAGCACTACTGTACATTGGTTCATGTGTATACTGATTAAAGAGTCTGTTCTCTCATACCAGTACTACTAAGTGATGTACTTTACATCATGTCATGCTCAAATATATTCTAAGTAAATCCTTGCAAACAGCACAACAATGTTTTAAGAATTTATAACATTTTGTCATGATAATTCATCCCTGAAAAACATATTTCTTTATTTTATACCCCACCCAAAATGTAAAATTTAGTTTTTGAATGGAGTTTACTATGTAAAGCTAAAGATGGCCATACACGCTACAATTATTGGGGCGATCCGCCCGATAACCGCGGATCGCCCCGATAATTGTAGCGTGTGTGCGGGCGACCGAGGGTTAAATATCGCTCAGTCGGTCATGCCGGATTGTCCAGCATGCCTGTCCGATGCGATGTTTATGGGGTTAACTGTCGGCCGCATCGGGCAGTGTATGCCCAGCCGCGGGCGACAGACAGATATTTCCTGTGTTCCTTCCCGTAGAAGGAACAGGGAAATGTCTCCTCCCCCGGGGCGGAGCGCAGATGTCGGAGCTGATACACTGAATGATTTCACAGTGTATGCCGCAGACATCTGTGGCTGGCAGGCTGGCAGATAAAATGTCTGTCGGTCTGACAGGCATTTTATCTGGACATGTATGCCCAGCTTAAGATAGAGAATTTTACATACCTGGAATTATATTCCCCAAGTAACTGTTCTATTTCAATTTCAGTTAAAATTAAGACTTTATATGACTGTTGATTTCATTTAAATTAAATGTCAATCTATTACATTATTTATGCAGTGCTCCAGAAGATGTAAACAGATCACTGTTTGATAAAGTGTATTTGAACTTAGATGTATGTCTGTTTGTGAGGCCTAAAGATCTGCATATATTCTACTTGTGGCCCTTTACTCCAACAGAGACAGAACAGGGACATATAGTATACAGTAAGAATAAGATACTGTAAGTATGGTTAAAGCTGCATCTCCAAATATCTTTTTTAGTAGGGATATTTCTTGTGAGTAATAGAAACAGGTTGTAAAGATACAGGCTGATGATGTTGACAATAGATATGATCTATATTCACTACTGCTGCTGATAAACCCTCTTCATTCACATTGTGGCGATATTAGATTAACTTTGATCAATCTATTTAGATTTTTAATGTGTTATTTTAATTTGGACTTCTTTAGGAAAGATGATTCCCTATGTATTTGTATTGCAGTGGGGCTCTCTGCTGGTGAGGATTATTGCTCCACATTTGGCACTGACAGGATATTGGTCTTCTTCTCCAGCTGGTGTTGTGTGGGTCTACTCAATAGCAGCTGGGGACATCACCACATCATTTTTCTCAATGACAGGCTTAAGTCTGGTATGTCATTCTGTGAAAATGTAAATGTTCTGTATTATAATATATCTTGTATGTGAGTCAAGTTTGCAGAACCACTATTTAGCCAGTAAAAAGCACACTTTAGACAATTTGATTGGCCATCTACAGCATCAATGTATGATCAGATAAGTACCTACAGTAAACTTACATCCACGTTGATAAATATATATACACTGTATCAAAATGTGTCAGTAAAGAGCGAGGAAAGACTCATAGACAGCCGCTGGATTTTATTGAACCATCTTAGAGGAAGGACTTATAGTTCCTACAGAAACCCAGGACATAAATGGTACTGTTATACTGTATGTCATCTTACAGATCCTGATACACTGTTGCTTTTTACTGATTCTGCAATGCGCATGATATGCAAAATGTAAAGAAAAATAGGGTATGCTACTCAGAGCATCTCAGTCTCACAGGGCACCTCGTGCCATTTGGCGTATGGATACTAGGTGTATGAGGACACATCTGTACATTCTCCATTCCAGTATGAAGTTAGGCATGAGTGTCTATTTGCAGTAATCCACTGTGGAAATTAATTTTTATTTATATGTTGCTTATTATTTTATATTGTATAAGTTTGCTTTTTTGCATTGTTCATCATACATCCAAGGGTATTTTGCAAGATATCTTCTATTGTTTTCTCTATGTGAAGAAATGGTATGAATATCTTTGAATATATGAGTAATCCTTAAGTACAGGGGTAGATTGGGCGTTACTTTCTGTGGGAAAAATCCTGGTGGGCCAATTGGTTTTGGGAACGCTTTTCATTCGTGGCCCCGCCCCCCAATTCGCATCACCCGGCTCTTGTATGGGCTGTCTGTATTTGTTTTACACAGGCAGCCCGGCTGCCTGTCAGTGCCTGGCCGCGGCTGAACCTCTCTCGCGAGAAGAGAGGTCAGCCTATTAAAGCCCCACCCAGCCTGCCATCTGCATTACATTGAGGGTTGAGGAAGTGGCGCAAGTCTGCGGGTGACTGATGTCAGTGTTTGGTGTGGCCACGGGGGGGGAATAAGTTGTGGGGCCGGGGGGGGCCACTCATGGCAGTCTGTTAGTCCAATTGTCTCCTGTCCACTCTAGCCTTCCCAGGCTGTGAAGTGTCAAGTTTAAGTTTAATTTCACAGCCTGGAAGGTTCTGAGTCTGAAGTTAACATCACAGCCTGAGGAGGGGGCATACTGGAGAGGAGACAATATGGGCTGGCTGTCTGGGAAACTACAGCAGACCTGGGTTTAGTTAAAAATCAACCCGGGGAAGCCACAGTGCAGTGGAGAAAAACAGGGCTGGGCTGGCAGGCTGCCTGGGAGACTTTTATCGGCACCTGCAGCATGCAGAAGTCAGGTAACAGGTCTTTTTTTTTATAAAGCGGCTGATAGGGAGATGGGATCATGAAAACATCTGTCTCAGGGGGAATGTCTGGGGGGTGGAAATAATGATGGTCTGAGAGTGGGGGGGTTATTCTGTAATAAGGGGAGATGATCTGTCTGTGGGTGAGGGAGCTATTTTTTGCTAAGGAGAAATGATGATCTGGGGTGGGGGGGATCTGCTGTACCAGGGTTATGATGATCTGTCTGTGGTGAGGGATAATACTGTGCTAAGGGGAGATAATGAACTGTCTGGGGAGGTTATACTATGCTAAGGGGAGATGGTCTATCTGAGAGGGATTACTTTGTGCTAGGGGGAGATGATGATCTGTCTGATGGGGATCTGCTGTGCTAGGGGGAGATGATGATCTGTCTGTTTGGAGGGAGGCTATTCTGTGCTAAGGGAATATGATCTGTGTATGGGGGAGTGGGGCTATTATGTGCTAGGACAGGAGGATGGCGCTTGGAAGAAACAGGATGATGGTGCTGGGGACACCCAAGGCGATGGTGCTGGAGACACACATAGAGGATGGTAGGACCACTGGTACTTTTAGAAGATAAGACTGGGGTACAGTAATTTTCAGTAAGACAGCAATTCTAATGAAGCCATAATGCTGATGCTAATGGAACCAGATGAGCAAATATATCTTATTAATATAAAATTGTTTGATATGGAAAACTCACATTTTGTCCTGCCCCAATACTTCTGTTACTATCTGGTTGAACCTATATTCCATGATGATGACATTGGCTTTATTACAACACAAATAGGCAGCTTCCAGACCATGTGATATTCTGCATGAATAGTGAATACTGACTGAAGACACTGCCTATCTTGGGAGGATCAATTTCTTCAGAGGTTCCCACATTGCAGAGAAATCATATATGTAAGAAAATACTCATTCACATGCGTGCTGTGCTTATTCACTAGAAAGAGGGACTGGGGGCATGGCAATCAGCTCCTAGAGTGGTGAGCATGCCCCCAGCATGACCAAAATGGGGGAAGTGGCTTGCAAGCATGGCATTTCACATTAGACCACACCTCCTTCCAGAAGGCCACACCCACTTTTTTCCAGGGCCACTTTAATTCCCATTCTGCCCCTGCTTAAGCATATTGCATTTACAATAATAAGATGTAAATAGAGCCTTTAACTAAAATCTCTCCATCATCTCTACAAAGATGATGATGGAGGGATTTTTGCAAAAGGCTCCGTTTAAATCTTAATCTAGTAAGTGCAATATACTTAAGGGTTTCTCAGTTTCTCATATATTGATAAATTCTATAGTCTGGAGTAGTAACAATATAATTTATATATATATCCATATTTATAACCTCTTATAGCACATTGGTGTGATTTGGACATAACACTCTGTATTTTTGTTTTGTCTGTACATACTGTATGAGGCTTCATTCTAACAAAAGACAGCAGAAACAGTTTTGAGAAGTGGATAGAGCATCAACACCTGGGCCCATGTACTGTAGGTTGCATGCCAGATGTACCTATAGATCTCGAATGGCTCTGCTCTCCCACTCAGATCATGAGGTGGTCCAGATGTGAGGGCTACTTTGCAAAAACATCCTGAACCCCTATGATTCCCTATGAGCAGGTGAGAGGTTATTTAGAACCTTTGTCTGGCAGTCACTATGCTGGGCTGCATAAATTATTGTGTTCCCTGCACTTTATGGTCACAAGCTCCTTCTAGTCTTTGAGCTTTAGGGCTCTTTTCATTATGTTAATTACCACGGTCTGAATGAACCCCGATAATTAACATACTAACTCGACATGAGCACTGGAGCAATTCATTATTGCTCTGGTATGCACACAGCTGATCAGAAAATCAGCTGTCTCCCCAAAGCGCTTCAAAGCTCCTTTTGGAGCAGTGAATCTTTTACTGCTCCTTTCGGAGCAGTGATACTAGTGCACCTGCGTGACACACAAGCCCCAGTGGAAAGAGTGGGACAGGGGTGGAAGGGATCGAAAAGGATCAAACTTCACAACCTGGGACTCCTTCCCATAGGTAACAATATAGTATTTTCAGAGCTTGTTGAATTCTGTCCCCATACTAGTGTATGGTGACATTAGGCCATTCTCAGAGAGAAAGGTAAGCAAGAGATATCTGTGATACTAGTGTATGGCGACAATGGGCTAATCTGGGAGAGAAAGGTAAGCAGGAGATATCTGTGATACTAGTGTATGGGGACAGCGGGCCATTCCAGGAGAGAAAGGTAAGCAGGAGATATCTGTGATACTAGTGTATGGGGACAATGGGCTATTCTGGGAGAGAAAGGTAAGCTGGAGATGTCTGTGATACTAGTGTATGGGGACAGCGGGCCATTCTGGGAAAGAAAGGTAAGCAGGAGATATCTGTGATACTTGTGTATGGGGACAATGGGCCATTCTGGGAGAGAAAGGTAAGCAGGAGATATCTGTGATACTAGTGTATGGGGACAGCGGGCCATTCTGGGAGAGAAAGGTAAGCTGGAGATATCTGTGATATCTCCTGCATTACCTTTTTATGAATGGCTCAAAAATGTAATTTCTACAAAAGCAGGTGAAAATGTTAATTTTCACCTGCTTTTCTAGTAATTAAGTGATGATGAATTGACCCTTTAGAGTGTTAGGGATTACATAGGCAACTTGTTCAAAGTACAGATAAAGAAATTAAATCTCAGGCACTGATTTAGAAACACTTATTTAAATTGCTCTGCAAGTTATGAAAATAAAAAGGAATCATATTAAAGTTCAAAATACCACAACACCATCAGGACATTATTCATTATCAGTGGGCTGTGCACATAAAAAGAATAAGATATTTTATAAAAAAAACAAGTTCCTTTTATTATATTAGAAGACAATTGTTGCCCCGGAATAAAATATCCTGTTACAGGCAATACCAAATGTTGACAAAATGAGTTGTTTTATAGTTCTCAAATGCTAACTAATAAAAATAAACTGCTACATAGTTTCAGAAATACAGCGCATTAGACTGTGGCATTGGCAGAAAAAATGACAGGCCTTATAAATAAGAAACACCAGGTGTAATGGAAAAGATGTAAAAAAAAAAAAAAGAGAAAAATAAAACATAAAATAAAAGATAAAATATGAAATAGGTACAAAATGCTCTCGCTTTGAGGTTCTGCTATGCATTTCATGGTACACACGCTTCCTCAGGCAGTGACTGCCTCAGGAATTGGGTGTACCATAAAAACATAGCAAAACTTTAGCGTGAGAGCCTTTTGTACTTAAATGGGATTTTATTGTTTATTTTATTTATATTTTTGTATCTTTCCAGTTTTGCTGAGGCTGCATATTTACACTACCTGTAACTTTTTTCTCCCAATGCCACAATTAAATGCACCGTTTTTCTGAAACTATGACGCAATTGATTTTTGTTTTTAGTTAACATTTGAGAACTATGAAACAACTCAATTTGTGACAAACCACATTTGGTATTGCCTGTAATAGGAAATGTAACTCCAGGGCAACAATTGTCTTCTAATGAAAGGAACTTGTTTTTTTTACACAAAATATCTTTTTGGACTATTCTTTTTATATGCACAGCTTTAATTTAGTTATCTATATTATTTTGATATGTATAACCTCTAAGAAAGGTTTAAGGTATACTAATGGAAAGATGGTGGAACTAATGCTAACCTTTTTTCTTCTTTAATTTCAGGTAACTCAGAATATGGGTGTCAAACTTGGTTTATGACACGACTGTTGAACCTACAGCTCAGCATAATTACAATGAGACACAAATGTTCCCTAGGAATGTGATAGAACACACATTTAGATATTGAAAAGCAGGTTCGGGTGCCTTGATAAATCCGGCAGTGCTCTCTTTTATGCTTCTGATAAGATTATGAAATTGTAAGGGGTATATTTACTAAAGTGAGAGTTTTTAGAAGTGGCGATGCTGCCCATCGCAACCAATCAGATTCTATGTAACATTTAACTAGCACCTTCTAGAACAATGATTCTCAAATTCGGTCTTCAGGACCCCATACAGTTCACATTTTACAGGTCACCCAGCAGGTGCACAGGTGTGTTCATTACTAACTGACACATTTTAAAAGATCCACAGGTGGTGCTAATTATTTCCCTTGTGATTCTGTGAGGAGACCTGGAAAACATGCACTGTGTGGTGTCCTGAGGACCGAGTTTGAGAACCTGTGTTCTAGAAGATAATAGATAGAATCTGACTGGTTGCTATGGACAACATCTCCACTTCTAAAAACTGTCACTTTAGTAAATATACCCCTAAATGTATGGTTCACTCAATTTTTCCCTACAGCAAGATAGGGCTGATCTGAGAAATATTGAGGCATGAAGGGATGAGCCCCTTTTGCATATGAACATGTGGTGAAAGAGAGAGGGTAAGGGAGGTTAGAGACAGGCTCATCCAGCACTTTTTAACATGTAAGTCCATTCATAATCACAACACTCCTATTGTTTTGGAGCAAGTCTAAAGCTGGGTACACGTAAAGATTTTCTGTCCAACCATCCAACTAGTTGATTGGTTGTAATGAAAATCTGGTAAGGTATGAAAGCAAATGACAATCAGCAATTTGCTCCCAAATGCCGAAAAATGGACAAAAACTGTTGTTTGAACAAATTGTTTAGATCTAACATTTAACAAACTTGTCTGAACGACCATTTTCATCTGTTTTCTGGCATTTAGGAGCAAACTGCTGATCATCATTTACTCCCATTCCTTACCAGATTTTCATTCCAACCAATCAACTAGTTGGATGGTTGGACAGAAAATCTTTATGTGTGTACCCAGCTTAAGGCGGCCCATACACGGTAAGATTTTTTAGACGATGTGCACGATTTCGATCTATCGCAATGATCAGTCGTGCACATCGTGTGTGGTTTGGCATGCTGTACGACAGCGATGCGCGTCCCTGCCATCGTACATCGGCATTGTAGATCTTATGGAAAAACCAGAAGATCTGCGATCCGTCATGCTGTTAAATAGGTAACCGAAGCTTCTTGTAAGATGCATCATTTACCATTCACAGCAGCATGCGATGCATCGGGCTGAATTTGAAATCGTACCGAGGTGATGTACGTTTTCAAATCGCCCCGTGTATGGCCCGCATAATATAATGTATAGCATAGGCAAACCCCCCTCCCAGCCCACACCATGACCACAATAGAAATAGTAATATAGTAGAATATTACTAATGCTGCATGATCTTCTAAGTATCACAAATTAAATAATTAACACAATCTGTGGATCTTTTAACATGTGATAGCCAGTAATAAATACACCTGTGCATCAACTAGGAGATCTAGAAAACATGTACTGTTAGGGGTGCACTGCTATAGACCATCAATAGGCTTAATTATTAATACCATATAATAATACACTATCCAGTGCATAACGAGACCAATATGTACATACAGTATATGTCCAGGGCAGTGCTAGGTTCTTCTGCTGCTTCTCCCCCAGACTCCAGGATTTGCTCCCATACTCTGGAATGGAGCCTACATCTGAATCAAAAACATTCAGCTCAGGCAGGATGGTCCTACTGCTGCATTTATTGGCTTAGTGTGATCACTGATCCTGTATATGCTGGAGTTATGACACTCAAAAGTTCAAAACACTTTGTATGATGCATATTAAAGCTGGATAAGTGCTAATTATACCCTCTTCATGGACTGGCCACACTCGTAAAATTAAGCATTTGGAAACCCCCCTTTAGAAATCCTGCGTTTGCCACTGTATAGAGGTTCTACCATTCTCCCTATGTCATGTGCTGGCCTTATGCAGTCTCCCCTTAATGTTGGTAAGTATGTTAATTATTTTTTGCTCTGAGAAATAACTGAAGTGAAGTCAAAACTTTTTAGATGTGTTTATTTGATTTACCAATTTAAGAGATGTAGTGTAAAGCATGTTATATACCTGTTACCTTTTAAAATGTTAAACAATATGTTTTCTTATTATGAGTAAAGTGTGTTTTCGATGGGGTTTGGAATAATCAATAATAAAAAATTTGTATAAATGCACAATTTTTACATATAGCCAAATTAAGGAGATAAAAATCTGCAAGTCATAATAACACACCAAACAATCACTTTTTATTTTTGTAATGTACCTCGCTGGTCCTATGCAATCCTGCTGTTTAACAGTACCTGTGTCTCATACTCGCTGCTACTAAGCAGTTATGCAATTTAACAGTTCTTGTGTTGCATACTTCTCTGCTTTATTCAACGTTGATTACCCCATTCCAGTATCCCCTATAAGCCGGCTTCATTTGTCCTGTGAACATTCTAGTTAACAACAACCTGTTATCATATATGCAAGATTACTAGGACTTGTAATTTTGCAGACACATCTCTATATTGCCTCATCCTGCAAGTCTATTATTACAACCATTTCATTAATGCACTATGTATCATTGGTAAATAAGCCTCTTATACTTGTCAAGCAAGTCTCTTCCATACTCGATGGTTGCATTTCCAAAATGCAACTGTTACATATAGAATGCAAATGTGTAGACATTTATGGGAAGTAATATGTTTGATTACTTCCTACCCAGCCCTTTATTTGTTATTGTCTAGCTGTTGATAGAATGTTTTATTATGTTTATTAAATTTACCTTTAACAGAGAAGGTATAGCTTGATCTTCTAAGGCCACAAGTAACACAATAAGTAATTGTGTAAAACTTTGCCTTTGAAGTAATGATCTAGTCCTGCATGTGTAGTGGAACACATTCTTTGTGGGAGGGTCAAGCACAATGCCAGGCAAGGAGAATTGGGTTTCTCCAGAGCTCAGGTTGCTGAGCAATGGTGCCATACAGTCAACCCCACTGGATTTTGTTTTGGTTGGCTGGAGTTGATTTGCTGCATTTCGGCAACCTGTGTTTTCTGCTAAATTAGAATACATAAAATGTAGGACCTTTGTTGCAATCAGGTTTCATTATGTTTATTATAGAAATAAGTTTAGAGTATGTTATGGCTGAGTTCTTCAATGCTTATGTGAGGCCATCAACCACTAGTTGACTTTTGTACCAAGATGCATCTGTATGTCATGCAAATGCACATACTGTAAGTGTTTTTCTATATCAGACCCTATTGTATGTTACTTCCAAATAATTCTCAAAGTGTATACTGTCACTAGACATGTTGGTGAAGATTCCATTTGAGCCTACCTCCCAACAGTTGGGAGGTGGGAAGGACTGTCTGTTCACACCAAAGTTGTGTGCCCATAAAGATGATGTGGCATTATGACAAAGGGGCATGATCTTACATCATGCTCCCTTCTCTATCACTCTGGGGGCATATCCAGCACTCCCCGAGCTGCTGGGCTGCCCCACCACCCCCAAACTGTTAAGATGCACACAGCATTTATTCAGTGATGAGAGAGTAAGCCCCAAAATGTTCCCCCTGTGGATAGGATGGCAGGACAGTACCTGAAAATCAGAACTGTCCCTCTCTAAAGTGGGATGTTGGGGGTATAGTTTATGTAATTCTTAGTTTTGCAAAACAGTAGACTACCAGCAGATTTGCTTTGTTCATAAGTAGAAAGTAGCCTTCAGTAAGCAGTTGATTACTGGAAACAGTTGTTTATGGGCTGATAAAAGGATCCTGGATTTAACAGACTTGGGTACAGCCAAAAGCTCATGTAATTAGCTACCTAGATGCAGCATTAGTTGGACAACTAATTCTCAGGCATTGGCCTAGTGTGTGTAGTGATAGATCCAGGTATTGGGCTGAGGTAAGTAAGCTATGGTTGCTAGCAGTGCAAACATTATGCCACATCATTGGGGATTTGTTGACCCAGGTCAGAAACCCTTGGGCTGGCCTCTGTAGTAGGAGAATAAATGAAGCTGAGCAGCTGGATGTAGATCAGCTACCAAGGAATGGATGAGCGATGAAAGTGGAGCAGTTTGGGAAGCTGCTTTGCAGCATGGAGATAGCGGAAGCAGTAACTGGATCATTCTCTGGGAGTTGAAGACTTTAGCTGAGATAAAGACTGAATGGAAAGGCTGAGAGTAATGGGTACAGACTGAGTCTAACAGATGAATGTTGGGTGCGCTTAGTGCACTTGAGGAGACAGTCTGAAGAACAATGGGGAAGGGTAGCAGAGTCTTTGCTAAGTACTGCGCACAGTCTACATAGATGACAGGAACTTGCAGGATGTTGACCACAGCCTGACACAATGACAGAGTCTTGCTGGGTATTGCACACAGGCTGAGACAGATAACAAAGTCTCCTGAGTATTGACAGAGTCTAGATCACCAACTGGAACTGGTGACAGAGTCTTATTATACCCAGTACACGACATGAGACAAATTGCAGAGTCTGCTGAGTATAACACACAACTTGAAACTGATGACTGAGTCTGCTATTTATAGCACACAGCCTGGAACTGTTAACAGAGTCTGCTAAGTATAGCGCTGAGACTGGAACTGACAACAGTGTCTGTTCAGTATTTTCGCACAGCCTGGAACTGATGACTGCATCTGCTGAGTAAAGCGCACATCCGAGAACGAACTGGAACAGTTGCACATATACAATGCCTGTCTCATGGGGAGAAGTTGTTCTGCAATGAGTCTTTTGCTAATTCTGACTTAAAATATACAAATGGATTGGCTCTAGCTGCACACCCTAATGTAATGAGAGGTGCTATCTTGCTGAGATTTATAGTACTACACATAGAAAAAATGGATACAGAAGCACTATGCAATCACTACTACTCAAAATGAAAATATATATTACAATTGAATATCATATAAGACTCTGGAATAGATGCCAACCACCCCGCTTGTTGCAAAGCACAGAATTCAGGGTGTCCTGCCACCAGGAGGGACATGGATAGCCATAAGACAGTACAGACGGAACTGGTAAAGGGGCCCTGAACGCGGATGTGTGAAATATTATAGATTAACAAGCAGTATTCTGCCATCTAGATGCTCTATTTATGCAATAAATTGTATTGAAGGACTAGTGTATGTAAATTCTGTTCCTAGTTATGCAGTCCCTGCTCTGTTGTAATAATTTATATGAATTTAAATGTGACGTTTTCATACAAATGTAGTTAATTAGCTTAAACTGAGCCAATTCTAATGAGCTAAAATTGTTCATATTAAATAACCCCTGATTGTACAGTATTTGCAGAATTAGTTCTGTAGTCAGTGATGGGATTTGGCATTTAGTTTCCTATAGAGTAAGCTCAATATAGCAGGCAAGACGGTTCTTGGGAAAATTGTGTCAAATTGCTTCTGCAGCATTAGAGCAGATGTAGCATGAGCCATGAAAATAGAGAGGAGACATGAAAATAGAATATAATTAGTACAGCACATCCATTGAGAAATTAGGATAGAAAAATAAAATGTTCTTACGGAGCTATAGAAATTATGTCTAATGAGAAAGTTTTATTTGGAAATTAATTAAATCTGCATACCTGATCACTGAACTAATTCTGTACACTGCGAAGATGAGATTAAACTTTTATAATGCACAGCAAAATTAAACAGATATTTTATTGTGAGTTAATTTATTTGGCATAATTAGTCTATTAGGGGAAAAAAGAGAACACAACAATTTGAAAGGGTAAGTGCACTGTAGTTAAAATACAGTATATGTACTGCTCTTCCCTTCAATGTTAATATTGGTTGCAACAGACAGCCATTTGAGCTGCCTCCAAATGCTTTACATCTCTTAGGATTGCTCATGAGAAACATAAATGCTTTTTGATGTCCCACAGGATTCAAAGAAACAAGTTTCACTCCTCCGAACAATTGTAAATCATGAATGGAATGACAGAGTGATATACACAGTGGGACAGAAAGCCCATGTTTAGTATTTTTCAGTTTTACAAAGTGACAAAAAAATAATAATTTAAATGTAGCTAAATAAGTCTAAAAAAATATTTTAAAAGAGTTACAAATTGAAAAAATGTTTTATTTAAATAATAAAGTATTTTTTCATAGATTTTCTGCTTGTTCCACCTACTCACTGAAGCTATAGCAGAATAAACCCAGCTACTTTTGATAAAAAACACTCAATAGTGCTTTTGCTGTGTTACAATATTTTAAAGGTAGATACACACTTGAGCAACGGACATTCATTCTGACATCAAAACGAATGCCCATCAACAGTGATGTTGCTTCCACACTGGACAACTTTAATCAACGATGTAATAATCATCGCTACGCCATTCATTAACAATGCATTGGCCGCTAACGATATCCACTAATTTGATGAGCAGCACATCAAACCTGGCGACTATCTCTAGTGACCGCGGGAGCATGGAAACATGGGTACTCCCTTAGCAATGTAGATGATATGTCGTTACGAAATGGCATATCGTCCCGACATCGCTCCAGTGTATACCTAGCTTTAAGTGTTCTTTTATATTTATATATAAAGCTAATCACATCACTTTTTTCCACTAATCATTATATTTTTGAAGTATATTTTTGCACCTTAAGAAATGTAAGCTCCATCTGAAATTCACCAATGCAGAGAAAAAGCACTTTGTCCTAATTTTTTTATACTAATATTTGTTTTATTTTCATTTGTTAGAGACTTCCTATAGAGCTATGTACATACTTACAAAATAGTTTTAAACATTATCTTTTTCACCAGTATCTTCTGCTGTCTATAGAAAAGCTTATAAATGAGTGGTTTATACATGAGATGTTCGGTTTTGCTGAAGACCCAGCTCAAATAAATTTGGGGTTGTATCCCATGTTGGATTTTCTCACCAAGTATAAAACTCAAATCTTAAAACTGGATTATGTTTTTTATTGCATTTAAATCCCTCCCCCATGCTTTGCCCCATGAGGTAGAATATTTAGTGGAAGTCAGGTAAAGTATTTATTGATTGTTTTTCTTAGTTATTAGTAATCAAATTGGAGACATGAAAAAAGCTATTAAAAACAAGCTTCCAAAATTCCAATTACATTTTTAAAATGGAAACTGAATACATACAGCATATCACCGGCCTCAGAACAGTGCAATAGATTCAAGGCTGTGCAACAGCCTATTCAAAGTCGATAATTAGTATTATATGATTTGATGATACTACTCTGTATCTGTGGAGAAGTTGCAGAAAATGGGACTTTATATGTCTGAAAGAGAAGCTAGTATTGAATGGCATTGCAAGATACAAAAGAGCACAAATGCCCTAGTACAGTAATATATACTGCCTGTCAAACACGCACAATCTTGGTAAGGCCCATAAAAAAGTGGTGCATGATGGAATTGTCCTTGGGCCCGCCCACCTACCTTTATGTTGTATTTTAAAAATAACATGCACAGTTTAATAAACTAAGCACTTTAGCAATTGGGACTGCTACTTTTATGGTTATATATATTGGCTTGTTAGGGGACCCCACAACCAATCTACCAATGAGCTTAAGGCGGCTAACAGGATTGTTAATCATTGTCACAGTTGCAAGATGTAATTAGTAACCACATCACCACCCTCATCACTGTAGTTATTATCTTCACACAAAATTATCTCATCCCCACTGGAAACCACTGTTGCAGAAGTCTCTAAACTTTGTGGAATTGGCGGCAAAGACCTTTCACATAGAATATGTAGTTCCTTTTTATGACTATCAGTTTTTCCTTATTTTTTGGAAGTAGCCTTTTACAATGATTGTTTTCAAGGTTCCTGGAAGGTGGGCAACTTAAGTAAACCAAAGATTGTTGGTATAAGGGGCTCCAAATATTTATTTTATTCCTCACATTATTCAAAGGGACAGTGTGAAATTATCATTAAAATAATCCTCCACCATGATATTGATACTTACTGTATCAGATTAAGTAAAAGCAGATGTGTCAATAATTGTGGGCAACTCTGTTAAGTCTGACAAAATGCCATCATGTTTCACTCTGGCGCAATGAGTTGACTCATCAGTATCACCAGTGGAAAATATATATTTTTTTCCTGGCAGCAAAATTTGCAGGAGATATCATTTGTCATGTGCCACTTGAGCTGACAACTTGCTAGCCAGAAGATATTTGCTTCTCTGTGTCAGTTGGAATGAAAGAGATTACATACTACCTAGAATCAAGCCTGGTTGTCAAAATGCATCCAATTGCAAACCATTGGTCCTTGCAAAGCAAAAAAAGAACTATAGCATACTTAGTGGAATCACTTATTTTTATCTCCTCCTTCAGCTTCTCTATCTGATTTTCCAGAAGTTTAATTAAGGGTATAGCCTGGCAGTGTCTTAATGCACTTCATTGGTTACAATTTCAAATGGTTTCAGTAGCTTGCATAAAACCCGAGAGTAGTTTCCAGTATGTTGCGGTTAGGTGGTAACCTTCTTCCTATTTTATAGCTTGATGTGTATATCACGATGGCTTGTCGCTGTTCCTTCAGTCGCTGAAGCATGCAAAGCGTGGAATTCTACCTGGTTACTACCTTTTGCTTCAGCTGATGTCATAGCAAATTATACTGTTCTTGCAGTTGCTGCAATCTTCTAAATGTGGTTGCTGAATGCCAAATATTTTCAGAAACTTTTAGGCTATAGTGAGCATGTCCTGCATGCATTTGTCACTTTTTCAGAAATTCTGAAAACCACCAAGTTTACTGTGTGTGCAAATCATGACACATGTTCAAAATCAACCAGTTGTAATACTTGCATAATCAGAAATGAAGAATCCTATCAGATTTGCATACAACTCTGAATCAGCCCCATAGTCCCCTTCTTCTGGACTAATCATATTTTACTAGACTTAAACAAATTGCTTTGATGTTGACACTGATATCTCAATGACTTGCTCCATAAAGTGACTATTAGAGTCTAATTCATTCAAAATTGATTCAAATTCTCCTCTTAGCATAATATAGCCACTAGCAAGACTGCATCTGTGGAGAGCAGAATATCATCTCTGCCGACACAACATCAGTGCTCTCCTTGTAAAACACTCCTTGATCAGATCTCTGCCCTTAAGGGTCAACTGAATAATTTATTATCTTCACAACAAAACAGTCAAAGCAAATTAAATTTTAGCACCCAAACTTCAATAATGTAATGATGATTAGGGTTACGGAGTTATATATATATATGAAAAAATAATAATTCATTTATCTACAAATAAAAAAAAAGTTGTAGGTATACTGTATATCTGTATATGAGGTATGTTGCAGGAGGCGGATTTGTGTACAGGTATAGAGGATTTTATTCATGTATGTACAGTTGTGAGGTAAAATGTATGTATAAAAGGCACAGTATAAAAAATGGAGTAGTTGTGATTTGTATGTGCCTGTCTATATATACATTTATATTGTAATGTTGTGTGTAGTGCTTAGGCACATTCACTAAGGTAACAGCCAGTGTGGCATAATAAAAAAAAACTCCATAGTGGGCTTGGGACGCGCACTATAGAAGAGAATTCTAGAAGCAGCACGAGCATCAGTGGCTTGCGCTGCAGGCGGGAAGGAGAGAGGCTCACGGCCAAAGTAAGGGTCATGTGCCCCTGTAGCCAGTGTTATAAATAGAACAGCTGGTGGCTCTGCCGGCCAGTCTGCTGATCCCTCCCTCCAGTGCCTGCCCTCCTGTGACCCAGGCAGCCAGTGAGCTGCGATGAGCTGCAGGGGGCAGAGCCGGAGAGGGAGCTGCCGCAGTAGGAGACCAGTGGGCAGGGGATCTCTATTAATTGCAATATGAGTCTGCACCAGTAATTTATAAATATTGAATATGTGAATTGATTCTGTATAGGAAAACCAAATAATGGTCTATCTCAGAGTATATCATGGATGACCCTATGTTGGCAGTGCTCCATAAACATTTGTGCTTAACACATAAATACCCATTGCAAGATGCAACTGAGACAAGAGATGTCTGTTTGGGGCACTCATTTAACTGATTATTGTTGTTAATACAGGTTGAGTCTCCCATATCCAAATATTCCAAAATATGGAATATTCCGAAATACAGATTTTTTGGCATGACTGAGATAATGAAACCTTTGATTGTTGATGGTTCAATGTAAACAAACTTTGTCAAAGGAACAAATTATTAAAAATAATGTATAAAATGACCTACAGGCTGTGTGTATAGGGTGTATATAAAACATAAATTAATTTCATTTCTGTAAACAAACTTTGCTTGAGCCACATAATTATAGAAAATATTGTATACAATTACCTGCAGGCTGTGTGTATAATGTGTATATAACACATAAATGCATTCTGTGAGTATATTTGGGTCCCATTCCCAAGATATTTCATTATTAAATGCAAATATTCCAAAATACGGAATATTCCATTATCAAAAAAATGGGCCTGTTCCAAAGCATTTTGAATATGGGAGACTCAACCTGTAATATAGTGGAATTATTAAATGTAACTTTTAATAAAGTACACCTCTAAAAGAGTGATTTTGTATACATTCAAAACAAACACAAAATTATTAAGGAAAAAAAGTAAGAATCTACTTATAAAATAATGTAGCAATTTTTAAATGATAGGCTTCAGATAATATTGATATGGGCAAAAATATTGAATGGACCCCCTGGTAACATATATCTAGACTTCTTATACAAAAATAAGATTCACATAAATATATAAGGCAATCAAAATGTCTAAATACAATATATCAAAGCAGACCGTGTTCCTTTATTCCTAGTAGTCACATTTAATATGCATGTGCACTATACATTAATTGCTTATAGATCAAACATAAAGCTCATATAAGTTACTATATCCAGCTTACAGATATGAAAAGGAATGTCTGATAATAACAACTTTTATGTAGAGAGATCACGATAAAAATGTCATGCACAGCCTGTCAGCTCTTGATTCTCTGAATTAGAGACTCATGAAAGGAAGAAAGAACAGTCCAGGGTAGCTGATAATACGTCTGAACACTTCTACTTTCCCAAATCTGAATCAACGAACAGGGGACGAGACGGCAATCAGGTGATCAAGCTGCTGCTTTTTGACTGCCTTATATATTTATGTGAATATTATTTTTGTATAAGAACTCAGTTTATGGAGATTGGTGTTGCATTTACTGGATTATGGTGTATATTCCTGGAGGTTTGTGACCTAGATATATGTTATCAGGGGGTGCATTCAATATTTTCGCCCATATCAATATTATCTGATACCTATCATTTAAAATGTGCTACTTTATTTTATAAGTAGATTATTACTTTTTTTCCTTATAATAATATTTTTTTTTGTGTTTGAGTGTATACAAAATCACTCTTTTAGAGGTGTAATTTATTAAAAGTTAAGTTTTATAATTCCATTGTATTATTAACAACAATAATCAGTTAAATAAGTGCCCCAAATTTACATTTCTTGTCTCAGTTGCATCTTGCAACATGTATTTATGTGGCAGGGGGACTCTCCCTACCTGAGAGGCAGTGGCCGGAGCGGCAGAGCAGCGCTCATCATATCGCTGTCAGTCCGTTTTCAAGGAGAGGGGACGTGGCCAGCAACCCTCCGAGGCGGAGCAGTGCAGGGAGAGACGGAGTGATGAAGAAGCTGCCTGGTTGCTGGATGGTGAGCAGAGGCTGTAAGGGGGCGGAGTCACGGCACATCCCGGCAGCTGAAAGGCAGGTTTGCAGGAGAGGGGGCATGCCAGCCATGTAATAGGCAGAACAGTCAGAGGCAGTTACCTACAGGACAGCCCAGCAGCAGCCAGTCATACAGAGGGCATGATAGGAAGCTGAGAGAGCTCCTGGTGGACAAGTTAGCAGTGGCAGCAGCGCAATGCTAACAGTGAGTATCATGCAAAACACTCACATAGCCATGACCACAGTATCAGGCATGGTTACCTGCCTACTGACAGCTCCAGTGTAATGAGCTGGGGAAGGGGAGTGACAGTAGAAGTGCCTGACTGGCAGCCAATTAGAGGGGACTGATAGTTTGTAGAGTGAAGAGAACTCCTGAAATGCAGTGCACTCAATACTAACTGCCATAAGAAGCACTGCAGTATAGTAATTGCTCTATGTATGTGTACAAACTACTGGTCAGTTATTAAAATTACCAAAGGCTTCATCTGGAGAGACATCTTCATTATATATTTGACTGCCAAAATCTATAAGACATGTAACACCCCATCTAGTGGCAAGTTGGAGTACTTGCTACCTTTTAACAGCCCAGTCGGAACCTTCAGGATCCATACTTAATATATAGCTATATATTGATTGGAGATACAGGACTTGTGAACTTTCAACTAGAACACCAATTTAAAGTTCGTAAAACTATATATGCTATGCATATATAAATACACCTGTAGTAGTTATGTGTTCTTCTGGTACCAGTGATACGAATCCTATAAATTGTAATATGTTCTTATTTGACATAATATAGTTAGAGGTGTAAGGAATAATTTTGTAAAATGGAGAATAATCATCATATTAGTATAGGTATGTCTAAAGTAGCTGTAATTCTCGGTTATTAGTAACTATATATTAACAATAAATGTTAATTTATTATGTCACAAAACCAGTTGCTACGAAAGTTATTGTCGTGGAATCTGATCATCTATAGTAATAAAATTCAAGCTTTAGCATCCGAGGAGCATGGGTACTTTAGATAACAAGGGTGTTAGTAACCTGGTGACCCTAGAGTGGGTAAAAGGGGGGTTACAATAACAAAATCCTTGTGTCTGATTAATGAGATAAAAAATGTGATTCTGACTAACACACCTTTGTGTTTCTGTTTAAGCCAAAATGATTGGCACACACTTAATGTTTCATGGAATTTCCCTTAACATTGTTATGTCTCACACTGTTTTCTCTTTTTCACTTTGTTACTGTTTGCAATATGCTTTTTGCTTAAATTAAATTTAAACAATGACATAACAAATTATATAAGTAATGATATCATCATACAGAACATTCTGCACCTAATAGGAATAATAAAATGATTTATTCAGAAAAACAAATATACCCATTGCAAAAATACCGTGACTAGTGTGCGGAGGGGATTCTCAGGGACAGAGCTTTATCGCAAGCTCTGTCCCTGCAAGGGATTTGTAGTAAATCCCTATGATATTGCCTGAATTCGCAATGCGAATTCAGTCGTTAATATCACACTACAATCTGCATTCAATATGCAGATTGTAGTAAATAGAGTCCTTAGTGTGGCAGCTCAGTAGTACAACCAGTTCTCACCAGACTACATTGCTCACCTTTTTCCTATTATCAATGAATCTGCAGTGCCTGCATTTGCAAATACTTCGTTTTTAAAAATGCTTATTGCAAATAGATGCAAGGTGAGCTTTGCAAATGGGGATACATTCAACCATTCAACATTCTGGCCCATTATTTATTCTCATTATTTTCTGTAACAATTTTACACATAATATAAATCAGTTTAGCATAGATGGTACAATACATTATTAGGTCTCCTTTATTCCAAATTTCTTTGCCTGCTTAATGGATGATTATAATTATGTGTGTAAAATTCAATTACAATTTCTATTTCAACTCTTATTATACACAGTACTATCAATAATTACCATTACTCACAACACTAACATCATTACCATATATGCACCACTTACTCTTATGAGATGTAGTTATTATATTGACATGCAGCAATCCTGGTGCCAGAATGCCGCTACCCGGGTAGAAGACCAGTGCCAGAATACGGATAGTATGTGACATCCCGATGCCGGAATCCCGACAACCAGGATGCTGAACTTAAGTATAGCGGGGCTGGTTAGGACTCAGCCGTGGGGGGGGGAAGGTTAGGTTTAGGCATTACAGGGGGGTTAGAGTTAGGGTAGGGGAGGGGGAGGTTAGGGACAGGTACCCCTGGGGATTGGTTAGGGGTAGGCACCACTGAGAGGGGGTTAGGTTTAAGCACCAGGGGGGAGGGTTAGGTTTAGGTACTAATGAGGAGGGCTAGGATGGGGTGGGGGAGGGTTAGTGTTAGGATGTACAGTGGGTAAGGTGGACAAGGGGGAGGGTAAGTATACTAACCCGACCCTTGTTGGGATCCTGCTGGGATTTCATACACATTCCACTCTTATATTGCAATATATTCACCACATACTGCAATATTACTATACTTAGGCTGTAAGCCTTTGGCTGTAGTGCCAAATATTAGAAGTGGTGAATTTAAAAGAGCACATTACATTTTAAATATAATTTTGGCATTTTACCGGCGTTAAACTGAAGTGAAACAGAAGGAAAGCAAACTAGCTTAACACTTTCAACAAACTAAACTAAGGTGTATATGGACAAAGTTGGAACAACAAATGAATGTAAGATCACAATCTCTTTACTACAAAGACCTGTTTTCTACATAACCAGGACATTCATCACTGGACTACCTGTTTGGTTGCTACAAAAACTTTGGGCTACAATTTGTGCTGGTTTTTTGGTTTTCAAAAACATGTCAATGCTGTATCTGTGCCAATTTAATTTTACATCTCTAAAAAAAATATTTTTACCTTAGCTCTATTGCCTAGACTCACATCATCTTGCTACTACTAGGGGTATATTTACTAAAGTGAGAGTTTTTAGAAGTGGAGATGTTGCCCATAGCAGCCAATCAGATTCTACATAACATTTAACTAGCACCATCTAGAAGATAATAGCTAGAATTTGATTGGTTGCTATGGGAAACAACTCCACTTCTAAAAACTATCACTTTAGTAATTTTCCCCACTGTCTACTTTATATTCAAATTCTGCACCCATTAAATCTCCGCTTTTATTCCACTCAATAATAAACTTTTGTGGTTGTGCAGACACCTTTTCATACACTCTAATATTATTTGCATTTCTGGAAATATTCTGCACTTTCTCTCACATTCTTACTTTATTCCTACTTTCAGGTTTCCGCCCCCTATTTACCTCAGCTACACCATGACCATGCTTTCAACTCCTTCCTTCACTCAGTGTCTGCCTAATCCTTTGTTCTGCCTCCTACTTCCACCTTTATCTTTTCCCCCTGGTCTCCTCCACCTCCTCCCCCCTTATCTCCCCTCCTCTGTCTGCCTTCCTGCCATTCTTCTCCTCCTACTCCACTTTCATTCACTTCTACCCCACCATCGTCCTACTACCACACTGCTAATCTCTCCTCCCACCCTCCTCTCCCTGTCACTTCACCCCACTTCCATCCATATCTCATTAAACTCCCTCCTTGCCCACCTCCTACTGGTTCCCCTCCTAGTCCTGGAGCCCACACAATTGCTATGCACTATTTATAGCGGTCCCACCAAAGTAATTTCAACTCCTCGCTACAGCAACCCTGATAATCTCATTCACATCTCTCCCACAAACTCTATACCTCTATCCTGTGCCCTCTGAAATGACAGATTGGTCTTTAATAAACTGTTTCCCATCCATGACCTTTTCATCTCCAAATCCCAGCATTCCTAGCAATTACTGAAACCTGGATTTCACCCTTTGACACCATTTCTCCTGCAGCTTTCCCCTCTGGGGGACTCACCTTCTCTCACACCCCCCAGCCTGAGAATCTCCATGGTGATAGTGTTGGGGTCCATCTATCTCCCAGTTACTCCTACCAACACAAACCCTCAGAACCATCCCTTACATTCTCTACATTTGAGGTTCATGCTATATGTCTCTTCCAACCAGCACACCTTAGAGTAGCTGTCATTTACTGTCCCATTGACTCTCCCTCCAAATTCCTTGATAACTTTGCTTCGTAGCTCCCTCACTTTCTCTCCTCTGACTTTCCCTCCATTATCCGAAGGTGATTTAATATTCCAATTAATTTTCCTCACCCTCTCATGTGAGTGAGCAGTCACTTGATCTGTTCTTCACTCACTGTTATGATATTTCTGATTACTCCAATTCCCCATTCCCCCTCTCTGGCCATCACTTTCTCTCTTTTAACTAATTCCTCTCTATTTCCCATCCTCTACCTCCTAAGGTCAACCATCACCAAGCGCAGGGCCAGATTAACAATGGGGCGGATGGAGCTACAGCTCCAGGCATCCAAATAAAAATAGGCCCATCATCATGACAGCATGATATTGACTGACCATCTGCTGTTCACATGGTCAGCCATAAATCATAAGTAGTAAAATTGTATTTCTAGTTACCTCAAAATAGAATTTTTTTTCTTTTACATATTTACAGAGACATTGGTGTTGAGATTATAGCAGGTGTATATGCCCATGTGGCTCTGGCCACACCATACTGCACTGGTCACACTTTTCAAAATAGGCCCTTAATCATTTTCAGCTCCAGGCCCATGTGGCCCTCAATCCGGCCCTGACCAAGCGTAATATTGAGGCTATGGATACCATTTCCTTTTCCTCTCTGCTTGACTCACTTTTCTCCAATATCCTCTCTCTCTCTCTCTCTCTCTCTTGTGCCCTGAGCAAGCCACTCCCAATACAATGCCTCTCTTACTGCTGCTCTAGACTCTGTTGCTCCAGTGATCACTATTCACCAACATAGATCCACACCTCAACCTTGGCATTCCAGATGCACCAGATACATGCAAAAGTGTTCACGAACTGCTGAGCAACAGTGAAGATAATCTCGCCCTATGGAAGATTTCCTCCATTACAAATGTATGCTCTCATCCTACAGTACTGCCCTCTCACTCTCTGAACAGTCCTATTTAAAAAAATCTCATTTCCTCCCATTCCTCAAAGCTCTGGTGTCTCTGCCAATTTAAACTCACTCCTCTGCCCACCCCCTCCTTGCCTCCTTTCCTTGCTCTGTGCTCTTGACTTTTCCACCTACTTTACATCTAAAATTTACTCCATACGTCAGCACATCATATCCCACCAGACCCTCAGCACTCCTCCCCCTCCTTTCCCTGGCCACCCTTCCCCATCCATCTTACCAACTCTGACCTCTTTATCCCCTGTATCTGGAGAGGAAGTCAAGCCCCTCATCCAATCCTTTCCCCCTTCTACATCCCCCCTTGACCCTATCCCTTCCTACCTCCTCCCTGTGACCTTTCTCCCTCTGCCTGTTCCCATCTTGCCCACCTAATGAATCTTTTCTTTTCATCTGGAAATGTCTCTCCTGCATGCAAACATACCCTTGTCTACCCCATTCTTAAAAAAACCTACCATTGATCCTAACACTCTCTCCAACTACAGACACATCTCTCTCCTCCCTTTTGTCTCCACTACTCTCTACTCATTCTCTTTGATCTCTATGCTGCTTTTGACACTGTTGATCACACTCTCCTCATGCAAATCCTTTATTCCCTTGGTCTACATGACACTGCCCTCTACTGATTGTCCTCCCACCTCTATGATTGTTCCTACTTTGTATCCTCTCATGACTCCTCTTCCACTCCATATCTACTTACAGTAGATGTTCCTCAAGGTTCTGTTCTTAGACCTCTACTATTCTCCCTCTATATGTCTTCTCTAGATGAACTCCTCAGCATTTTTGACCTCCAATATCATCTATATGCTGATGATACTCAGATCTACCTTTCCTCCCCTTACCTTTCTCCCTTCTCCTCACTCATATCTCCAACTGTTCAGCACAATTAACAATTCATCACATCTCACAGTCCTTCTGATTCCATCACAAAAATAATTTCAATATCAGATCCTTTCTCACCCAGGATGCTACTAAAACCTTTATCCACTCACTGGTCATCTCCAGATTGGACTACTGTAACCTCCTCCTACTGTATCTGGCCTACCTGCTTTCCACCTCTCCACTACAATCTGTCCTCAATGCTGCTGCTCAGCTCATCTTCCTCTCCAAACATTCTACATCTGCCTCCCCTCTCCTATAAGTCCTCCACTGGCCCCCTTTACCCTTCAGAGCCCAATTCAAGGATCTTACACTCACTTACAAAGCCCTCACCTATTCATCTCCCATTTACATCTCTGGCCTCATCTCCCTTCACTCTCCTGTCCACATTCTTCACTCAACAAATTCACGTCACCTCTCGAGCCAGCTGATTAATTCCTCCCATTCCCACTTCCAAGATTTTGCCCATGCTGCTCCCTACCTTTGTTAATCTTCCCCTCTACCAATAAGACTCTCCACCTCCCTACAAATCTTCAAATGGGCTCTCAAGATCCACTGCTACATCAAAGCCTACCAGCTCTCACCCTAACCTGCTCTTACTTGCGCCTTCCTCCCTGCCTACCCAATCTGTGTCACACCTTTTTGTCTGCCCTGCCCCTTTAGAATGTAAGCTCTCATGAGCATTGCCCTCTACTCTCTTATGCTACTCCTTATACTGCCTACTCCTCAGTAGGGTGCCTAACACCAGGTTGCTTACGCCCTGTTTCTTATTGAAATGTAATGATCACTAATGCAGCATTGTACATAAACCTTGTCCTTGTCATGCTTTGTATTGTACTGTAAGTCACCTGTTGCTTGTTCACTTATTTGTCTATGTATTTTGTAAGGTGCTGCAGGACACTTGTGTAAAGGATAATAATAATAATAAATACTTGTAACACATACTATTATAAGACCATATCCCCCACATGCTCCTATATTACAGGTTAGGTCTCCCATATCCAAACTGCTTGGGTATCAGATTTTTCTGTATTTTGCAATCATACATACTGTACCATAATAAAATATCTTATGAATGGGGCCCAAATCTAAACACAGAATGCTTTTTTGCTTCATTTGCACCTTATACACACAGCCTGAAGGTAATTTTACACAATATTTTAATAATTTTGTGCATCAACCAACATTTGTGTACATACACACAATTAATTTATGTTTCATATACATCTTATACACACAACCTAAAATTAATGTTATACAATATTTTTAATAATTTTGTGCATTAAACAAAGTGTGTTTCCATTGAGCCATCAAAAAGCAATGGTGTCACTATCTCAGTCACACTCACAAAATTCTGTATTTCTGAATATTCCGTAATTCAGGATATCTGGATGTAGGAGCCTCAACCTGTACCATATATTTAACACATACTATTTACAGTATATATCACATTGTCACCATAATCACCCACATGCTAGCATAATAACCTTTTATGCTGCCCTTTAGCCTCTTATGCAGGCATTTTGGTGATTTCCATGAGGAAGAAGGGAGAGCGACTGTAAGACAGGAGTGGGGTAGTGGGAAAGAGAAAGGCATTTTGTACTGCATCCAATGGTTAGACCGTCTAAAGCCCAACTGCTCTCCCTGACTTTGCCAGTGGACACACAATGGCTATTCACAATACCAAGGATGGTATGTCATTTGAGCAAGCTTGCTCTATCACCTGCTTGAACAAAAAAATTGTATGCAATAATTTAAATAAATTATATACAATATGCCAAATGCATCTAAAAAGGTGCATCAGATTACTATAGAAAACATATTTCATCCACATTTTCTATACTTATAATAAAGTTGCAATGGTTGTGTCTATACATGGGACTGTGTATGAACTATGGAGAAAGAAAAAATATTGGAATTTACAATATATATTGTGACACAGTTAGGTTAGGGGGTCCCTCTCCTGGGTAGAGGACTCCTTCCTTACACACACACACAGCAGCAGGGAAGCAGCACACCAGTCTGGATGCAAGTACAAGCTGGTCGGCGCCAGTCTTTATTGTACAATGACAGAAATATAAAGAAAACATAAATATAAATCCTAGCCCTGTCGGGGCACTAACTTCACAGGTAGTTCCCTCACTACCAGAACTTGGCAGGGCCTAATGCCCTCGCCAGCAACACAGCACAGTACTCACAGATAGGTTTTCCAAGTGTCTCTGAGCAAACTCCCTGCCTGCTCTCCCAGGTGAGACAATCAGCCCTAAACACACTAGGCTTATATTGGCCACTCTGAGGTGGAAAACTAACAAGCCTGTTACAAGGCTGCGAGAACCAAAACCTGGAGTGGCCGTGGGTGGAGCCCTCCCTCTCCTCTCACCCACAACCCCCAGGTCCCAAACCGGCTTTTCAAAAAGCCGAAACTCAAGCCTGCTACACTGCAGACTTTCTCCTGGGGGTTTAAAACACAAAAGACAGGAATCTGGGACAAATGTACCTGCCACAGACCACTTTACCAGTGATCCTATCACAATATATATAAGCATCTCAAATCCCGCACACTCTTACTAATGTATTAGTTTTCTTTAGGTGCGTGGTCATAAATAAATGGTTAGCAACAAATGTCCAGAATACCAGATGACCAGCACACCAATTTATGCAGTAAAACTCTTTTATATGATATCTTTGTTAATCCATCAATTCCACAGAAAAACAACGTCCGTTCACAATCTAAAGTAGATTCAGTGCCAACAAATCATAATAGTACTCAACATGTGGAGTGAATCATTGATGGGTCATCAGTGTGTGGCACAGCCCGACAGCTGTTTTGGTACCCGCCGGTACCTTCTTCCAAGGGCAGTAAATATCCATATATAGCAGTATATATACATATATAGCACACCGTGTAAGCAAACAACTATATATGTATAAATTTAGTAATATATATATATATAAATATATATATATATATATCATGAAATGTCCAGAACACCAGACAACCAGCACACCAATATAAATGCAAAAAAGTTATTTAAATCATCTGGTTATTAAATCCATAGAAAATTCAAAAGCTAGCAATGTCCATTCACAAAAGCCAAAGTGCAATAGTGCAAAAATAGGTACTTGTGTACTTTACGGACTCATTGAAAAGAGAACGGAAGTTTCCTACACTCATTATTATTATCAATCATGGTAATGTCTAAATCCCCTTCACAGAGAGGACCCTGGTGTTATCAGCCAGTGTCCACCATCATTCTCTACCATCCAAGTGGGCATAGAGGGGGATTATAACCTTGTGGCAAGCATAGCAAGATACCGAGCCCGAAGCATGGCATGCGCAGCGAGCCCGCGAGGTGACATCTTTCTTCTTTAGGTGGGGACAACTTTCGGTACTTGTGTACATAAAGTACACAAGTACCATTTAAAACATTCATTGGGTTCTCTCTTCAACGAGTCCATAAAGTACACAAGTATCCAAAAATACAGTAAAAATTCCATCTTGGTGCTCATCATATACAGTGAACCATCGCTGCAGCATCAGTGTGTATGGCCCGGCCCGACAGCTGTTTTGGTACCCATTGGTACCTTCTTCCAAGGGCATAACCAAAACACTGAAGCCTCCAATCTTGTAGCCCCTCGATGACCTGCACCTGGAACAAACAACATCAACAAACGGCACTCACCTGTGGTAAGTCATCTCACCTGGAATCTCCGTAAACTGGGACGACGTGTCCAACGGGGACCAGGTTGCGTTTCAATGGAGCTTGAGTTTCACAGACCGGAAGTGACGTTCTGGCTGTCATGCGCTGTAAGTAGATACATTATAACAAGTTTTAAAATTTGACAAAAATACAGTAGTCAACTAATTGTGGTGCCTCAATGTTGTAGAGTCCAAGTCATGCATCAACAGGTTACCATAGGATCACAAAAATATAAAACAAATAAAAAATTAAAAGCAGAAAAGAAAAAAAGAACATTGTATCAATGTGTGAAATATACTTAAAAGAAACAATTCAAATTAAGTTCTTCATTAAGTCCACAAGCTGAAACTATTTGCAGGTCATATATAGAGTGACATTCGCTCTGTAATAAACGTTTATTACGATCACCACCCTTTATAAGCAATTCGCTCTTTCAACATGCGGACAGTCTTGCCTACATATAGCCGGTTGCACCCGTCATTCATAGAGAGAGGCTATGACTCTAGTGAAATTAAATATCCAACAGAAAAATGCTTACAATTAGACAGACTTAGAATCTGTGCGTCAATTAGGTTAATCTATAGAGCAGTGACTTTAACGGGATCTTGCGCATGTATACCCTTAATCCCCAACAATTTTCCCCTTCAATTCTAGCACCTGCAATTTTCTATAAGTGTCTGTTTCTCTATGACGTTCAACAAGTCGCAGGGACAAATGTTCAGGCCTGCAGGCGCAGATCCCAGGATAAGATGCTTCTCCCACATTGTGCCCTATCTCCTCCATCCTGGCCCACATACACATGGAGGCATGCTGCTTTGAAAGAGAAGAGTCTCCTCTTTTAAATGATGTGCCACTTTAGTATTATTGTCTGGTGATCACTTGACAATAACTGATAAAGTACACAAATATAGTCGCTAGGCGGGCAACTATATCTCCCTCATTTTTGTCAAATAAGAAAGAGGTCCCCTTAATTAATGCAGTAGGTTGGCTATTTTAAAATGATAACCCTGGTGTGGTATTTCCTACACACAGAAATAGTTTAAATTGAGATGGGAAAAAATTGCAAAAAAAATAGAAAACATAACAATTTTAAAGTGCACATTTTTTAGAAGCCTGCTATTTGCTATTTTGACAAGATGGATTAATGTTGAAACAAGAACCACAAAATATTTTTTTGTGATATTTTTAAAAAATCAAGTTTGCTTTTGGTTCCCTTTAATAAAAAAAAATCAACTATACTGTACAAAGTCTTCTGAAAAAAAGTATAATTTGTGATTGTGTAAGTACTGTATAATAAAAATCAGTGATATTGATGTTGGAATGCGATGAGCACTGACATTGAGAAAATCCACCCCTGACTGGAGTGAAAAAACCTTAAGCAGGGAAATTGTTAATCTCCATCGCAGTTAGATCCAGGCATTTGTCAGTGAGTTTACTATGGCAGAAAATCAGAATGAATTAACTAAACTTTAATACATTGTCATACTGTTCCTGTATGGATGTGGTATAAAAGGTCGACAGACAAAAGGTCAACAATCAGGGCCGGATTAATGGGGGGGCAACAGGGGCGATCGTCCTTGGGCCCCCACATGTTAAGGGCCCCCACACCCATCGGGGTTAAAGTGGACCAAAGGAGATGGAACCAGTTCCACCTCCTCCGGCCAACCTAACCCCGGTGCCGCAGGGAGGCTCTAGTTACCAGGCGCCCACTGTAACCTGCGGGCGCCCGGCTCCCTCCCTGCAGTGGCAGCTGGAGTCGGAGGCTTGAGCTCAAGTGAGCTCCAGCTTTTGGCTCACGCAGTGCACTATGGCAGAGATGTCATGACGTCTCTGCCATAGTGCAGAGGAGCAGCCGAGCAGACTGCAGCGGATGCGTGGCATAGCTTAAGGTATGTGCTTTATTTTATTTTTTTTGTGCAAGCGGCCTACTGGGTGCATTACTGGTGGGGAGCATTACTACAGGGGACATTACTAGGGGGGAGCATTACTACTGGGGCATTACTCGGGGAGGGGGGAGGCATTACTACTGGGGGCATTATTGGCGGAGGGGCATTACTCAGGGGGGAGCATTACAACTGGGGCATTATTTGGGGAGGGGGAGGCATTACTGGGGTGGCATTACTACTGGGGGCATTACTGGGGGGGGATTACTACTGGGGGCATTACTCAGGGGGGAGGCATTACTCGGAGGGGGAGTCATTACTACTGGGGGCATTACTATTGGGGGCTCTACTAGAGAGGGAGCATTAGTATTGGGGGCACTAATAGAGGGGCATTTCTACAGAGGGCTCTACTAAAGGGGGGAAAGACTACTTGGGGCATTACTATTGGGGGGACAACTACATGGGTATTACTACTGGGGGATTCATACCAGGGACATTACTACTAGGACATTACTATTGGGCACACGCCCAATTACTACTGGGGGGGATTACTATTTGGGGCACAACTACAGGGGTATTACTACTTGGGGCATTTATACAGAGCGCATTACTACAGGGGGTAGTACTAAAGGGAGTAATGCATAGGGGGCACTACTGGGTGCATTGCATATGGGGCATTACCACTACTGGGGGCTCTACATAAGGTCCCCATTGCACATACCCCCAGTTTGTTACATTTAATAAGGGCCCCCACATGTTTGTTGCCCAGGGGCCCCCACAGACCTTAATCCAGCCCTGTCAACAATGTATAGGTAAACACCAAATGGTCGACAGGTACAAGAGGCTGATTAACAAAAGATTGACAGTGCAAAAAGTTGAAAGGTACAAAAGTTCGACAGGGACAAATGGTGGGCACACATAAGGTCAACACAAAAATTATCAAACTTTTTTTGTATTTCAAGCCTAACCCTAAACCTAACCCTCCCCCTAGTGCTTAAACCTAACTCTTTCCCAAGTACCTAAACCTAACCTAAACCTAAGCCTCCCCCTGGTGCATAAACCTAACCATTCCCTCCAGCAGCCTAACCCTAACCCTCTCCCTTAAAAATGTTGAAAAAAATAATAATGTGTCAACCATTTTTGTGTCATCCATTGAGGGGTCAACCATATTAACATGTCAACCTTTTGTCAGTCAGCCTTTAGTACCTGTCGACCTTTTGTACTTTCATAAACCAGTTAAGGGGGAATCGGGGAATATAATTTGGGCACAGGATAAAGAATGATGTAAGGTAATGTTAGTGCAAGTCAGTCCACAATTGTCAAAGTTGAACCCTAATCAGGGTGTCATAGATATCAAGCGTGGAGGTGCTCCCTGAGTATAAATATATATGGAAATAGTTTGAGAAGAGAAAAAGGAAACTCTTGTTTGGGGGCACTCTGATACAAAAATATAAATCCTATTGATAAGTAACCTTTATTAAATATACATTAAAAGATGATTCCCGCCACAATGCACACTTTCGGTGTAGATCACGGCAAAAAGTATCAAAAAGCCAAAAACAGAAACAAAGGATTAAAAGTTTAGAAAGCTAAGTGAAATATTACAAGGTGGTACCAGAAATACAGTAATGGTGTGATCATCAATTATTTTTCTGGATACATCTTCATGTGGTGTTAAAACCAAAACAATATACTTATCACGTTGTAGTGACCAATCAATATATCAGCAATCACGGGAATGTCAGTAATCTCTCTCAATAGTAGCAAAAGGATATAAAAAAAGGGGTAAGAAAATGTAAATATATATATATATATAAAGAACTCTGTATTCACATGGTCATAATATACATTTGTTAGATAGTCGATGTGAAAGAATCAGCACAACGATAGTGACATCCCTTAAAACATGATTATATATATATATGTGAATATCTAAGATATAGAAGGCAGATCGCCAAATGGCCGCATATCTGGTTTACCACAGGTACCAATAGAAGAATAAATATATAGAAAAAAATGAAATCAGACTACTCCCTTATATTTGGTGTCAAAACAGCAGCTGCTGCATGTCATTATGCTGTATCAGTGAATGACATGTGAGCATGCTATTAGCTTACCCAGGGGTGAGAATAAGTATATTGAGCGCCTACTGTTAGACACAGCTCACAAAAGGGTCCTAGTATAAATAGTGCAGGAGCCTATTCTGACCGGAATCTAATTAGAGTGCCCATAGATAAGGATATTAGATAACACAGTATAGAATCAGAGCTTGTGCTGCCAATCACATACCCTTGGGGTTGTGGTGAGTGGTGAGAAGCCAAACAACATATACAGTGATAGAAAAGGGAAGTAAAACCTGCACTGTGACTATTACAGGGTGAGTAAAGCTCTGTTTGCCAAAAGGTATTGCAGGGTCATTTACTCTCTCATGCAATATAGTCACTGAATGCACTTAGAAAGAGAGAAAGTGGAAGGTACCTAGGTGCTCACACAGAGAGCCAGCATCAGACTGAGGAAGCAGCAGTGAAATGCGCATCTTGGACCCGTGAATCCCGCTGTGTACAGGTGGGATCTCTATCAGCAGCACGCTGTCAGACTCTCTACATGGCAGATCTGTCCATCTAATGCCGTCTCTCTGTGTGAGCACCCAGGTACCTTCCACTTTCTCTCTTTCTAAGCGCATTCAGTGACTATATTTGCATGAGAGAGTAAATGACCCTGCAATACCTTTTGGCAAACAGAGCTTTACTCACCCTGTAATAGTCACAGTGCAGCTTTTACTTCCATTTTCTATCTATACAGAATGTTCTTTATAGATATATTTACATTTTCATACCCCTTTTTTTATATCCTTTTCCTACTATTGAGAGAGATTACTGACATTCCCGTGATTGCTGATATATTGATTGG